>CP135566.1:2925047-3075087 GCA_032401905.1 Swietenia macrophylla | reverse complement strand
AAAAATTTAAAAATATAAATAATTATAAAAATATCTCAAAAATATTCACACTTAACATTTAAAATTATTAAAATTTATTATCTTACTTTAAAATTATAAAAAATTTTATTTTAACTCTAAATTTTTAACATTTTACACAAAAACCTATTTATTTTACAAAATAAAATAAAATTTTTTACAATCTTTGCATTTTCACCCCAATCAAAATTTCATAATTTTTTATTAAATTTTTAACAATTCCTAAAAAAATCTTCCCATTAAACTATCAAATTTAACCCAAAATCTATTAATCTAAAATTCAAAAATTTAAAATAATAATAATTTTAAATATTAAATAACTAAAATAAAAATTTATCAATTTTTTCAACTTTCAATGATTTTTGCACAAAATATAAATATTTTTTCAAAATAAAGAATAAAAAAAATCTTACCTTTACTGTCTTATCCCTCTCCCTCTTCTTTTCTTCTTCTCTTTCTCTCCTGTCTTTTTTTCTTTTATTTCTTGTTCTCTCTTCCGGAGCCTTTTATAGTTTTCTCTCAATTTTTCACTTATCACTGTGCTTATTTATACTGAAAGAATGGCCGAAGACTTATTAAAATTTTTGGGCCCAAAATCTCTCTCTTTTTTTATGCTTCAATTGTGCTGGCTGTTACACTAACTATCTCAAGCTTAATGATAAAAGTTATTGCCCTACTTCTAATCACGAAGAACCGAACTCATTGGTTTTTCTTGAAAGAAAATTATACAATCAGCCCCAAACTTCACAGTCTGCATCCGAAGCAGAAAAAACAGCATTGAAAAGATATTTAGAACCTTGAAAATGGGAAACTCAAAGCAAAATAAGAATAACCCATGCTCAGTCTGTGACCAACTCCCATAAACTCCCAAATAAACACCACAAGTGAATTAAAAAATTGAGCCAAGTCTCAGCAGCAGTGGAGGCGAAAATTTTACACAAAAATAACCACATAGGTGACTTAATTCATTCCATAGACCCATCAATATATAAGTCACATAGCCTATTGATCAAAGACAACTTTTACAAGTTAACAACCTTTAAAAATAACCATGGAAGTATATTGCCTCGCATAAATTAAAACAGCAAAATTATTAACTTCTCTTTGCATTAAATCAATTAAAAGGAGAGAAATGAACCTATTTCCAATAGTTTTAAAACCACTTCATCTCCCCTCAATTTCAGATGGAGTCTTTGCCACAATCGACAACGCATGCAGTCCAGACTGCAGCTCTTCTTGCAATAAATCATAAATTAACCTATGCCTCTTCACCAAACTCTTTCCTTCAAACTCCTTTGACACAACCTTCACATTAAAATGGGTCTCTCCATCACTTCCTCTAACACCAGCATGTCCAGCATGCTGATATGAAATATCTTCCACTTCCAGGTCAACAGGCCTAAGCTGCTCCTCCAATTTTTCCCTAACTCTCATCCCTCTACTCCCCAAGCTAACCAAATTCGACCCATTTTCACCACTACCCATTTGAGAACTCGATTCTATCTTTGACTCCAAACTTCCGGTACTCGAATTCTCGCCACTATCATCACCTTTCATCTCCAAGATCGAATTTTTGTCACCATCATCGATTTTTGACTCCGAATTTGATCCTTCAACAGACCCACCAGCCTTCTCCGCCTCCAAAACCAGTTCAAGCGCCTTCTTTTGCATCAACTTCAACATATTCAAGAACCCATTATTCCTAGAAGGCGTTAAACTCTGTTGCAAGCCAAGAAGCACCACAAAATCAGGCGAAACCTTAATAATTTCCACAACAGGCCTATTAGACAACCCTTCAACAAGCAAAGCAGCCAACCCTTTAGTCAAAACAGAATCAGAATCAGCCTCGAAAACAACATTCCTCTCTTCATCAAGGTAAGCCCTGATCCAGACCTGAGACACACAGCCTTCTACTTTGTTTTCCCTCGTTTTGTACTGGGTATCCAGTGGTTTAATGTTTTTACCATAGAACAAGAGTTGCTCGTATTTGGATTTTGGCTCTTGTACTGATTGGAAAAGCTTGACGATCTCTTGTAGCTTTGGCGGGAGTTCTTCGACTGGTTGAAGCGGCGATGCCGAGGTTGACGATGATGAGACAGAAACAAGTGATGGTGAAAGTGGTTTTCTGGTGAAGCTAATGGGGTTGTAAAAGAAAGATAGGTTTTTGGGAGGTTTTGACATGGCAATCGATTTGGCTGTGAATAAGCGAAGAGAAGAGGCGATTGAAGAAGCCATTGCTCTGCTCTGCCGAGTTTCGAGGATTCGAGAAAGATGCTTTCACTATATTATTCGGAGTCGAACAAACCAACGACAATCGTCACGACCGAGACGCAGTTCCGTTTTAGCGAAAGTTGTCAAGTCCTGATATGAACGGGCCTCCAACAGTTCCAGCTCAGTTACCAGGTTTATTCGGCCCAACCCAACTAGCTTTAATCAGACGACATGTCATCTGTTTATATGATACGATAACCCCATGACGGCAGTAGTATGAATAATGCAATACGACAATGGTGAATTGACAGCAGAGACCTGGGATATTGCCCGCGGTACAATTTACAAATGTTGGTGAACATATTTGAGAGTTTAGGAAGCTGAGTTCTCGAATGTGTACCAGCGTGGCTTCGGGGATAGGCAATACAAATAGCTAATTATAATTTCCAAAATTCAATTCAAAATAAGTCTTATATTAATTTAATTTAAGAATAGATGTAATAGATAATTTATTAAAATTTTTAAAATTTAACTAAAAATAAATTTTATATCAATTTAATATTAAATTTTATAGAAATCACGCTTTAAGAACTCGGTAACTTGAATTTTAAAATATAAAAATATTCCGAGGCCGCTGTGAATACCTGACACTAACTATTTGTTGATGCACTCCAATCAGGCAACAATGTTTCAGCTTGTAATGTTCTTTTCTCAAAGTTGAAACCGAGTTTGTAAAAGGAGGCAGTGGCAAGCAGCCACATAGTCTTGTAAATGATGAAGGATAAAGTTATTCAGAATGATAAGTTAAGCAACAAATGTTAAATTCGGAATGGGGTCCTTTCTTTTTTTGTTCAATATATTTTATTATTGCTGTTCTTAATACGATGAAAAAGTGTGATTGATGGTTGCAACCTCACAGCAATCTGGTGAAGCCCATAATCAAAAGGCCGTGGTGGCACAAGACTTTCATCTTGGGTAGGAGATCCATCATTCTGTAACCTTATGCTATTAAAATTGGAAAGATGTGAGAAATGCGCATCTTTGCCTGTGCTCGGACTATTGAGCTCGCTTAAAGACCCTCCCATCATAGGTATGACAGGGCTCAAAACCCTTCCAATCACTGGAAATTCTGTGTATTGACGTTTTGGAAGTAGCGAGCATTGGATCCTGTTGGAGGAAATGATTGAAGCTCCAGGAAAAAAAAAAAAAATAGCTGAAGCTCCAATTGATCTCTAGACCTATGACATATGAACTCAAGCACTTGATTAATAAGAAAATATAAATACAATTAACAGGATACTATGGACAACAATTTGTAGATTATGTGGCAAAAGTAAGCAGAGTTAACGGGAAAAAAAAAATACAAAGTTACAGATTAGACATTTTCATATAAGATCCTTTCATCCATCTAGTACTTGTAACCCTTGACGTACAAACTCTCAGAAGCCAATCCACCGACACCGCTGCCGGCATACTTTCCGAGGGTGGCCTCGGAATTGGCCTTGCACCTCGCCAAGAATGCCTCTTGAGCTTTGGCAACATTTTCCTTCTTTCCAGCCCACGTTTTGAGTGTGCTTTGCTGCAAAGCACGCCCGAATGAGAAAGACAGTGTCCAGGGCTTCAACACGTCTTGCTTGTTCATTGCGTTGAGATTCAACGTAGCCTCTTCTTCACTCTGCCCACCGGACAAAAACACGATCCCCGGCACTGCAGGTGGGACAGTTCGGCGAAGTGCAGTTACTGTGTATTCTGCAATCACCTCTGCTGCTACCTGTGAAAGAACAAAATATTTATTGGCCTCTCGAATATAATATAATGTATATATTTATGTATATAAAGAGAGAGAGAACGAAGATTAAAACTTAGAAAAGTATAGGTTACCTTTGGACTGTCAGAGCCTGGAGTAACCATGTTAGGCTTCAGGAGTGTGCCTTCAAGAAGAACATGTTGATCATTGAGAGCCTTGTAAACAGCGGCAAGCACAGTTTCAGTAACAGCAGCACATTTCTTGATATCATGGCTTCCATCAGTTAGCATCTCAGGCTCAACAATTGGCACCAAGCCATTTTCCTGACAAATGATGGCATAACGAGCCAAACCCTGTGCATTTTGCTGGATTGACAATTCTGATGGCTCAGTCGGACCAATCTTCAGGACAGCACGCCACTTAGCAAACCGAGCCCCGGCCTTGTAGTACTGCTGGCACCGAGCTCCCAGAGAGTCAAAGCCTTGGGTTGTCGTTTCGCCATTTGTTCCCGCTAACTCAACGGTTCCCTTGTCAACTTTAATGCCAGGAATCACGTTGTTTTCCTGGAGGACTTCAACAAAGGGTTTCCCCTCAGAGGTTTTCTGATAGAGAGTTTCCTCGAACAGGATGACGCCTGATAGAAAAGAGAGGGCATTGGGAGAGGTGAAGAGGAGTTCACGCAGAGCTTGGCGATTGGACTCGATGTTTTCCACGTTAATGCTTGCCAGACGTTTGCCAATGGTGCCTGTGCTCTCATCCGCTGCCAAAATTCCTTTGCCTGGAGTGGCAATGTACTTGGCATTCTGGATAAGTTCATCTGAAGAAAACGAAGACTTAACATTTCAACATTTTGTTCAGGTAGTGATAACTTTCTAATCCCAGTGACGCTATGGTCTTTCTAAGTTCAGAATGTTCGAGTTTACACCTTATCCAACACTCATCCTTTATCTTAGTTTGGAGTTCAGATTAAAGAATGACCAACCTATTTTACGTAGGACAACGAAAAAGAAACAAAAAGCATCATGCACGGTTAAAGTTTCTGGCATAAGAAAGAGAATACCTGCGTACTTTCCCACAAACGCAGACATGGTTTATGCTTTGGACAATATGTGGATACAGGACGAAAATGCAGAGACAAGGTTAAACAAGCACCACTCTATATAGATCGGCAAGCATGGAATATACTAGCAGAATACGACCCATGTCACCATCAAAACGCGTCAAAAGATTAACCCTGCGAAGGTTATCGTCCTCGGATGAAGTAACGAGTGATCACTCTCCTTACCAAGTGGCATTATCCATTGAATATCAATACATATAAATAGAATTATCCCTACTCAAATGAACCCGAATATACTGTGTGGAATAGCTCATTCGTCACGTCCTGTTGTTTGCATAACACACCAAAAAGCAATTTATGGATACTACTAATTTCAAGATCTCATCCACAAGTTCGGAACCATCCACAATTTTTCACATAGGAGCAGCACTATATTGATCAAATTCGGATGAAAAGTGATTGCAATTTCGGAAAGCAAATGATAACGAGAATATTCAAATCCGGAGTAACAAAAAATGCGGCATGAATTTAATAATGTTGGGGGTTCGTAAGTACATATATGAAGGGGTGGCTGCAAGCAGTTTCAGATTGTTCCCAAGTCCGTTCACCTCTCAACCATGCAAACGAAAATGCATTATTTCCTATATGGAGGTTGTCTAGCATTGATATATGGAGGTTGTCTAGCATTGATATATGGCAAGAAAATGTAACAGATGGTGTCCACTACCTAATAACTTGGTATTCGAACCCTTTCTAGATGATTATCTTAAGAACTTGAAGAAATGTACTCAAAGTCCCTCCCAGTGTAACACAAAAGTTGAGAATAATGAAAAAGCAGAGATCCAAAAACAAAAACTCTAGGTTCATTTGTATCAAAATTGTAGAAAAACTGAAATTGCAAGCCCCAGGCACTGAAGTTAAGCCAAGCCGATTCTCCAATCTCAGAGCAGGATGATAATCTGAGTAACAATTGGCAGGTTGAACAATCATCTGTTCTTGTTGAACTATTTTTGAGGGGTAGACACTTGTTGTTCATCATCATCTGTACCAAAATATCGGTCTCCAAACTCACCCATACCTGGTATGACACGGAAATCTTCATTCAGACCAATATCAATCTCAGATGTCACAATCTTTATTCTTGGGAAGCTTTTGCAGACCACATGCACTCCCTGAGGTGCCTGGTGAGATTCAGAGACAGTGTGTGGATAAGAAAATCTCCATATAAGTTCATTGTAAAGAGGAAATCACGAAAGAAACTTTGTATGACAAAATAATTAAAACAAGGACTTAAGAAATTAAAGTTACTCACAGAGATGAGATTCAGAAATATGATGTTGGACTCCGGTACACCCTTTCTCACAAGTAAAGAAATAGCTTGCACAGCTGAGTTGCCTAAAAGAAGTGGAATGATAGGTAATATTAGATGAATCTCAGCCACTTATTTACTTAAAATTCAATTAGCTTTTCAAAATAAGAAGTTGCAGATGCCTAAAAGCAAACTAATATTTTTTAGGCTGTCTAAATGGGATAGATAAGGGAAGTTCAACAATAATGGCCCAAGCAAGATGCAAGTGGTAGACAACTTTTTCAGGTGATCGGGGACATTTCGGAGGGGTACAATAATATGTAAGCTTGACTGTATAAATACTAGTGACTAATACTCCAGCAAAACATGATGTTTCTGTATGGCAAATCAAAAGCACTAAGACAATGCACAAAGTTACAAACATAAAAAGCATATAAAATTGACAAGATTTTATAGTTGATGCCGTAAAAACAAACAAACAAACCTGTGCCTAGAATGGGATCCAACAGTAACACATGCCTTTGTGAGATGTCTTGTGGCAACTTTTCATAGATTAACTGCCAAAACATTGAACCATCAAAATAAAATCCAAAACCTTAGCACAGAACTGGACAAGCACATGTAGAAATGGGAGGGACTCTGCTCACCTGCTGACCATTGTCACCTTCTCTATGAATAAGAATCTTCCCAATCTTGATGCCTTTGCAGCAAGCTCGCAAAGCATTCTCCATACTCTCACCGCTTGCGTCAGTTTAAAGAGAATATTAGCTAGTTATTTGGCATCAAACTATGGAAGGGGAAACAAAAAAGAAGCAAGAAAACAAAAGGCAAAGGAGAAAAAGCTCATAGCACAAACACTAAGTTAACAACTAATTTTACTTATGAAATAGTTCAGAAAAGGCTCATTTCCCACACTTTTTGTTCTGTTAATGTCATCACCACAAGTACTACCAAGCCAATACACCATTCCCTACCATCAATGCCCACCACTTGAAAATGGCATGCTGCATGCCCACAACACCACCATCAACACCATAATCACTGACACAACCTCCTCGACATCACCGCCAAAAACCAATATTCATTGCAACACCACAACAAAATCATGCCAATGGTTGCTTTAATTAAACAATTAACGGGCTATAAGGTTGCTTACATTAAACAATTAACAGGCCATAAGGCCTCATCCCATATGAAACACGTCATTTTAACATAAACCTGAACATTCTCTTCCGTGATATATATTGCCTGACAGAGCTAGAGATACTTCAGAGATCACACTGACAAATCTTTCAATGCATATTGCTGGTCTTTGTTTGAACTTAACTAATAAGATCAGAGTTAAAATCAACTCCATAACATGATACACGATTAATGAGTAACGAAAAGTACATATTTCAGTTCTTTTTATATCCAAATCAGTGTGATATACAGATCCAACATGCTTCCCCTACACAATTTCATAAAAATTAATCTGCTATTATGTTATTAGCATTTCTTTAACCATGGAAAAAATTGATCCCCACATTCCCTTATCATACCCCGTGAATATTATTAAAAAAAAGAAAATAATGCACATTTTGTCACCCATGCGGCAAGGAGTTGTATCCTAGTGAGTGCTTTATGGACCAACGGAAGTAGGTTCATTCACTCTATATCATTGGCATGCATATCTAAACTTTGAAATCAAGTTATGAAAAGTATTACTACAGAACTTCAAGATTTAAGACCAGATATCTACCTCCTAATAACAGAGACACCACATAGCCTTTTGCAGAAATCTACGCCAGTATATACAGATCCTGCATTCAGAACAATTAGCAAAACCAACATATCAGTTATTAAAGTTTCTTGCAAATATGAATAACAAACAACCAAGCAGCAGTATATAGGCAAAACAATAATGAACATGGTGATGGCAATGACAAGACATACCAAAAAGTAACACAATAAAATATTATGACTCATCTCGGATCTTAGCATTATCAATTTTAACATCCTCAAGGTAAAAACAAGTTGAGTAAAATAATATGTGGAAAAAAATTAAGCTAAAATCTTAATATCTTGAGGGAATCATTTTGCAGAAAAACATGATAAGCAGAAGTTAGCATATAAATTAAGGTCTAGACATCAAAAACATGAAACAAATGAAATGCACAAACAAGAAATTGGAAACCCTATAATAGAGATTAAGATGATGAACACAATGTTGAGTAACATTTGCTAACCAGTTGGAGTGATCACTTGCTTCTCGGTAAATGGTAGATGTCCCAGACCATGTTCAACAACCTGAGAAAGGTGCAATAGAGTTGATGAATATATAAATGAAAGGAAAGAATTAGTTGCATCGACTATGACCAAAGAAACCATGGTATAAATCCACCAAATCAAAGTAACGTGTGCCTACCAAACGAATCAATCGATCAGCATAAAAGACAAAGTCATGTTTTGTTGTTTGAGAGTCACGTATAAGGGTATGCATTCCCCGTATCTACACAAGAGAAGCAGTAAACATCAAATTCTCAATGTGCAGATAAAAACAAAAATAAATGAAGCAAACCCACACCTCCAACCAAAAAGAAAAAAAAAATGACAATATAATTATAGACTACAGTAGCAGTTATAAACAACAACATCTTGGGGCCATGGTAAATATATAGTACTAATAGTTAAGTAGATTAGTGGCTAGGAAACAATACCTGAAAGGTTGAATGGATGACATACAGATTAGGGTATATTTTACAGAGATCATGCTGGCCAAGTTTAGTTCGAATATGTTGCACAATCAAATCGATGGCTACATGATTATCTCCCCCACGGGGAATAATGATATCCGCATACTTCTTTGTTGGAAGTATAAAGTCATCAAAAGCAGGCTTCACAAATTTTGAGTACTGCATCCAAATTAGTTTTGTATCAAACATCTATTAGGGGGGATGAATTCAAACCTTAAACATGGGTTTACAATATCTTAAAAACAAAGTTATAAATTAAATAAAAGTAAAAAATAAAATAAAATTGGCTTGAGAGCAGCAACATTGTTAAACTAAATGAAGACCAAGCTTCTCCTGTTATTTAGGCTAAAAAGATTATCAGTTAGTGACCATTATTTGAGATTGGACAAAGTGAAATGCTCTGACCTGATCAAGTACTGTAGCAATATCTCTACCCTTCTCAACAGTGTCACGCCTTATTCTCCTTGCCAGACGAACATCAGCATCTGCACTGAAAATTTTACAATGTGAAGTGACAGCCAAACTTAAAAATGAAGTGGCATGAATACATTCCTGCTTTATACAAGTCGACTTCATGATGAAAATGTTAGCAACCATCATTTTCACTGGTTTGGCATGACAGACAATATAAGGAACCAAAGCAAGACCCAAATTACTGAATGCTCAACCATGAATACCAGTAACCTAACCTGGAATTCTTCAGGTACAACATACTCAGGACTGAAAGCAGGATCGAAGTTAAATTTATCATTGCAACTCCAAGTTAGTTCCATATAATATAAAAACAGTTAAATAGAGACATGCATGTAAAAAACAACCATTCATCGGCCAAACAATCTGCTAGCCATGAGGAGCCACAGACTGTCAATGCCCCACAAATTACTTTTTATAGCCCAGTGTAATCAAATGATTTAGAAGTCAAGCCTTGTATACAACTTAATTCTGAAATTAAATACAGATACAGAAAATCAGTCCTGCTAGTAACATTGATTTCCTAAGATTAACATCTAGTTATTGAAATGGAGAAGTAAACAACCTGTATCAACAAATATCTTCATGTTCATCAATTCTCGGACACGGGGATCATGGAAAACCAGTATGCCTTCCAAAATTATAACATCCGAAGGATTTACCTGCAGAAGATTCATAGCATTCAGAACTATTGATGCATATGACACAGAAGCAGAAGACAGAGTAAAAATGTATTATCACAAAAGCCCTTTATTATTGACGTCTGCAACAGGTACTTTCAGAAGTTACATATAAAATCAAATCTTTTGCACCACAAGAAATATATACCCTTCTCGCAGGGAAAACATTATTTTTGTAACTCTTGAAGTCGTAGTTTGGAATATCTACTGCTTGTCCATGCCTCAATTTCTCCATTGAAGATAATAGCTTCTCAGTGTCAAACGCATCTGACATAAGTGCAATATTGTGTTAAAATATGTCAGCATCAACTTCAGAACATCATAATTCAGTAATATTTTCTATGGTTAAACTTCAATCAATTTCTATTTGCCTTTACTTTTGCAAATGAAGTGCTTATTTGCATTTACAATGCATGATCCATAACATGGCATGGTTCAGGAGATGATACAACAAAGTAATAAGATCACCACACAATTCAATAAATTGCAAAATGCTTCAGCTCTTAGGTCGTCCAATGGTCTAATTCCCAACAGAGTAATTAATACTTCAAATTTATGTTACAGAGATGCCCTCACCAGGATGGTCAAAGTTGTATTCATGAACTCGAGCAAGTTCCTCTTCCGTAAGATTGTGATAAAAGGAATCCTGCCACATTCTTCCTATTAAAATATTTAATTCTGAAGGAAAACGCTCATCTCACGTAGAATAACACAAGATCATTTTATGAATACCTACTAAAGCATTGCAATGCCAGATAAACATGGAAAAAAAAAAAGGGACTTCAAAAGAGTTTCATTCTTATATTATGTTTATCAAAGGCTGAGATTTATTACTCCTACTGTAAAAAGTTATGCAAGAACCAGGAGAAGCCAGATATGACCAGCCAAACAGCAACACATATTGTAAAACAGTTCTAACAGTACAAGTTTAATATATGTGAACCAAAAGGAATATAAATCTAAGAATCAACCCAATTAAATGGAGAATTGCTCATATTCAGCATAATCTGATTTGTTGATGTCCACCACTGAGAATGGTTTCTTTTTCATTTGGTTCAACACTAACAAAGTTGTTACCAATATTTGATTTATTGAATGGCAGATGGAGAGAAAAAATGAAATCTCTGTAGTCTGCAAGAATCTTAGACAGTAAGTTGTTGACAATAATTTCCCTTTTAAAACCTAGGTAATAGATAAAACTTAAAAGAAAATGCCAGAATGGGGAGAGCTGTGATTTTAATATCAAGAATACTCATCTGCATTAGACTAAACTGGATTTGGTTTCAAAAACCCAAAAAAAGAGCTACCTGGTTAACAAGTACAACACGCTGATCATGAAGCTGCTGAATAATCATATCGCAAACAGTGGTCTTCCCAGATGCTGCTCCCCCAGCAACTCCTGCAGAAAAAGGGAAACATTAAAGCCAAAAATAGAATAAATGAGAAGAAGCTACACAAATTTTCAACATATAATCAGTCAAAAACAATGCACAACTTCTGTGTTACTTTAGCATGTCCCTTACAAGCTACAGGATTCCATAGAGGTGATTGTGGTTCATTCAGACTGAAACAAGAGTGACAAGAACTTTTTAATTTTTTTCTCTTTTTTAATTTTCTCATTGCAGGTGTAATTTTATGACTAAACTGCGTTCCTTTCTGTTTGTACATCCGGCATCAGTGCAGGCAAAAACAAGCCTAGCATTTATCTTGCAAATAGCTGTACTTTTTATATACATTTTACTACAAATACTGTTATCAGAGTAATCAAGCACTTCAAATTCAAATTTTCCACAGCATACCTCGACAGGCTAAAAAATAACCTTAAACCGAATACTGCAAGCAGATAATTCTTCAATAAAACTTCACATGCCCACACTTACCAATGACGAAAGGTTGTTTGTGCATGTTATCTGCTGCAGAAGTTGTCGGTTGCCCCATTCCTGTATTTCTAGTCTCCAAACCATTCATGTGAAATCCAGAAAAATGAACTCCCGAGGAGGCCTCTATCATATCTACAACAGATTTAGAATCCATAGAGTGCACCTGCTTATTCAGAATGCAAGTAAAAGGGAAGGTCAGGCCAAAACAAAAGAGCACCCAGATCAAGTTACAGACCTTTTTATTCCTTGCAACAAAATCCGTAAACGCAAACCAATGTCTAAGAGTTTACAGAAAAAGGTTAAGCGTTTTCAATCAAGCAGAAACAAACAAGAATGTCAGCAATAATGGCAACTCAAATACAATGCTTCAATTACATTGTTCAACCAAGACTAAAGCGTACGAAATATTCTAAAGCAAATGCCGTACATAGTACTTCTTCCAGTTGCGCGTACCAAAAAACTAAAACCATGTCTTTTACCCTTTGCTCATGTCCCAAAACAAACATTGAACACAACTCAACAGCCCAATCACCTCATAAATCCAAGCACTTCAACTCATCAACTCAAAAAGATTAACTACTTAAAGATGCATTGCATTACATCCAAGCCTACACAGACACATGTACATAAACAACAGTATATATTCACACAGATTGATTGAAAATATGCTCAAAATCAGATATGCAGACTACCATCAATCAAAAATCACTTAATCAGCAATAAAATAACACGGATCACGTAATGAATTCGATAAAATTCGCAACTTGGATTTTTTTAAAAAAAAAAAAGCATAACTTCAGATCGAACAAACCATATTTCAGATTCAGCTAACGCATTCACTGTTCATTAATCATACGCAGATCGCCTGTGTAAATATATTTTATAAAAAAAAAAACACTAACCATCAAATGCGTATCATTAAAATACCTGATAAGCTCCAAAATTATCAAAACAAGATATAGATTTAAACAAAAACTTTCTAAGACAGAGAGCTATAAACACGGATTTTGAGGGGTTTTTTTTTTTTTTCCGTTTACGTAATAATTGGAGAGAAGGAATTTATCCAGGAGAGAGAAATAAGATTGAACTGAGCCACTATATATAGTGAAGGGAGAGCATAGAGGTTAGGAAAATGGGCTTAATTTTTCAGTTATTTACAATGGAGCCCCTGATTTCCCCACGGTGGCTACTTCTTGTTGGTTAGGCCAGTAAAGAATGAAGATCTTGGAATTTCTCTTTTTTTTTTTTTTTTCTTTTTAAACAAATTTTCACACCTCTCTCTCTCTCTCTCCCCCTTTCTGTTTGCAGTAAAAGGCCGGCAAGGCAATGCAATACTCCATAACTGGACTAGTTTTAGATTAGACTGAAGAGGATACACGTCAGGAACAAATCAGATGCGGGACCCACTACTATTTTGCAGCTCTGATTTAATTATTAGCGTAATAGTTAGCGTTTGTTGTTAATTAAATTTCACTTAAATCCCCGACATGTAGCTTAAATACAGTTATGTCCTAATTATTTTCAAACTCGTCACATAAACCACACGTTTTTGAAAAACGATCAATTAAGTCCCAATTATATTTATCTTAAAATTATTACAAGAGATTTAGGGGTTATTTATTTTTTTAAAATCTGAATACAACTAAATTTAGTTGTAGTTAAGTGTTTAATTTTTATTTTTATACTGAAATTTGTATATAAAATTTTTATTTAATTAACTTAAATTTTACTCGAATTCGTGTATTACACGGAAGGGTTTTATTTTTATTCATAAAATATTTAAAAATAAAAAAGACATGAATGTACTTAAAACAAATATATTAGATTAATGTTAAAAATTTTGAAATATATTGAGAATATAAGCATTTAACGGGTTTGAATAATTAAAATAATTATTTTATTTTTATTATTATAAAATAATTATTATTATGATAAAGACAATTAGATGTACTTTTGTGGAAGAAAGTGGGGGAAGCAAGAATCGCAGCGCGACGAGGAGGCAAATTTTCGTAATGGTCCACGCCGCTACGATACTATTATATCAATATAGTGTAATTTATGTCTAGATTTAATTTAATTTAAAGGGAGTTATTTAATTTAAAAAAATTAAATAAAAGTGATATTATTATATTAATATAAATAATATAATAAAATTATTTAGTTAATAAAAAAATTTATTCATCGATAATAGATTAAAAAATTAAAAATAAATTTTATAAATTTTTTTATCACATTAATTAAAAGTAATAATTATTTTTAATTTTTTTATTTAATATTAATAAATAAATCTTTCTTTCTTCATTAATTAAATAACCTTACTATATTAATTATACTAATATAATACAATTATCTTATTTAATACTCTCTCTTTTAATTTAATACCTTTCTTTCTTTTTTTATTTAAATTTGTAGGTTATTGGGCTCCTCGATCTCTAAATGTTGTCTTACTTAATACTCTCTCTTTTAATTTAATGTCTTTCTTTCTTTTTTTGTTTCTCTCTTTATTTGGATTCATAGGTTGTTGGACTTCTTGATCTCTAAATGCCAGGGTTAATATTAATTTTAAAAATTTTAAATATTTACTTTCATTACTATATATTTTTAAGAATAATAATAGCAATTAATATAATAATATTAAATTATTCAACTATCATTCGAATTAACATTACTTACTTTAACAAATTAATAATACTAAATATATGCAATCTTTCATGATTTTTTTTTATACAAATTAATGTATTATAGTTGTGATGTTATTATACATTTCATGAATTTTTTATTTTAATTTTTATATACCTTAATATAAATATAAAATATTTAATAATATTATAGCATGAAGATCATAATTTATTTGAATGAATTTGTATAAAAAATAATTTTAATGTGTAGCTTTTAAAAAAAATATATATATATAATATTAAATCAAAAGAATAAATTATGTATGCTTTATATTAACAGCTATAATACATACATATATTTTTACAATTAAATTTTTTTTAATTTTGTAATTTATAATGATATTTATAAAATTTTCAACAAGTAACAAATTGTTAAAATAAATAAAATAAATAATAAATAATATTTAAAATATAAATAAAATTTTTTAAAAATATATATTTAAAATATAAAATATTAATACAAAAATTAAAATAAATAAATATAACAATACGTACGAATCCTATGTTTTATAATTAATCTAACGAAATTATAATTAATTTGTATTTTAAAAATCAAAGCGAGAAGGAAGGAGTAATTAAGGATTGCTTGATTGATTGACTGTCGGCCGGCCACGACATTCACATTCACGGATGCAGTCGCAGAAAAATCAAAATTCAATATTTGAACGGCTGGTAAACATTTATTTTTTGGTGGGGTCCACATCCAGTGTTATTCAATTTTTTTATTTCTTGGGATTCAAAACCTCGAAGATTCTTCCATCTTCTGATTTGATTCAGAAATTCAGAACCTCACTTTTTTTCTTTTTTCTTTTTTTTTTTTTTCAAAAATCCTAATAAATATTAAATATTAAATTGTTTTAGTTCATGGATAGATAGATACATACATGCATTGATTATAGACACACTTAAGAAGCACTTCCGGGTGAAGTGCTTTAAATGTCAATGGGAAAAATGAGGGATGGATGATGGGGATGGTTGTGGTCACATTGATTTTGTCTCGAAGATAGTGGTAATGTGCATACCCATGCCATATTATTCCTCTGTAACAATGATATCGACAATGATAATTTTATACATCATGTTTGTATTATAAATAATGGTTTTGGTTTTACATACCATCAATTAGTAGGTAAGTCTCTTTCAACCGTGGCATTAATCCTAACTAGCACATGTTGTTAATTGAATTTTGTATCATCATATTTGTCTTGATTAACTGTATATACGCTGTATAATTCAAAATTTTAAAATAAATAAAATAATAATATAACGAAAAAAATAAGTTCATTAAATAGGTAATATTACACGCGTAATGAAAAAAAATGGTGATTTGACCTAGCAAAATTAAATGAGGTAATTTGCATGTAAAACACATTCAAATTTTTTTAAAAAATTTTATGTTATGTATTTTTTTAAAATTTATGTAACAAATAAAATCATCATATGTATCCAAAAAAAAAAAACTGTAGATGAATCACGAAACAAGTACAGAGCTATTGTGGTAGGACCCTTATGAAATGAAATGAAATTAAGTGAGTGGTGAGATGATATTTCAAAAATTGTATTGGTATGGCTATTGGATGGTGGGATTGTTGGGGTGTCTAATTCTGTCTTTGTCTGTGTCACATTGTTGATATGGAATGTTCTTCTGCTTATTCTTATCCCAAATAAGGAGAGATGATTGGCTGCCGCATCTCTATACATCAAGTTCTTAAATCAATCTAAACTGATAGAAGCACTTCCGAGCTATTTACTTTTGTGCTTCAACCATTGGTGGATGAAATTGTTAGTGCCCACTTCAGGACTGCCCAACTAGGCTCAGAAAAGCAGTGGAGGCCCAACTCTTCTGTTTGAATTCCAAGGCCCAATGTTTTGTGTAACCCAAGGTTGAGTTTGATGCATTGAGGAGATTGCGAATGCCCAAAACAAACCCACTTATGGAGATTTTCTGACGAATTTAAAAGGCAGTTGAACCACCTTGAAACAGTAGCATAAATAAAATGGTGGGCTTGGAACCCTGTCTGAAACTTAATTTCTCAACCTCCTCCGTGATTATTCAACCTTGGACACTTGTTAGATTCTAAGGTAGATTTGTTTGTTGTAACCCACCAAGGTTTCACCTACTCAGAGCCACCAACATATTAAAGAAGCAGCTAGCAAGTAGCAGTAGCATGCCTAAATGATTTACCTTACATTGCATTACATAAATCAAGGGGAGGGGACCAAACAATCAATGTGCTCGCATGTTATGCACAAAACAAAACTAAATAATGCAATTTGTTTGTCCGCTAAGCACAGGAATCATGGCTTTGATCTTATATTACATTGCATTATTCATGATATTGGCTATGGCATAAAGATTAGAAGATACTGAACTGGGTTTCTGTTAATTGGGGATTGCACTTGCACCCATTTGTTCTAATGGTGGAGAAGCTGATAACTAATGCTTTTAAGGATAATAACAATGAAAATACAATCTTTATAATCATAATTCTGACTAATTAGAATCCAATGAATTAATTATGGAACATTATCAACTACCCCATTGACTATTGTACTGTTCTTAGGAGAAATAAATAGTAAACAGTACTAATTTAACATCAAACAAGATCCACTAATCCCATTTTAACCCCTAAACCCCATGATATATGCTCACTCTTATATGATAATTTTGATGACAAAAGAGGGTTAATTTTATATTTTCATAACTAAAAAAGAAAAAAAATCTTGAAAGAAAAAGATGAATACTACTATTTCTTTGACTATGTGATAATCATCTCATTTAGCTGTAACAATTTTGACTCTAGACAACAAAACAATGCTTAAAAAACAAGCCTTCACTCTCTCAACTTTTTTATCAACTAATTAATCCAAAAGAAAAAGGGAAGCATGAAAAGTGATTTCAGGCAGTAGATTGAGGGAACCTTCTTCTTAGATAGGGCACAATTTGTAAAAAGACAACCTCTGCGATCATTCAAACTTAGGGGTCCAACGTTCCACAATCAACCAACTTTGCCTCTTTTTCATTTCAAATATCCCAACGTGTATATGTTTAGAAAATTTTTATTTTTTTATTTAATTTGTTTTTGCCTTTATTGGGTCTCAAAGTGAGATGCTGTTATCACCATTCAGACCCACCAACAGATATAGAAATGGGAATAGGAAAACTGTGGTTTGCTTTAATTTTTATAGGAGGGAGAAAGAGAATCTACTGCAACTATTTCTCACCTACCATTGTTACTATGTTCACCAAACACTAGGAAGACTACATATATGGGGAAGGATCTTGTTTTATTGTGACTGGATTGGAGATAAGGGTTCTAATCTAATCTCTCAATCTTGTTTACTGCCCATATAGCACATGATTCATGAACATATCAATATTTGAAATCCTACTTCTAATGAAATGTAATTATTCTTCAACATCATTTATGTAATCAATGAAGAGATATGTCTATATGCACGGAGAAAGAGAGACAGCAAGAGCAGTGCATGCATGAGAACGACAAGTATCATAACATCAACTGGGGAAAACCAATACATGCCATAATAAAAAGGAATAGAAATAGCATTGCACAGTCCAAAGATTTATAAAGCACACAAGTTATGCCATAATTTTGGCTAGATCTTGCCGTGCATGCCAATGGTTTAAGGGTCCCATTGTATGCAACACTTGTCATTTCCTACTATGCCTTATTGGCATGCCATTTGGAACCGTTTCTATTTATTTACATGCATGAAATGTGTCAATACAAGGAAAGGAAGAAGAAAAAGAAAAAATGGGGAAGAAAAGAGCAGTTATGACCCCTTTAAAGCATAATCAATAAGCATGCTTTTGTAGTAATATAGAATACAAGGCAAAGAGTCTATAGTAATATAGAATACAACAAGGCAAAGAAAGACAGTAACGTTCGTTTCAATTTCATTGGATTTTTTTTTTTATTTCTCTTCTTGGAGGATTCTCTCTCTTTTCTCTTTCTCTTTCTTTTCATCGGTTTGTTTGAGATAGGAGAAGCATTTAATGAGGAGGCTCGTGTTGTTTTGATTAATGCTCAGAGCCTTCACTCTGCACGGGAATCCAATTGTTTCACCTTCCATCAATAATATTTGTGCAACAGTTTTCATCATCTAGCTACTTGTAATTTATATTATTTCCATACACACTAAACTCAACTTCAGCTTTTGTTTTGCTCCAAATTGCCAGGATTCAGACAGAATTTTAAGACCCTTCAAAGGTAATATTACTCTCTGCAGTTACTCTTGGCTACATAAATTTCAGTCAAGGATTTTTTTGTTGGGATATTTTTTGAGTCTGGTTTGAGTCTCTTCCCAAGTTAAGCTCACTGCTATGAATGATATCAGAGCAAGTTTTTCTTTGAGAGGTTCAAGCTGGTTTAAAGTGTTTGATGCCTTTATATTTCAGGGTTGATTGCTCATTCACGATTCTTTTCTTAATTTCATATGTATCTTCTTTCTTAATTTTTCATATATTACAGTATTTCTTTCCTTCTTTCTGTTTCTCGTCCGGAAAAAAAGTTACCATTTCTGTGCAGTGGATTTAGTAGATTTGACTGACCTTGTGTGGTTTTATGCTTGTCTTTGCAGTGTATCTACTAAGAAGATTAAAGTTTTGAGCTGAAGAATAAAAAATAGTTGAGAGGGGGATTGATAGAACACAAATTAAGATGCCACAAGAAACAAATTACACCTCTCCTTGTAAGAACCTGAGAGGCTTGAAGTCTTTGTTCTCGAACAATGAAGCTTCATACACGGATGAGACCTTCAATGACTATGAATTAGCTCAAAGAAAAGCTGAAGAAGCAGGTACCATCACACTATCACTACAATTCCTTTTTATTTTACTGAAAGAATTAAGAGAAAATAAAATTTTCCATGGAAAATGTCAAACCCAGAAAAAAGTCTCTTCTCCTTCTGTATATTAGTTTACTTGGTGCACATTTCATTAGTATCTCCTCTGTTATTTTATTGTCTATCAGTTTCATTTTTGTGGGTTTGGTTTGTCATATAATATTCTCACTTCGGAAAAGAAGGTTTTTTTTTTTTTTTAAAAAAAATTATTGGCATCATGATATTCCTTCCACAATATGCGGGTGATCCCATTTTGAAAACAGAAAAGGGTTTGGTACACCATCACCAATAGTGCTGATACGGGTCCAGATTGTAGAAATTTATTAAATTTAGCCTCATTGTTCGATTATTTATTTACTTTCAATTGTAGGAATCCCAATTTTGCTTCCACATACCTTTACAATTACTCTGCTTTCTTATGGGTGTGTAGAGAATGTAACATTGCAACTAATGATGAATAGGGGTCCAATTCTCAACTTATTTGTATGGTAGATAAAAAAAGTTCAGGTGACCACACATGGTATTGCCTCACAGTAAAGTATTTTGAGAAATATTGAAAAGTTCTTATCAGATGATGATTTGTAATCATGTGGAATTTTTTTTTTTTGGGAGCTAATACTAATAATTTTTGTACTTCCAATCTTGTATGACAAGCATGAATTCAGACTTTATGATTTAATCTTGATGTTCATATACTGTCAATTTGAAATGTACTAGATAAAATCGCCAGAATCCAAATATATATATTTATTTGGTCGTTTCACCGATCAAACCTGAAAGTAAAAAATTTTGACAGTAAGGTGTGGGTCAATACGGTGGCAAAGAAAGAGTAAAGATGGCCCCAATTTTGATGCCCAGGATCCCATAAAATGCAAGCAGTTGTAATTTATAGAGTACACGCTGTGCACCGTTAGTGCGCATCTCTCAGTTTGAAATACAATAGACACTTCCACTATACCCACAGCACTGAGGATTGAAACTTGTAGACCCTAAGATCACGTTACAAAATGTATGAAATTATGGAAAGGTTGATACATTATATACTATCAGATTTAGTCACATTCCTATATTTTCTAAGGTTTTCGACTTTAAGAGTCTCGCTAGACGTGTACATGTAGTACACATAACATAATCCTATATTTATTGATGACTTCTGGTGGATTTTAATTGTCAAATGCTGGGGATTATTCTTTCACTAAGGAGACAAAGAATGAAAAAGTTCTGTCCAATTGTAAAAGTAAAAAAAAGAATAAAAAAAAGGAGAGAAGTTGTCAGTAAATGGAGAAAATCTTTTATATGTATAGCTACATTAATCGGAATGTTTTCAGCTGCAAGGAGGTACCAAGCAGCAGAATGGCTAAGGCAGATGGACCAAGGTGCTTCAGGAACCCTGCCTAAAGAACCCTCTGAAGAAGAGTTTCGCCTTGCCCTTCGCAATGGCCTCATTTTGTGCAATGTGCTTAACAAAGTCAATCCTGGAGCTGTTCTTAAGGTACTCACTACATTGCTGATTATATAAGTTTGTTTATGTGATTATTTCCCTGGACAAGAGAAACATACTTAATCACATATGTTCGTAGTTCTTGTAAGTACTTAGTCATTTCTTATAATATGTTCTGTTCTTGAAATGAAAATAGGTGGTGGAAAATCCAATTATAGCTGTTCAGGCCATAGAGGGAGCAGCACAGTCTGCCATCCAGTATTTCGAAAACATGAGGAATTTTCTTGTGGCCGTTAAAGATATGCAGCTCTTGACTTTTGAAGCATCTGACTTGGAAAAGGTTTATTGTCTCTCTTAAAATGCTTGATTTGCTGTTCAACATGCATGTTGATGCATTTGAATCATTAATCCAAAGAAATTAGCAGCTCCATCCACACAAATAGTATTGTTTCTTTCATTTCTAGTAACCGCTATTTCACAAAAGATTTCTGTTACTGCTAAATGATTATAGTAAATGCCAATATGCATTGCTGAAAATGGTAATGACAATACAGAAACACGCCTTGTCTTGTTAGTCAAAATGTTTGTGTAAAAATGTTGAATCCATCTTGCAATTGTATCTTAGCGGCATAGCATGTGTGAGAAACTTCTAGGCATGTCAGTCAAATTAAATGTTATCCTACTAATACTCTGAAGTGCAGAAATTTTTGTTACTTGGTGATCCATTAATTTTCTTTGTAAGTGCTTTGGTCATTAGCGGTTTTATGTGTTTAAAATATTATAACAGAATTAAGCTTGAGGGACTTGGTGATGCAGGGGGGCTCCTCAAGTAAAGTGGTAGACTGCATTCTCTGCCTGAAAGGATTTTACCAGTGGAAGCAAGCAGGAGGACTTGGCGTTTGGAGGTATGGAGGGACTGTGAAGATCACATCCTTTCCAAACAAGTCTCCATCCTTCCTTGGTAGTGAAAGTGCTGATGAGTCTTTTGATGAATCCGAATCATCACAATATGAACAACTATTGGAATTCCTCCATCTTTCCAATGAGGTCTCACTTGAAGAATCCAAAAGTGCAAATGCTCTTTCATTCCTTTTTGATCGTTTTGGGCTTCGACTTTTACAGGCTTGCCTTAGAGAGGGCAATGGGATCGAAGAGTTTTCTTTGAATGCAATGGTAGGTAAGATCCATTCCAAATTGTTGTGCGCATACATGTCCTCTTGTTGATATCATATTGGCATCGTTATGTCTTCTAGTAAGTCAAGATGATTCTCTGATGTCCTTTGAATTTGAATGATTATGGAAGTTTGGTGGTATGGTCTTGGAAGTCAAAAAAACTAAATACCCAGATTCGCAGTCTTCTATTCTATTTCATGTGCTCTTTTTCCTTTTGTACTGAGTTTCCTCTCTTTCATATGAAACTGTGCAGGTAATTGACACTTTGCTCAGTAAGGTAGTTAAGGATTTCTCAGCATTACTAGTCTCTCAAGGCACTCAGGTACCAAAAATTTACCAATTAATTAGACTTGTACTCACTTTACTGAAGTAGTTCATGTCCTTATTTTTCATTATCTTTAGCTTGGACTATTTTTGAAGAAAGTATTGAAAGGTGAAGTTGGTTCTCTATCAAAAGCTGAATTTATGGAAGCCATTTCCCAATACCTTGGTCGAAAAGCCAGTTTGGTCTCCGGTGATTTCTCCAAATTTTGTATCTGTGGTGGAAAACGTGCAGTCATTCAGCATACCATTACTCAACCTTCGGATGATTATGCAGAACTAATGGATCTTCACCAGAAACAACTTCAGGTTCAAACATTATTTGATTGGAACCATCAAGCAATTTGCTTTGTTTAGAAACTGAGTTAGATTTTAAAAGAAATCTTTTCTTGTTGGTTTCAGGAGTTAAAATCACAATATCAGGAGACAAAAGGAGAAGTCCAACAAATTCAATCAATTTGGAAGGAAGAAATTCATAGTCTTGGTGAGTATCTGAAGAAAGAATAGTGCTTCCACTCCATTTCTCCGTATTATATGTTCTTTTGAAAATCTCCCAATGCCAGGATTTCCATTGAGGTTATATTTTCACTTATTGCAGAACATTATATTAAGAATCTTGAAGTGGTCTCCTCTTCTTACCAAAAGGTTTTGGAGGAAAACCGTGTACTGTACAATCAAGTCCAAGATCTTAAAGGTGTTTCTCCTTTCTTTTGTTTATTTTGAGTTAAAACTTGCAGATCTTATGACACATGGAGCTTATCTTTTGAGTTCGATGCAGGAACAATAAGGGTTTATTGTAGAGTGAGACCCTTTTTATCAGGACAATCAAATGGACAATCTACTGTAGATTATATTGGCGAAAATGGAAATATCATGGTTGTTAATCCTTTCAAACAAGGAAAAGACGCAAGAAAGATGTTTTTGTTCAACAAGGTGTTTTCGCCAAATGTGTCACAAGGTATGCTCTCTTCTAGATTAATTTTTATTGTCCTCATCCATACAACACTCCTTTCTTGCGGGAATGAAATTGACCAGAACCTGGATTCAAGTGTTGATTCTTAGAGATTTTCAGTAGCGAGTTTTATAGAGAATTAATCGTTATGAGTTGATAATAACATCTGGTGACACTACGTGTAATGTCAATTTATGCCCTTTATCTACCCATGATGATTTATTCATTTTATGTACAGAGCAAATATATGTTGATGCTCAACCGCTGATCAGGTCTGTTCTAGATGGCTTTAATGTCTGCATATTTGCATATGGACAAACTGGTTCAGGGAAGACATACACAATGGTAATACCAAACTTACTCTACTTAGCAGTTGTTGGAATTTCTTTATGGAAAAGTACTTCAGTTTGTTATGTTAAAACTTGAATCATAGTAAATAATTTCTCAACCTTGGTTTATAAAACAGATTTGTGACATTTTTTTCTTTATTTATGACAGAGTGGCCCTGATTTGACAACTGAGGAAACATGGGGTGTAAATTATCGAGCTCTACGTGACTTATTTCAAATATCAAAGAAAAGGGTGGATACGATAAAGTATGAGGTTGGAGTCCAGATGATTGAAATATATAATGAGCAAGTGAGAGATTTGTTAGTCAGTGATGGCTCTAACAGAAGATATCCTTTCTGAAATTTTTTCTGCACATAAAACGATGACTTTTAGCCTTCGTATATTTGTTTGCAATTTGAGATGAATAGTTGCAGGCTATCTGATTTACCTTAACAATCTTTACATTAGACATACGAAACACTGCTCAATCAAATGGCCTTAATGTACCAGATGCAAGTTTGATTCCTGTTACAAGTACTGAAGATGTTCTTGAGTTGATGAGAATTGGGCAAATGAATCGTGCAGTTGGTGCTACTGCTCTAAATGAGCGAAGTAGCCGTTCTCACAGGTAGAGATTTTCTTTCTGCAAAATTTACCGCTACTTATCACATGAAACCAAAAACTTGTAACAAGAATGTTGTAAGTTGAAGTTTGACACTGTAGTCAGACCCTTTCGATCACTGCTAATAACTTCGTAATGTTTTCTAAATGCATCCATCTTTTTGCAGTGTTTTGACAGTTCATGTGTTGGGAAAAGATTTGGTAACTGGATCTATTCTTAAGGGTTGCCTTCATCTGGTGGATTTAGCTGGAAGTGAGAGAGTTGATAAATCAGAAGCTGTCGGTGAAAGATTGAAGGAAGCTCAACATATTAATAGATCACTTTCAGCACTTGGAGATGTCATTTCTGCTCTGGCACAAAAGAATGCACATATTCCCTACAGGAATAGCAAGCTCACTCAAGTATTGCAGGATTCTTTAGGTATGTATAGACTTATTTGCCACCCATTTTATAATACTATTCACTCTTTTCATTTCTTATATTTCGAATATTTTTTTTGGTTTTATTGCTTTCAATTTCTGTATAGGTGGGCATGCTAAAACTTTAATGTTTGCACACATAAATCCTGAGGCTAATGCTATTGGGGAGACAATTAGCACACTCAAGTTTGCTGAGAGAGTTTCCTCCATAGAACTTGGAGCTGCTCGATCTAACAAAGAAAGTGGCGAAGTCCGAGAACTTAAAGAAGAGGTTTATTTTTCATCAGTCTCTAGTATAATTCTTCTCATGACTTTTTTCATATATTTGAAACTTATAGACAATCTACTTTGTATTTAGATATCTAACCTTAGGCAAACATTGGAGAAAAAGGAAGCAGAATTGGAACAACTGAGAGGTGGAAGTATAAGAAGCACTACAGAATCTCAAAAAGCAAGAACTGTTTCTCCTTTTCACATGCTAAGATATGGTATTAGCGCTAGTTTGAAGCCTGGAATGAATCAGCAACCAAATGATGACAATAGAAGCCTTGAGGTAAAAGAAAACACAACGTAGAAGATTATTTCAATTTTTTGATTTAGCACATGAATAAATTCACTGCAAATGTTTAAGGTGATAATCTAGAACGAGAATTCGTGATAATCTTTTATGGATGTCTTATCTCCATCTTGCTGTTATATTTGATTTTCAGCCTAGAAGCTCTTCTTCAGGTAAGCAGAGGAGGTCAAGGTTTCCTTCTGCATTGCCAGACAAGGAGACATTGCCAAAGATTCCTTTAGTAGTTGAAGACAGATTGGGAGGGTCAGCAAAGCCAAGATCACCATCCCCTTCTGTTAGGAGATCAATATCAACTGATAGAGGAGCCATTATGGGAAGCAGGCTGAAGACTGAAACAACTGAGAACCAACCAATTTCAAAAATACCATTTCCTGCTAGAGTACCGGTCAATAAATCCATTGCTGCATTGCCAGTGACCACATCATCAGCAGAAAACAACAATTCGCGAGTGAATATAGGATCACAAGAACCAGCAAAGCACAATAACTTATTGGATGCATTGTCTAGCTTCCAAAATGTTAGTCACAGGAAAGTTTACCTAGAACATGAAGATGACCAATTTAGGCAACCTCTTAATATAAGACAAGGTGGCATTAGAAAAATCAAGCCAGAGAGCAAGGCCAAGGCAAAGAATCAACTTCCAGCCAGGTTCCAGAAATCTGATATGGGGGTAACATTGCATTCTGATATAGATGCCACTGAAAAGATGGAGGCTACAAAGAGTGATTTCTCTGAGCCAGAAAATGAGCATTTACTTCTTGGGTCATCAGTGCCCAACTGGTTAAAGGTGAAGAAGTTTCGACAGAACTTCTCGAGGAACTCCCAAAATCTTGAACCAAGGTATACTGAAAACTTCATCCTCATTTAATTAGTTTTTGTTAATAGTTAATATCAGTATCTCCATGTGTTCATTGTTAAGAAAAGTAGCATTGTTTAATATGTGCAGAGAAACAGTGCAGCAGTCAGTAGAACCCTTTTTGTCCTGGAAACTTGAAAACAAGCTTCCAAATGGTACAGCTCACCAAGCAAAGGAAGGAGGCACTATATCTATGCCTGAATTTAGGAGGAGTCGGTCTTCACCTCGTGGAAAGTTTTTGGTTTTACCTTAAGGATTACAGTACAAGGAGACCAGACTCAATTTATTGCCACTAATGTTCTAAATTTTGTACATTGATTGTATTTGGTGTCTTGAGTGGTATAATTTTCTTCAGGCGAATTTCTGAGGATGTTATCGAAGGTGAAACTGTGGATCCTGAGAGCAGCTGTCAATTAACCTATAAAACCTGTGATTGTAAAAAATTCATCTAAAGAGCGGCATAAAACTATCTTAATCACTTATTAGTTGTCAAATAACTTTTTCTTAATTTTTACATGAATTTCTCTGGAAAGGATTTCTACTTACTAAATATAGTTCCAATAGTATGCAGGTGGTTCAAGAATTTGCCATATTTAGACTGCTAAACTATTAACTTAAATTAATTAATAAAATCAATCTATCTTTAGTGTACGAAAATAGGAAAACTTCTCTCTGGGACACTTCATTGACAGCCACAGCTTTAATGCAAATTCCTCTAAAGCCTTCTCCGTGGTAACTTCTCAAAAACCTCTCACCATTCTGTTTTCCTTCCTTTTCATTTTTGCAGGTTATTAAATCCAAGACTGAGTTTCCAACTTGACATACATATTTTTCACTTCAATTAGCCTCGATAATTCAATGCCTAATAAATCTTTGGGAGCTGGATCATCTGACATTCTGGCTGAGCCACCATCAAAAAGGAAAGAAGCTGGGTGTCAAGGGGAAAATAAAACTGCACAGAGCTGGCTAATCTTCGTTTACCAAGCAAAGATAGCAGATTCATTTCGAAACATAACATTGACATGGTGCAAGAACCTTGTTAACCATTACATTAGCTTCAATGTGGAGAACCCAGCTGATAATCAACACCATTACACCTGCAAGATTGATTTACAAGCTTCGCAGTTTTGGAACAAGAAGGGTCTCAAAAACTTTGAAGTAGATGGCAAAAGGGTTTATGTTTACTGGGATTTTCGTCAGGCAAAATTCTCCAGCAGTCCAGCTCCAAGCTCAGATTATTATGTTGCTATTGCAGATGAAGAAGAGATTGTGTTACTGGTAGGGGATTTGCAGGAAGATGCTTACAAACGAACCAAAAGAAGCCCATCACTGTCAGAGGCTACACTATTGTGCAAGAAAGAGAATGTGTATGGCAAAAGATTATTCTGCACCAGATCCATTTTAGGCAAGGGGAAAGAAGAGCACGACATTGTCATCGAGAATTCTCTGCTTGGTCCCGGAGATCCTGAAATGTGGATAAGTATAGATGGGATCACGACGATTCGCATTTTGAATTTGTACTGGAGATTCAGAGGAAACGAGACTATATCGATGAATAACACATCGATACAAATTTTCTGGGATGTCCACGACTGGTTGTTCAATGAATCTAGCACAAGCTACGGATTATTCATTTTCAATCCAAACACTATAAGTAGTGATAGCCATGAAAGAAATTGCAGAATTGATGAAAAAAGTGATAACTTGCATGATCCAAACCAAGGGTTTTGCCATATTCTGTATGCTTGGAAAATTGAATAAGGTGATGGGAAAATCATCAGCAGCCCTTGTAATGTTACAGAGAATAATAGAATTGAAGCCAATGTGTGATCATTTATGCTAACTCCATGTTTGCTATAAACTACGATTACAGAATGAAGCTTTCTTTTTTAAAAGTTCGGTACTGGTCTGGCGCCAACAGCGGGGTCCACATATAGTTTCTGAAAAAGCACTAATGACTACGCGCCTTAGAGACGCTGAAAACACGCGCCACCGAGGTGAAAGATTGAAATCTAGGGTTTACTTATAGAACGAAACACGCGTCTTCTAAGTTTAGAATCCGAAATTTCGAATGGCAATTCTAGCAGGAAATCTCGGGTTCAAAATCTCTTCATTGCTTCAATTACGCGTCGTGTCAATTCCTTGGTGAGAATTCCTTCTCAATTTTTGCTTGAAACTCTCTTCCCTTCTGTTTGGTTGATTAGAAAATGAAGGAGAATAAAAGAAGAGAGAAGAAAATTGAGTTCTTAGAATACCTTTTCCCTTTTTGTTTTCGGTCGTTTTCCCCAATTTCTTGTATCTATAAGCTTCAATTTCAATGTTTTTATTCTCTTCTCTGACATTTTGTTGGCAACCGAACAGAATATCAAGTTATTATAAGAAGAAAAAAATCAAATTTATCGTAGTTATAGTAATTGAATTCTGATTTGTAATTCACTTTTTTGCTTATTTTTAGGGTAAGGAAAAACAATGCAATTTCATGTGCGAAAGGAAGGGACAATAGTTCATCTGTTCCGGTTAGGTATGTTCCTAACAAATCCATAAAGAAAAACGAATCGGAAAATTCTTTGCCAGTAAAGGTTTTGGAGAGAAATGAATTGTTGGATGGAAATGAGTTGAGAGTTGAGGTTACAGACAGTGGGAGATGTGCAAAGACAAGTGCTGCATCGGATTGGAAGTTCCAAAATCAAAATAGAATGATCAAGAACAACTTATTGGTAGATGATGCTAAAAAAGGTCTATGGTCCTTTTACTTGATCATGTGTAGAAACAAATGGAAATTTTCTTGTTAATGGATTTGGAGCATGACTATTCTGGTCATATGCATGTTGGAGGCAAATAATGTTGGGAATTGAGTTGTTATTCATTCAGAATGTTTGTATTTATGTGAGCACAGATTGTTACATTCAACTAGTTTGTTTGTGGAAGAGTTGGTGCGATGCAAATCCATTTTGTTTGCTTGAGCATGAGTTGAGTTATTTGATTCATTTCAATGATGGTAGCTCAGAAAACAATGAGTTGAGTTATTTGACTGGTGTTGTTACTTACAATTCCACCACCCCCCCCCCCCCCCCCCCCATTTTCCTGTTATGATGGCTATCTTACTACTGGTTCTAAACACAGTAAGACATGAACATTTTTCAAAGAGGCATTCTTTCATAACCTCACCTTTCTTCACGTGAATAGATGCTAAAAGTGAAATAGATTAATTCTGTGGAAAGCCTTTCATGTAGGATTGTTAGCTATACCGTAATTACCTCTCTTACTTTTATCGTTATTACCATTTTTTCTTTTAGCATTAAAGTCAAGCAATGTGCTTTATATATTTACTCATTTTCAGAGTTCAGAGAAGAAATTAATTGTGAGCATGGGTTCATTGAGGAATCTGAGGAGGGATTTGAAGAACCCTGGGAGGTTGTTGAGGAGATGAAATTCCATCAAGAAAAAGATATCTATGACCAGAATATGTTAAAAGCGGGTAAAACTTTACACGATGCTGAGAATTTGGCAATGAAATTACTTTCAACAAGGTTAGAACATAATTTTCAATAACATTGAGCCTTTTGTTTCGTAATTTTTTAGCATTTAATTTTTTTCAACATGTTTCTTGTTTGTCAAGGTTTTAAGTTCTTATGGGAAATGCTGACTGCTTTGTAGGTGCTATTTCTATTGTGTTGAAAATATATGAGCCATTTTTTTCAGGTTCCTATTACTTCGAGTGCCTAAAATCTTAAACTTGTTTTTTCTATCTATAGAGCATTTACAGCAGTTGAGATGAGAAAGAAGCTGAATGGGAAGAAATTTTCTCCTCATGTTATAGAGGCTGTGATGACCGATTTCCAAAGCAGGTACATAACTAGGTCATTAAGATGTACTTTGAAAGGTGTTGTGTGCTGCTTTTGGAACCATCATCACCATTTTTGAAAAGTTTAGGTGGCTGGTTTGGAAAACTCTTTGATCTTTTGATTATTGTAGAGGGTTGATCAATGATAGCTTGTATGCGGAATCATTTTCTCGGTCTAGGTGGTCTTCTGCAAGCTGGGGACCTAGACGAATCAAGCAAGTAAGCCATTTCCTTTTACTATTTTTGTTTATGGTCAAATGTATTCCTGTGTAAACTTGTATTTCTTATATTTCATGGCATGTTTTTTTAATCCTGAGTTTAGACATTGTTTTTTGGGGAAAAAAGATCTAGATGGTTATAGTCTCTAAATGATTTAACTCCAGAGATTTATTGTCCTAAGATCCACACTGTAGGAAGCTAGACCTAATATTAGATAATTTAAAATTTCTGATTTAGATTTATATAGTATGACTCTAAACTAGCTGTGACCAAATCTTGTGAATTTCGCTTGAAAAAATGTGTGAAAGATGGTCACAGACTTGAAATATGTGAACACTAAATATCATAATGTGCATGCATAGCAAGCTCATCTGAACTTTCGAGGAGATCTGAGAAATAATTTTAGTTACCGCATAGATATTACAAAATTAAAATGCAGTAGTTATCTATGGTTTGAATGGGTGATATCCAGTAAGCGAATTTTTAACTGCTCAAACAAGAGGACATGGAATGGGCCAAAAATGATGGTTTTTTCTTCTATATTTCTATTATTTTTTAAGGGAAGATGTTGATCACTCATTTGTTGAGTATTATTTTTGGATCAGTCATTGTTTAACAAGGGAATAAGTGAAACCGAAGCAGACAAGGCTATAAAAGTGGTTTTTCAGGATGGTGAATCTGATGAAGACCAAGAATCAAGACTTGGCATGTCAAAGCTTTCAATGGATCAGCTCTTTGTTCAGGCCTTGAAACAATGGCTTAGAAGTCAAGATGCACCAACGGAGACACGTAAATCTAGGATTATTCGTTGGCTTCAGTACCGTGGTTTCAACTGGAGTGTTACAAGCTTCATATTGAAGAAGCTAGAATCCCAGTATCCTCCCTAAAGCACAACAATAATTTCTCCTCATGCCGTGTTATGAATGAAATGATGGTCCCTAGCCTGTTAACTGAAATGTTAGTTGTTTAAAAGGATAGGGCATGCCCTTCATTGGGGCACGCAGCAATGGCCAGAGAGATGGTCGCTGTAGCCCATACCTGTGCAAACTCGCATTTTGTGAGCCTACCCTGTGCTCTAAAGTACATGTCTGTCAAGCCATAGCGACAAAGTAGTTCCAAGACATAACAACTAGTGGCACTGGTTTAATGCTGGTGAAAGGTCAGCACCTTTTTTGTTGAATATAGAGATTGAATAACTATTTCAGTGAAATCCTCTGGTGTCAGTTGGCACAATTGTCTTCTTGTTGATGTGTACTTGTTTGAGAAAATTACTGTCTCCGTTGTCCACTAAGAGGATCTCAACAAGAAAAAAGATTTGCAAGTCTGTGCAAATATAGTTCACGAAGATAATGGTATAACCTCTTTTGACAGGGACAATAGAACTTTAAAGCATTAATATTGCATATTTATAGTTCTTGCAGATGAAGTTAAGCTTAATGATAATAGTAGATCTGCAGTAATACTCGAAATGGAACCTTAGTTACTTTGCATGTGAAGCAATGTTTTGTTTATGAAATGCTTATTTTATAGATGAAGTATGCTGGTCTTGTTGACATGTGCTTGAAGGTTGGGAGTACTGACTTCGATACTAAGGCTAGAATTCTTTCAATAGCAGAGTCTCCACACTGCTGGAAAGTCCCGTCAGACAGCACATGAACATGTGATTCGAGGAGTTTGGGACCATGTGAGCACCGCTGTTAAGACTGGCAGTTCGGAAAGAGAAAGAGGAAGAGATAGAGAATCTCATAGCTTTGCAATGAATTCTAATTACATAAACACAAAACTACCAATCATTGCTTAAGTATCTGCATTTCTTGCGGTCATTCTCTCAACCTCCAAAACATCTGCCATCTCTATTTCCAAGATAATCTCCTTCTCAGAGCTGAGCTTTCTTTCCCTACAGGCTTACACTATTTCTCTTATTTTTGTTGCAATTGGCAATATACTACATTAGCAGAAAATCATGCTAACAACACCGAGTTATAGTAAAAATTACAATCCAGGACATGAGATAAAATTAGTACTGATATTCCCTCCAATATTTTGACAAGTTCTGATGATTGTGGAATTATACTGACTCATCAGAGGAGGCAAAAGAGCAGTTAGAAGACCCTTGTGAAACTAAGATTCTAGCCGGAGCGGGCGATGAGTGAGGAGCTGGCAAATGAGGCTTTGTTATGTCGGATTCTGGCCTTGTGGCCTCCGCATGTCTGATTTCTTTGAGCATTGCGACAACGTCTTTCATCGTTGGACGATCATCAGCTCTCGTGCTGATACAAAGAAATGATACAGCCAGTGTTTGAAGCATTTCATGCATTATTGGGTCAGCTCTCCCTCTAAGCTTAGGATCAAGAATGTCAACTGGGTCTCTTTTGCTGCCTAAATGGTCCCTAACCCATTGAACCAGGTGTGCACCACTAGACAAAGTTGCGTCCAGTGGATGCCTCCCTAGTAAGACCTCTAAAAGAACCACACCAAAACTGTACACATCGCTTTTCTCTGTGATGCGCTGCATTGATGCGTGTTCTGTGAAAAACCAAGAAAAATAAAACTGAATAAATCATACAACATTAAGCTGGTTAAGAATCTAGATTGAAAATAAAAAGTAAAACAAATAAATACCTGGAGCCATGTATCCATAAGAACCACCTAAGTGAGGCCTTTGATTTGGTCCTGAAAGATCATCATCTCCTTTGCTATTCACAATTCTAGCTAGTCCAAAGTCAGCAAGATAAGGCTGATATCCATGGCCTAACAAAACATTCATTGCTTTGACATCTCCATGCAAAATTGGAGGCACACAATCATGATGCAAGTATGCAAGTGCATGTGCCACACCCAAAACAACATCATATCTAGCATCCCAATCTGGTCCTCCTTTGCCTGCGCTATGGAGAAGCGAGCTCAAGCTTCCGTTGGGAAGGTAATCGTAGAAGAGCAGCTTCAGGTTCTTGTTTGAACCCCAACCTAAAAGGCGAACGATGTTCTTATGTCTAATTGAGCCCAGAGTCCGAATTTCAGAACTGAATGCACCAGACTCTTCTGATGACCACATCTTCTTCACTGCTAGTGTTTCTCCATTTGGGATTGTCACTCTGTATACAACTCCGGAGCTCCCAGTGCCAATTACATTAGATGATGTTAGATTCCTGAGAATGTCGTCAATGGAGAATTCAAGCTTCTGATACAAAGCCATCTCCCAACGGTCATCTTCCATGAACCTACTGTTAGCCATTCTACTACGACGCAACACGTAGAGTGCTAGCAGCACAAGTACTGCACTGGCACTGGTAAGGATCGACATCATTAATTTCATTGCTGATCTAGCATAGCCGGGTCCTAATCCATCTGTTGGACCAACAACTCCACTAGAGATGTAGAGACCTTTGTTTGAAGTAAGATCACTAAGCGGGAGTTTTCGGAAAAATGGAGTGTTAGGCAATTTACCAGAGAAATCATTGAAGGAGACATTGAGGGAAACAAGGTTTTTCAGGTTTGCAAGAACATCTAAGTCCCCAGATAATTTGTTGTGAGAGAGGTCAAGTGTTCCTAGCTTGGTAAGACCAGAGAACTCTGATGGGATCTCTCTTGAAAACTGATTGCTGCTAAGGTTGAGAGATATTTCAAGTGATGAAATTTGTCCCAGTTCCTTTGGAATTTCACCAGAGAAGCCATTGCTTCCTATGTCTAATAATATCAGCTTCCTGCATGACAATATCTCAGATGGAATTACTCCAGAAAGTTGATTCTTTCCCAAAACAAGTTTGGTTAAATCTGCTAGTGAACCAATACTACGAGTCAATGAACCAGTAAGCTTATTGTCTGAAAGATCTACAAACTGTAAGCTTGTAGGCAGAGTATCAGGTACAGAACCAGTGAGCCCGTTTGAATGCAGGTCGAGAAATTCCAAACTTTCACATCCAACTAACGATGAAGGAATTCCTCCAACAAAATGATTTTCGCTCATGTCAACAAAATTCAAGCTCTTCAAGTTACCAATCTCCGATGGAATAGTACCAGAGAGCTTATTGAAATTCAATCTTAACCTGCGTAAAGTGGTGCAGTTCCCTATATCTGGAGGTATAAAGCCGGATAAATTATTGGAAAGTAAAAGCAGCTTGGTGAGATTTCTCAAAGAAAAAATGTCTCTGGGTATCGGCCCAAAGAGGTTATTGTAAGACAGATCAAGAGCCTGAAGTTCCTGACACTGAGAAAGACTCTCTGGAATATTGCCGGTTAGCTTATTTTGCCAGGCAAAGAATAGAGTCAAGCTCTTTATATTGCCAATAACAGCAGGAATCTCACCGAAAATTTCATTGTTGTCGATTTCCAGATGAGTCAATGCTGTGCAGTTTGCAATTTCAATTGGAATTGTACCTGACAGCTGATTGACGCTTAGTTGAAGCTCTTGAAGTTTCATAAGGTTTCCAAAACTTCTTGGTATGCTGCCAGTTAGAAGATTCTCAGAGAAATCCACGACTGTGAGCTCTGTGCAACTTCCAAGTTCATCTGGGATTGCACCCACCAAGCTGTTCTGCCACAAGAGTAAATTTTGAAGCTTGCTGAGCTGTCCAATTCGCCTTGGGATTCGACCAGAGATTGAATTCTGATACAGGTATAGATGCTGCAAGTCGCTGCAGTTTCCAATCTCTTCTGGGATAGGGCCTAACAATAGTGATGTATAAATGGCAATAGTTTGAATTCTTTTCAGCATTCCAATCGATGAAGGAAGCTTCCCAGAAATGCTGGTTTCAGCGAGGCCTAACATAACCAAGTTGGTGCAGTTTTCTATCTCCCAAGGCAGCTTACCCTTTAGATTCTGATTCCCGCCTGCTCGAAACACTTGTAGCGTGCTTAATGCTCCGATACTTTTTGGAATTTCTCCGCTGAGTTGATTGTCATAGAGTGTCAAATACGCAAGACTTGATAAGTTTCCAATATCAGAAGGAATTTGACCCTCAAGAAAGTTTGTGTTGAGGTATATACTTTGCAGTTTCCTTAGCCTGCATATTTCCATGGGGATTTCGCCTGAGAGAGCATTGCTACTGAGATCAATGAAACTGAGCTCCTGATATTCTCCAAGTTCTTTCGGAATTGTGCCGGTGAGATTGCATGATGAGATGATAAGGGTCTTCAAGGACTTGAGAGACTGAAAATTTGAAGGCAATGGCCCCTGCAAATCTACCGCTTTCAAGCTTATCTCCACCAATTCCCCATTTGAGTTGCAGAGAATCCCAAACCATTTGCATGGACTCCTGTCTGAAGAATTCCATGATTTTAATGCATCCGTTGAGCTGTCTAAACTGTTCTTCCATGTTAAAAGAGCTTGGCCTTGTTCATTAATGGCATAACAAGTAGAGAAGAAAAGAGTTTTTATTGAAATAAGCAACAAGAAGAAGGGGAAAATATTTGGAGAAAACAAGAGATGCCTTAGAATTGCAGGCATTGCTTAGAGATGAGAACAGGTGATCTGTTTTGGGATTGTTGAGGGTAGAACCCCATGTTTTGTTTATAGAAGAAAAGCGGAGATCTGGATCCAAGAGCACGTTTTTCTTAAAATATTTTTTTTCCATTATTATTGTTATTGGTGCAGTTGTTAATTCAAAAATGGTGATTCAGATGGGGTTTTGGTTTTATTTATTTAAGTGGAATTTTTATGGAGTTATGCTGTCAATATTAAGCAGAGTTTTTAGCTTTTGATTTCTGAACTGGATTTCCGCTTGTAACTTTCTCAAAATACCATGTACCAATTTTTACTAAGAGTAACTATCACAAAGAAAAATCTTGGTACTTAATCCCATCAAGAAAATTTCCACTTTCTATCTCAACTTTTAACTGCCCTATCATCTTGTTTCCTTTTTCTTGGTCAATTTGGTTGTCACCGTCAAGAGGATTTCAAGTTGTCATAGTCAAGAGATAAAATGATTTCCTTCAAATATTCGTGAGGCTGATATATATGCTTAAGTAGCATCAGAAACTGATTAGAAAGAAGATTAACACTGGCTTTATCTTTATCAATATCGGATAGATGGATTAACTCTCTCAGATTGTGATAGCTCAATGATCAAACCAAACCAGCTTCACCAACCATTGAATGTTTTAGTTCATGTTTTGTAAAATCAAGATGATCATATCTTCTTTAGTAAGCCAAAAGCTTGAGGTGGTCCATCAATTTTTGTGGCCACAAATTGAACCATCCATCCATGTGTTTGTTATATGCAGTGTTTCCATAGTCTTTTCAATCATTTTAGTAGCCATATGTACAGCATTCTGTCACATAGTTTCTGGCTTAAACCCATCTTCTGTTGGGTGCCAGTAATGAAGTAAATTAGCAGAAACTTACAGTAAGAACATAGTTTAAAAGTTATGGATAATTCCTAAATATATTTGACAGCAAATTCCTGTCAAATTTTGGGACCTGGATTGGTTATTCTATAGAGGCAGAGCACGTATATTTTTACTCAAACAATTGATGAAAGTTTTTATTATTGTGGAATCTGCAAAATCTGGTCATGCTTTCTGCCAGTCTTTGCTGTAAAGGATTAAAGAATGCATAGAAAAATGAATATTGGCTTTGAGTGGAAGGAAGAACATTACATCAACTTAGAGCTCTTAATTAATATTAACACCTAAATGCACCACACAAAGATTGTTCATATTCAAATTGCGGATTATGGATCAGATCTCGTGCCGCTGCAGTTAGCATTATTGGGTCCCGGGATCGATTTCAAATATTAAGATCTACAATTTCATGAGATTTCATTTGTCGCTTGATCTGAAACTATGCTGAAAACTCATAACAATGATTCAAGATTTAAGAATGAGCTAGATGTAAAATATTTGCTGCAATTTTACATTAGCATTGAATGTTTCATGCAGGAAGATGAATAACTTTTCATATTCATCCACTATGCTTCTCTGAATACATTAACATCATTAAATTCTGGTGCAAATTTTGGCCAGCATGCATGGTTGAGAGAGAAGAGAAAAACAAGTACACATTTGTAAGATCTGAAGAGACAGCAAGAACATCAAAAGAAGAGACAAAGGACCCAATATAAGTATGTAGATAGAAGAGCAAAATGCAAAAATATATATAATAGAAAATGGTCCCTCTTCCAAGTTCCAACCCCACCTCCTGCTTGTTAACTTTTTGGGTGAAATGCAAATTGGAAAAGTATTCCTACCTTGGAAATGAAGGACACATTTGTAAGATCACCTAGCAATAATTTTGCATTACAGCAATTAATTTTTCACTACTTGTAAGACAAGGGAAATGTTGACATTGTAACTTCTAATTAAGCCTAACCCTACCTTTTCTAGTTGCCATGTTTTCAACTTTTTCCTCTAAGCACATTTCTTAAAAGCACTTAACCCGTAAGTGATTCATAGTAATTAGAAGTTAATTTTTAACCACCCCCACCATGTTGAATCAACTATTGACTTAGAGCAATACAAATACAAGAAACTTGATCAAATGGATCTAAATCTAAATCACAAGAGATCTCATCACATGAATTTGATCTCATGCTTGATCAGTTCATGCATACAATTTCATTTTAGCTTCACAAAGAAACGAAGGATGGATATCTGATCACATATTGTCAAAGCTTTAATTGGTTGAATGGCAGAAAGAACAGAAAGAGGGCACATGACATGACCTAATATTGCTAGTCTTTTCTATGACACAAGTACAAATTTCACTGAAAGATTACTAGAAAAATTTATAATGGATGTTAACTTATGTCTTATGTTTAGATTAATTATAAAACTAATGAAGAATAACATTTAGTGGAGTAAATTTTTTAATGCTTTTAACTGTCAAAGTTCTAGGTTGTGCCATGAGAGGTTGCACATGAATGAGAGATGCTGTGTGTGGAGATAATAATACTCAATAAGTTTTATGTGTGAAGTAATATAAGAGGATAGTACGTTTAGTGGAAGAAGGGTGGTGAAGAGGGGAACTGTCAATTTCTAAAGATGCTTTAAGTTTGGTTGTGGCGGAATTAAACAAGTAAATAGAAGGCTTAAAGGGTGGGAAAGAATGAATGGCATTTCCATTTCTTGCACGGTGGCCCTGAAAATGGACCTACAAGTGCAGCATCACAAGACCTTTTGTTGTTGGGACATGACCACTCCCCTCCACACGTGTGCTGTATGGAGTTGGCAATTTGGATAATATGCAATGCAAATGCTAATGCATGCAACCCTACAAAATAAGATTTGTCATTTCCTAAATCAAACCCCTCCAAAATGAAATTTCAATCAATTTAATTGATAAGTTTTTGAATTAGTTTAGTGCACATTATTGCTATTTCTCCCTCTAATTTGAAATTTCTTTTGACAAAAATTTATGTCCTACTTCTATACATTGATTATTTAATTATGTCTTAAATTAATTTGGTTTGGCTTAATTTCATAATTTTAAAAGTTTATAAAAGATTTCTAAACGTATAAATAGATATTAAAATGGACAAAAAAAAATTAAATAAAATAAAACACCTAACATACAACTTGAATGAATGGTTAATTTAATCTCATCATTTAGTCTTTTCAATTAATTAAATCTCATCATTTAGAAAAATTTATTAATTTTTTTATCTAATCATAATACAAATTGTTAGGATCACGATTGATTACATATCTCTTTTTTTAAATTATTTTTTAAATTATCAAAATGATATTTATGATATATTTTGCAGTTCAATGATTTTAACACTATCTTGTCTTTCCCATTATTGGTGTCACAAAATATAACTTAGATTATGTGACATAAGAGAGTACAAACCCCATAATTTGCTACCTTTTTTGCTGCTTTATTTTTTTACTGTGGAAGATGGCTCAGTGCTTTGAATTATGTTCTACTAAGATAAAGGGTTTGTCATGTACAGGCACCAGAAAGGTCAAATCATTCTGTTGTCCTAATCCTTCCTTAATTTCAGGATTTTGGTTTTCAAACTATTCATTTTATAAACTATTTTTTTTGGTAGTATTGTTAGAGTGGGAATGGGTGTAAAGAGGATAAAAGCACCAGGACTGGCTAAATAAAATACCACCCATTAGGTAAAGACAAAGCACATCAGTTGCAACAAAATTTAATCAATTTCTCAGAGTCAAACTGTCTGGGCTTTGGCTTCTTGGTACTTTCAAATTCAATAACCTGGATAGTAACATGGGTGAGGTCTAGGGTTTCCAATTTTCACTTTGTTAGTGAATTTTTTAAATGGGTTTGGACCTACCCGCTAGAAGTGTTGAAGAGATGGATCAAAATGAATCAAATGTCGGCCCTGTGACCAGCACACCACATCGGCCGATCCCAGAATTGGGTCAATGGATGGAGCAACATGATTAAATCAGTTTATAATATGAAAATGTTCAGTTTAATTGAAAACCGAAAAAAGAATACTGTCAAAGAATCTCTATATTTTCTGCTGGCCAGTTTCAACAGGATTTCAATGCCAATTGCACAATAATTCACTAGCAAAGATTAATCAGGATTGCTTCCTTAAGCATTCTTGTGGTACAGACAACTGCAAAACTGATAAGAGTGCATACCATCTTTCACCCGGGAGAAACAAAAGCGTCCAGGCCACTCATCTTTTAAAAGAGAAAAAAAACCCTAAAACAATTCACACAGTACATGCTTATCCAACAACATCAAGAAAGAACAATCTCAGCACCTGCTTATGGAAAATATAAAGAATGCAATGGTACAATAGACCAAAATTTGAGAAAATATTTGCTGCATTCAATCCAAATTTAATTCCGTTGTTAAGGAGAAGTTATTAGTACTGGGTTTACAGAAGAAGATGAGAAATGCACATGGGACAGCAACCATAAAAGAGGTGCCAAGTTCACCTCCCAAAACATCTCATTACTGAAGAGGTAAGAACAGAAGCGAGGAACTTCATCCCAGCAGATCCACCAGGAAAGTAGGAAATAGCATAGTATGCAAGAGCAAGAACCTAATCGACATAAACATCAATTTCAAAATTTGGTTGGAGATTAAATATCATGTTATTTCGTGTGCATAGTACTTTTATCTTATGAATAAGCAAACAGATATATGGATAAATTCAAAGTACATTATATACAGCTCACGTACTTTTATGAAAATGAAAATGGTTTAGTGCAAGGGAAGCATGATATTTCATACCTGAATAACGGAAAAGAGCACAGACAGAATGTAGCTGTGTAGCACCATGGAAACGTATATGGTGCCTACCATGCTGCCTATGAATCCCAATGTAAGTGGAAGTCTCTGGATGCGGGAAAAAAAGAGAAGAAAGCATCAGACATATATAATTGAATTTAGTAGCCGATCATCTTCTACATCTTAGAGCTACCTCGTGTGAAATGAAATAGAAGGTATGATCAAATATAGTAGAGATACCTCTTTTGACGACATGTGGGCTAGCTGATTCTGTGGACCCCTAAGAGCAAAGAATGACCCAATTATAAAGCCACATCCAAGGGTAAAGCAGATAGCAAATTTCTGAGGCATCAGCACCATAACTGGAAGGAACATGGTAAATGCAATGAAAATGAAGAACACTCCAGATGCCAGAAGCAAGCCAAAATACATAAGTGCTTTTCCTGAAGGGACATTACTAGTGGCAGACTGGAGGTTCCCAGGCAGATCTCTCACTCCTTTTGAAACTCTGATCGAGTAAGAAACCAGACAGACGATAACATAGCTAGGTAAGAGCATTATCTACACAAGTAAATAAGCATTTAGTAAATATCTAAACAGAGAATAATATAACTAAGCATTATCTACACAACTGAGCATGGATAGTTCACCATAGAAAACAAATTGGGGCACGCACGTCTGATTCAAGATTTGGCCTCAACATGTTTTCTCCACTTGGAGCCACGCCATCCAAATTTCAAAATTTTGTTGGTTGGAATTCTTTTTCCAATAAGGGCAACTTCAAGGATGGCAATACTTTGTTTCTTAGCCAGAGTTTAAATTATTACAAGGAAATGAAACACGGAGGGACGAAAATTCTTTTCAACTCACAATTTAGTAGAGCATATCCACCAATCCACACTTTGTACTGTGCATATGGCATAATCGAAATGGTCTTCTCAGGCTAAGCATGAATATCATAATATCACCCATGTCACTCTCAAATCACTAGAAATTCAACTCGGTCAGAACTTCCGGCACAAGTCATAGATTCTTCAGTCTTTATCTGGATACCAAACAGGTTAATAACATTGTGTATCCAGTTAACTCCCTAGAGCAGCATCTCAATGTAAATGCCTTGGCATGGACTAAAATACTCCACCTCCTCTAAATGTCTTCCAACAGTACTGTAATATCTTCCCTCTGAAGGACTATCCCATTTAGAATTCACATATTGGCACATCCTCCATATCCAATATAACAGCTGGATCCATAAGTGCATCAGCTAGCTTCACTGTAAGTCACATGTATATGTTCAGTGACAAATTGACACCACAAAATTCAGGGTGAAAGCATTCCCCACTCATGTCTAACTCAAGTGGCTAAGGAATAAGGTTTAATTAGCTATTTTTTAGGCTCGAGCATTGTCACAAAATTACCGACAAGTATTGCCTCAACAACCTAAGAATGGTCAAATTTTGTCCCTTCCTCTCAACTCATACATTTAATAGATTCCATCAGATAGCACGACCAAATTCTTCTTTACCACATGCACTTTGCTACGTTATATGAATCCAACACATTATCCCTCCATATATAAATAAGGTAAAGTAGGATCCATTTATTGCTTTTATACCACTAAAAATAATACACTTTTCTTAGTCTGCTATTAAACTTTTATTCAGCGCTGCTTGCAGCAGTGACTAAAGGGAGCTCAAATTATCTAATAACAGCACAGCCTTTCCAGAAAGCTGAAAAAAGCATACCTATTTCCATAACCTTATTATGCATCAACTAGTCCCCCATAATCCAATTCAGCTACTCAATTGCTAGAAACACATTTTCTGTCAGCACCTCCATAAACACAACCTAAATTAGATATCAACTCAGCAAACCCTAAATCTCCACCAGGTCATGGTAACATTCAAAACAAAAAAGATCGGGCAACTAATCAGCACATGCCCAAAAACCCGCTAAATCCCAAACCCCAAAACCAATAAAATCCAGATACCCATCATCAAGTCAGCTAAGATAGACCAAGCCAGATACATATAATGCTACATCAAACGGGCGTACCCATGACCAATTTGATAAAATGATATACATATACATGAATAATCCCAAAATGTCCATTTCATGAGAATAGACTCTAGAGTACAGAATACATGAGTCCATAGGAAAAGCTAAACAAAACCCGCTAACCATTCAAGCTAAATAGTACATGCAACAAAATGCCCAAGATCAAATTAACCCATTACACAAACACACACAAATACAATACTAAATTATTTATAAAACAAACAAAAGTAATGAAACTGATAAGAAAATACAGCCACTGCTAGCAAGATCAAATGATGCTTACACATTGAAGGTGCCAGAGACCGTATCATTAGCGGACCTAACAGCAGCTTCAAGATCGAACCCGAAAGCGGCACCTGAGCCATCTTCATCGTCTCTTGAGGCAGCGTACGAGTTCCAATCGGCCAGTAAAGAAGAAGAGGATGATGAAGTCGATTTCTGCAGCTGATCATCCACACCGCTGCTTTGCGAGAACCACCCTTGCGCCATTTTCTGCATTTTCCCAGTAAACAAACACGCACCAACTCGAAGGAAACAAGAAAGAAAAAATAAAAAGCAGATAAATTAATGGGATCTCTGTTGGGTTAATTGTGAGCTCTCTCTTGCCGGTATCAGAATTGAGAAGCTTGGTCTGTGCTCCGAAGAACTGTCGTCACCAGAAAAAGCTTGAATGGCAAGGGAAGTATGTCTGAGAGAGTGAAGATGGAACGACGCCGTTTCACTCTAAGACTCTTTCAGAACCTAAAAGTTATTGAATTAAATTTAAATTAAATTACGTTGAATACTACTTTTATCTTCATTTTTATTTTAAAAAAATGGTGAATGAATTTATATTTTCGAGTAATTCCAACTTAGAAAGTTGTATAAACTGCAACATGATGCTTCTCATCAAAGCTATAATGCACAACTCTTTCGGTTTAATTACAAGATAAAGTCAGTTAAGCTGCAATTACCCAGCATGTTTTTGCATCACCTTCGCTGCACAAACCAGCTGTTGCTCTACTTATGTCTAGTCATTTTCTAGTGTTGCCTGAAGGTGATTTGATGAAGATGTTCTTCACCGAGGTGAATGTAGAAAGTAAAAGCATTAGTATTTGCAACAGCTTGCGACATAATTCTCTAATTTTATGTAGCAAAGAAAGGGATGTTTGCAAATTTTATGAGAGTGAATTCTGCGCATTCTAATACATAATTCTTTTAGAAAAAAGATAATGAGTTAACTTATAACAAGTGATATAAGAACTAAACTTATTCTAATTCTAATGTCTCAGTTAAACGCCTATATGACATCAGAAGCGAACTCATTTTAATTTTAATATCTCAGTTAATGGCCCATATATAATTTATACGATTATAAAATATTTATAAGTCTCGAAGTAGAATAAAACAAATATACAAAGAGCTTCATTGTAATGAGGGCGTTACAGAATTAGAGAAAGATAAATATACAAAAAATCTCATTATAATTAGAGCACACAGAATTATACGAGAGAGAATGTCTCACATAAAAAAAAAAAAAAAATATATATATATATATATATATATTTTTGGACTTTAGGGTGATTCTACACTCCTAACGGACATGTTTTTTGAAAAAAAAGTAAGGGCCAGCCCGTGTCAAGCTGCTGTGCTGGGAGAACTCTGCAATGTCGGTATAGTGCTTACGATGCTTCTAACTGAGAATATGACCATTTACTTTGTTTTCTACTTTTCGATGGCAAGTACAGATCACACCGGTGCAAGCATCTATTCAACTTCTTTTCCAGCAGTGTAAATATAAAATTAGTTTCAGAATGAACTTGGGAAGAATGCCAGTTTGTAAATACTGGATTGTAATTTGACCTTTATAACTCAATCAACCTGCAAAAGTTTGATACACAGATCTTCAATAAGAATGCACGAAATTCTTCATTTCAACAATGAATGTTTGCAATGGGATCTGCAGCACAGATGATCTAAATGATTTAATCAAATGTGACAAAGAAATCAATCTTAACAAAAAACAGTCAGAGACACGCAAGTAAAATGAACTCATAGTACTTTCAAGAGCTGCACTTCAAATATCAAAGGCTCGTTTGCATGAGACAAAAGGCTACGGCGGGATCCAAACTGCAATCAAGATGTAACAGCTCAGTTAATTGTATCAGGAAGGTTAAGCATCTTTTCCTTTATTGAAAAAAGAAAACCATGGAAGGAATAGAGGGAGGAGGACCCCGGAAAAAGGAGAATTCAACATTAGAAAAAGCAAAGTCCATTAAAAAACAAAATTTCAGAGAGTCAAGTGAAAGCAAAACCTCCTCAGGTATTGGTTTTAAGTTTTCATTGATGTATCCCACAGAAGGCGGTATCAATGCTCTTCTCTTTCCTGTAAAAGATATATAAGTTGTTTGATTAATTTCATCAAAGTAGAAACCCTTCACTTCATTGTGAAATGCAAAAGGTTGATGATTATGGTCATTATGATGAATTTGTCAGTTCCACAGCAATACTTGTAAATAAAGTAGTACAACTTTTTTGGACACTATTTTTCTTGGATGTAAAACACATGTTTCTTACCAGCCAGTGCAAAAGAAACATGAGGCCTAAATGGTCAGAAAACAAAATTTGAAATGAAGAAATTAGTGACATTGGGAAGGAATGCAGTAAAATAACCGGTAACTCAGTTCTTTAAGAATTAGTAACTTCTGTTGAACATGAATTTCAGTCATAAGATCTAAAGCCTCGTTGAATACCTCCAACCTTCATACCAACCAAAACCTCCTTAAGGCCCTTTATAATCTGTCAAATTGCGAAAGTTAACTGGGCCACTTTACCAAAGTTCTCTAAACTCCAACCTCTAAAATGAAAAAGGAACTAACCTGGTTCTTGTCCATAGGAAGTACGACAGGCGCACTTTCGTCCAAATGCGGATTATATAATGGCAGAAGGTCAAGTGTGACTACATTGAAGCAAACCTGCCATGGTAATAATCAGAATCACAATCAAAAGATACATCCTCTACACAAGTTCTATGCAAACCACAAACAGGATGTAGGAAATTACCTATGAACAAAATATCCATTTGAGCGTCAGCATACATAGTTTACTTCAACCAAGTTTTCTTCAGTTGGTTCTGGTCCTTTCCCTTCAATAATCTCTGGATATAAAAACCAGAAAGGGGAAAGTCTAAGAACAAGACACTACTATATTTAAACAGATCTCTATCAAAATATTATCATGAGGACTATTACAGAGTTAAGAAAGTTATACCTTGAATTCGCACTCCACTGGCAAGCTTTAATGGCCTGGACACTTCAGACAACAGTAACAATCTTATATTAGTAACTACAAGAAAGTATTCATTGAAGCTCAAATTAACCTTCTTGTTTCCTAAGATTAATAAATAAAAATTCAAAAATAGGAAATGAAAAAGAACGAAAAACAGATACAACATTTTACCGAATTACTTCAGGTTCCTTCATATCTGGAATCGGTGCAGCAAAAACTGGCGTTATTTGAAATAGCATGGAACTGTATCCAATAAACCGCAAAAGCACCATCCTAGGCAATCTTTGGACTGCTACTGGAGAAAATCCGTTTTGCAAGTTCTTAGTCACGACATGACTGGGTCGTTTGTTGTTTATGCTACTGTTATTGTACAATATTGAGAACATAGTCTATAGAAAACAGTGACCAAGAAACAGTAATGCTTGCAAAATTGGTAGCCCTTCTGATAAACCCACTGCTCTCAATACGAATTACCTAAGATTATACAAAAAGGCACCATTTGGTACTTTCCCTTGGATGAATTTATCAGAATACAATAAACGAGAAATCATGTCATCATACAATGAAGTTATTCTAGTCTCCATGTATTTATTTCATCAAAAAGGGACATAAAACTGAGATAGCATTATGCCTAAAATTAATTAAAAGTTCAAGGCACAACACAGAAGAGATGGCACTTCTTCAGAGGCCATTTGGAGACTGATATGCGATTTCTATCATACCCAGATGCCAAATCTTGTTCTTAAACTAATTGGATTATAACAAGGTTTGTGTTTAAGACACACTGACAATATACGAAGAGTTTGCACAACGGAAGTTTCAAGAAGTAGCTGACAATTATGCTCAAGTTACACTATTTATACTGAAGCAAACTACCACCAAGAACCACAAATGAAGCAGGAGATATTTGAAATACTTACCTTGGAGATTTATACGCACATGGGAAGTTCAGTGAGACCTGAAATGCAAGAGTTTCCATATTCAGAAAGTTTCCCAAATGAAATTTTCCCGGCAAAAAAATTGGTTGTTTGATATCAACGGTTAACTTAATTCATGGTGGTTGTGGAAAGATGTCATGGGCTGCGATGTTATCTTCTGTGAACAAGACTATGGTCAACATACTGGGCTTTGATTACTTGATTTAGCTCCTTGATGACGTTGCTTTTGCTCCGCATAAAGCCAGCAAGTGAAACCTTTTGGCCATGGTTAACTATCTATATTGTACTGTAATTGGTTTGGTGCAAATTAGGCTTCAATAAAACGCAGCGTTTCCTCGAAGTAAAGGAGAAAGCGTACAGATAATCTTTACAATATCACTGACCGGTCAGTTAACAAAGCTCACAAACAAAGGCAATTGGACAGCAAAACACCTACAACCCGCCCTACCGCAGACGTGGCAACCAATGAACCCAAATGCAACAGAAACAAATCGTCTGACCCGGTAATTTAAGGAAACGTTTTGATAAATAGCATCGAAATAGAAGGATCTAGAAACCCTAGCGAAGTTTCCTATATAGTGCTCAGTTGTACACGGTTCTCAGCCTCATTCTTTCTCATTTCCATTCTCTTCGTGTTCTCCTGCAAAACCCTAGATTTTAAGTCGTTGATTGGACGGTTTAACTACGAGTAGTTGCGATGGCCGCAGAGACAGAAACATTTGCCTTTCAGGCGGAGATCAACCAGTTGTTGAGTCTTATTATCAACACTTTTTACAGTAACAAGGAGATCTTTCTCCGTGAACTCATCAGTAACTCATCCGATGTATGTATCTTTCTCTTTAAGCGTTGTTGGTCGTTTACAGTTATTGCGATGTCGTTCAAGATGTTTAATTTATTTTGTTGTGTTGGTTTATTAATGCTATTGTCCGTTTTAATGACTCATGGTCTGTTTGTGTGTGATAACAATACCTCTGTTTGAGGTAATGCTCAAGCTTGATATTGTATGGATTGATTTTTGGTTTTTTTCCCTTCAAGTTTCTAATTGTAAGCCTTTACATGAATTAAAAACAGTGTTAATTTTTCTATTGTTTCATGTGAGTTCTAATTCTTATGCTGTAGTGTAATGCCGCATATAAAAATAATCGAAAGAAGAAAGCAATTAAGTGTGTTATGGTGGGTGTCTTATATTGTTTGTTTGTGTGCGATAGTGATTATACTAATGCAGATTTTGTTTTATTTTGGTCGTTGGTGCTCTGTTGCGGTTGCTTTACCCGTATTGCTATTGGTCTGTTAAATGTGTGTCAGATTTGTGAATTGCCTTTTAATTTTCTTATACAAATTACTACAATTAGGCTCTGGACAAGATCCGTTTTGAGAGCTTGACAGACAAGAGCAAGCTAGACGCCCAGCCTGAGCTCTTCATCCATATCATCCCTGACAAGACTAACAACACATTGACCATCATTGACAGTGGTATTGGCATGACCAAGGCTGGTGAGTATTGGTTTATGTTAGTGATTGCACCGTTTAAACTGGTGTTTGACTTAGTGTATCCATGACAACTGCTGTTTACTGAACAACAATTGTTTCCACTGTTTGCAGACTTGGTGAACAATCTTGGTACCATTGCAAGGTCCGGGACAAAAGAGTTCATGGAGGCATTGGCTGCTGGTGCTGATGTGAGTATGATTGGTCAGTTCGGTGTTGGGTTCTACTCAGCTTACTTGGTTGCAGAGAAGGTCATTGTTACAACAAAGCACAATGATGATGAGCAGTACATATGGGAGTCTCAAGCAGGTGGGTCATTCACTGTCACCAGAGACACATCTGGTGAGCCCCTCGGTCGCGGTACAAAGATAACCCTCTTCCTTAAGGAAGACCAACTTGAGTTCCTTGAGGAGCGTCGGTTGAAGGATTTGATTAAGAAGCACTCTGAGTTTATTAGCTACCCAATTTCCCTTTGGATTGAGAAGACCACGGAGAAGGAGATTTCCGATGATGAAGATGAGGAAGAGAAAAAGGACGAGGAGGGTAAGGTTGAGGATGTTGATGAGGAGAAAGAGAAGGAAGAGAAGAAAAAGAAAAAGATCAAGGAGGTGTCCCATGAGTGGTCATTGGTGAACAAACAGAAACCCATTTGGATGAGGAAGCCTGACGAGATCACAAAGGAAGAATATGCAGCTTTCTACAAGAGTCTGACCAACGACTGGGAGGAGCACTTGGCTGTGAAGCACTTCTCTGTTGAGGGCCAGCTTGAGTTTAAGGCTATCCTCTTTGTTCCCAAGAGGGCACCCTTTGATCTCTTTGACACAAGGAAGAAGCCCAACAACATCAAGCTCTATGTTCGTCGAGTCTTCATCATGGACAACTGTGAGGAGTTGATCCCCGAATACCTTAGCTTTGTTAAGGGTATTGTTGATTCTGAGGATCTTCCTCTTAACATCTCAAGAGAAATGCTGCAGCAAAACAAGATCTTGAAGGTCATTCGCAAGAACTTGGTGAAGAAGTGCATTGAGCTCTTCTTTGAGATTGCTGAGAACAAGGAAGATTACAATAAGTTCTATGAGGCCTTCTCCAAGAACCTCAAGCTTGGTATCCATGAGGATTCCACAAACAAGACTAAGTTTGCTGAGTTACTTCGTTACCATTCTACCAAGAGTGGCGATGAGATGACTAGCTTGAAGGACTATGTGACCAGAATGAAAGAGGGTCAGAATGATATTTACTACATCACTGGTGAGAGCAAGAAGGCCGTTGAGAACTCGCCCTTCCTCGAGAAATTGAAGAAGAAGGGCTATGAGGTGCTCTTCATGGTTGATGCCATTGATGAGTATGCTGTTGGTCAGCTCAAGGAATTTGAAGGCAAGAAGCTTGTCTCGGCAACCAAAGAAGGCCTCAAGCTTGACGAGAGTGAAGATGAGAAGAAGAAAAAGGAAACTTTAAAGGAGAAGTTTGAGGGTCTTTGCAAGGTGATCAAGGATGTCTTGGGTGACAAGGTGGAGAAGGTTGTGGTGTCTGACCGTGTGGTTGACTCTCCTTGCTGTTTGGTGACTGGAGAATATGGATGGACAGCCAACATGGAGAGAATCATGAAGGCTCAGGCCTTGAGGGATAACAGCATGGCTGGATATATGTCCAGCAAGAAGACAATGGAGATCAATCCCGAGAATCAAATCATGGAGGAGCTCAGGAAGAGGGCTGATGCTGACAAGAATGACAAGTCTGTCAAGGACCTTGTTCTCCTGCTCTTTGAGACTGCACTGCTCACTTCTGGATTCAGCCTTGATGACCCCAACACTTTCGGCAACAGAATCCACAGGATGCTGAAACTCGGGCTGAGCATTGATGAGGATGCTGGTGATGGTGATGCTGATGCTGACATGCCCCCACTAGAGGATGCTGCTGAAGATGCCGAGGGCAGCAAGATGGAGGAAGTTGATTAAGCTAGTTTTTTCTTTTAACCATCTATCTTCTCTGAACATTTTTAATTTAGTTTCTTGTTTTTACTATTATGTCGTGGTGCTTTAGTAGTGGTTTAATATTTTATCAGTTGCCCCATAGTTGTTTGAGGTTTTTTCTTGTGGCTTATTTTCTTTCTGCAAGTGCTGAAGTATGCTGTTTTCGAATGATAATAATTTATAGTTTGCATATTGCAGTTCAGTTCGAAGTCTTGTGTGGAAGAATGCTCTTTAGTAAGCTAAGTAATAGAAACAATTTGGCTTCACCAACGAGCAATCTGTGTACACCAACTATGAAATATTTTAAGATCAAGAGCGAAAATGGACTTTCTAGTCAATACGTGTTCTATTATTGACTTGTATTTGAGCTATCACGGTCTATGCTTATTTGTCTGCTTCAGCCTCATCAAACTCCTCTGCAGTTCCAATCAAAATTGTTAAACTTGATGGAACAGTATAGTTCGCTTGGAGATTTAGGTGTGGAAAAGGACTTGATTGAGTTCGTGATCAACTTTTACTTGGATGGCTGTTATCCTCCGTGAGTGAAGCTGTACTTTGCAAGATTTCTTTTGAAGTTTTGGAAAAACAATTCAGTTCACAGTCAACGGCTTAGGCATTGCAGCTTAATTTTAAGCTTCAAACTAGACAAAGAAGGATAGATCTACTATGAGTGAGATCTTTCTCAAAATGAAAAGCACATCAGACAACCTAGCAACATTTTGGTGTTCCAATGAGCGATGATGACTCCATCCTTTATTTGCTGGGAGGCCTAGGATTTCAATACACGATTCGGTTGCTGTTCATATCACAAGTCAAGGAGATTCCATAAGTTTGCATTATTCGTACTCAATTTTACTGACCCAGGAGTGCAGGATTGAGTAGCAACACTCAGTTGCACACGGCTGCAGGTAAAGGTCAATTTTGCTGCAAATTATGCCCAAACTAAGAATTGTCTGGTCAAATTGGTGTAGATTACAGTTCAGTAGAGGAGAGTTTTCTGGTGGAAGAGATCACGGTAATCAATGAGATTAAGGAAATTCGGGAGGTAGATTTTGGCCTTGTGGCAGGGATACATACAGCTAATATCTGTTTTCAACCTAAGCAGCGGCAGTGTATTCGACAGCAGTATCTTCCACAGATATTTCCTCCACAATCATTGAATCAATAAAACATTTTCCATTTCCTCTGTTTTTCATTCATAAAGATTCTCCCAAACTTTCTAGCAAAATGGACAGAGGTACTGATGCCAAAGCAAAAAAAAAAAAAAAAGAGAGAGAGAGAGAGAGAGAGAGCTTCTCCCAGAGGGTCAAGGACTCAGTACCTTCTTGTTGGATAAGAGTTTCTGAATTGTTAAGGGTCCTGTAAAAGTTTCAACTCAAACAGAGAGAACACAACCAACCAACCAAACAAACAAACTTAAATGTGCATAGAAGATCAAAAACCACAAATAATTAAAACGAGGTACAAATTTAGTATTTAAATAAAAATATGCAAAACCAAAAATAGCAACCAATACAATGCAGAAACTCTCTCTCGGGTCCTTCACATATGAAAGGGCCAAATTGTCTAGAAATAAACAAAACATAAACAACAATCTCTTTTGAGATTGAGTTTAGGTATCTTCAACTCTTGAATGGAACACAAAGCTCGGGAATGTTGTGGTGATGTCCCTGCTCAATGGATTGAAATAGATCAGAATCTGAATCAACGTTCTTACTACTTTACCACCGATAGCTACTTTCATGTGCAAAAGAATAAATGTTCATTAAACTCACTTGAGGTACTGAAGGGTCATGTTCTTCAAAAGTGATGGATGACGCAAAACAAGGCTTCTCCACTCTTCCTTGTCAATCTTCCCATCATGTTTTGTATCAGCTTCTTCAAAAGTCTGAGTCAAAGTTAAAGCTCATAATAAAGAACAAATTATCTATAAGTTTAAAAGAGAAAAAAATAGCAGAAAATTTGAAGAAAAATTGAAAAATGCAAATTAGGTTGAGAAGCACCTTGTCAATTATGGTTTCTATAACGTCATCCCCAAGGTTCATACCAGATTCCGCAAGTGTGGCTACTACCATTTGCTTCACCTATACATGGAAAAGTCAATCCAAAAATCTGAATTTGTATACAAGAAAATAGAAGTTCAAGAAATCAAATTCAAGATACATAATATACACTGAAAGTCAGAACACTTACCTCCTGTCTCTCAATAAAACCTTGCTGCTTGAGATCATATAGTTGAAAAGAGACTGCATTATGATATCAAACCGTTAACAGAGAATGGATAACTAAGAAAATGAAGAACAAAATTCTGATCACATCATCCAACTAAGAAATCAAGTTTAGCATAGTGCAAATATAGCTAGATCACTGCCTTCACCAGTCAATTTGAGGCCAGGAAAGAGATTACCACAACTTAGAAAGAGATTAACACAACTTATCTTTGGGTTATAAATAAATACGATGATATAAAATTAACGGATTAAGCCATACAGTCAATTTTATCATCAATAGGGGCATTTGGATGAAAAACAGAGAGAGCACGAGCAAACTCTTCAAAACCTAGAATTCCATTATGCTTTGTATCAAACAAGTCAAAAACCTGCAACCAATTAGCAAAGGTGAGTTACATGAAAAATAAGTTGAGAGGCTCTCTAAATGGAAAAATAAAAGTAGCAACAAGTACCCGATCAGCAAACAAGCTCTCCTTTTTGTTTGTCTTGAATAATGCTAGCTGGAACTCTTCCTATAACAGGATCACAAGGAAACAAAACTCAGAGTCGATATCATCCATATGAGTAAACAGAAACAAGATCATTTAATGTATAGACAACTTATGTCCATAGTATATATTGCTTAAATATTCTTAACTTGACCAATAAAAAGATGCTAAACAAACCTTGTTAATTAGCCCGTCATCAATCACAGCACTGCTGATCTTCTTAAAGAGCTCATAAAGCGCCTCAATTTCACTTACACTGACTGCATCCAAGTAAGCAAAATTAATATTTTCAATTGAATGTTCAAAAGTTCTTTTAAAATACATATTAAATTCATGAAAATTTAGCATGAGCGACATTCAATAACAAACCAAATCTGACAACATCATAAGCTAAGTATTTGTATTCTACATCCGTCATATATCTTTAGATAGTTGCGACCTAATAATCCTTCAAAAACACAAGGGAGCAACGAGATACATGACCAACCTACAGTGTCTGTCTTGCAATGAAAAAAATAAAAGTAATCTCAAAAACAGTAAACTGATGGCATACACACTGTCTCTCTTGCAAGAACTTCGGGATCCTCAAGGCCAGTTGATTGTTTGTAAAAATCAAGATCACAGCACCGCAATAGGGAAGCAAATAAATGCTTTAATCCCTCTATGCACTGCAACATGATATTTTCTCTACTTCAAAACGCTCCATACCTGCACAACACATAAAGTGTAAGAATTTTTATTCAGTTTTCCCAAGCATAAATGGACCTTTTAGCACACAAAGAACAGATTAAACCTTTTAAACATTTCCTGTTTCTGCTCACCAAGCGCAACTACCAAGATATGTGAAAACTGAGCACTCAAATCTCTGTATTGAGAAATAAAACCAATAATTCATCAGCAACCAAAGCTATGCAAAAGCATTAAAATTTCAAGGTATATTTACCACCAATTATTTGGTTATGACACAAATGAAATCCAGATGGAAGCATAGCTACCACCAAGCATTAACAACATCAACAACAACAATTTTCATTTCCATAATGATGTGGAAATGAATTTGACAGATGCAGTTGGCAAAAGCAGATTATTATTCGCTAGAAATTACAAATAATCAGAACAATAAATATTATCAGGCATGAGGAAAATAAATTTCGTTTGCCCTAACAATCTACTTAATTCTCCTGGAGAAGAAAAAACAACAGAAATCTAAATAACATATTCGTGACTAAAATGAACTGTCCACATAATATATCATCATACGCACAAGTGCAAAAAGACAACCAACTTATCGATATCAAACAAAACAACAGCTTTACACAAATATCCACAATCAATCCAAATTAAAAAAAAAAGAAAAGAAAAAAGATCTAAGATACAATCACGCAATTCCACCAAAAATTCAACAAGATTAAACAAAAACCTCAATTAACCAAATCAGATAAACAAATCAACAGATCTAGCAACCAAAAATACAATTCACAATGGAATTTAACGATCTATCGAGCCACTGAACAACCGCAAGGAAAAATAAACGAAAAAGTTTTTCTTCCTTTTCTCGGGAACCAAACAGTAAATAGAATAACTGGTTACCTTCACAGAGACACAAACACAATTGATGAGTGTAAGGATAGCGAGTGAAGACTATCCTGCTCTCGTCTCTGCAAAGCTAGGGAATGATTTAGTTAAAAGAGTTTCTACAAATTTTCAGTATTTATAATTTTACGAAACGTGAAGATGCTGATGGAATGGAATTTAATTTTGCCAAGGGTTTTGATTACTTCAACAAGGAGACAACACGGCACCGCAATTGAGCTGTACGTTTATCCGTTACTTTTTAATTAGTTGTTTTTCATGGACTGGTTACTTTTTAAAAGGGCAATTTACAGAAAGCTCTTTATTGTTTGTTTAAAACCAAAACCAAAGAAAATTTTACAAATTCTATCAATTAGGTCCATCAACGTCAAAATAAGTTATTTCACTCGGTTGACCGTTTACGCAAGTATATTTTATAGTATATGAGTAATTGCCGTAGAATATATAAATTATATTATCAATATTTGTATTAATTAATTAATAGAGAAAATAAAAATTATATTTATGATGTGGCATATGGTTAAGGTGGTCGTTCCGTTTACGTAACTCGCCCGGTTGGTGCGTGTGGTAACTGTGCACTGACTTGTTGTTATCCTTTTCTAAGCGCTTGTGATACACGCGGGATTTAATATTTTAGTATTATGTTTTTTATAATTATAATTTTTAAAATATAAAAAATCTTATCACCAAATTGCTTAGTGAGCCCAAACTGATTTGCTGTTGAAGGCCCGATCTCGTTAACATATTTCTTTGTAAACCCCAATTTGTCGAGTAAAGCTCAGCCCATTAAAAGAAATGTTTTATATTTTAACTGATATTTGATAAAACAATTTAAAAATTATGAAAAATAAAAGATAAATATTTTTATAATGATAAAATAACTAAGAAAATCCGATTCCTTTGGGGCACGTCACTTGACCCGGAGTATATAAAATCGATTCGTTCTTCTGCACCATCCGTTCAATCACAGGAACAAGCGCACGAGCAAATCGAAATTTTGGATCGAAGAGAAACGGAAACGGCCTGCAAACAAGTCTAGTAACGTTAAATTTTAACAGAATTTATCGGAAAGTTTCTTTTTATTAATTAATTAATTAATTAATAACCGAGTCGGCGAAACGATGGGGAAGAGAAAAGATAGTATCATTGCTGCTATCAGCAACGCCGGCCGTCGCGTCAAGCTCGGCCTCTCAGCGAAATCCTCCGGTTCGCTATTTCTTTCCCTCATGCGTCTCTGCAATGAAAACTTTAATATCTTTTATTTGGTGTTTTTGTTCTATAATTTAAGTTTATTCGCTGAAATTTTGTCTTTATATTTATTTTTTTTTAGGATTAGGGTTGGAGTTAGGGATGAGGTGGTGTTTGTGTTCCGTTTATGTTATTTAGTGAGGTATTTGTGAAAATTGGTTAGTTGAAGAAAGTATTTTTGGCTAGATAATTGGTATTGAATACAGTTTGGCGAGGGACAGAGCGTGTGCGGCTAAATTAAAGTATTTCTAGCTTCAAGATAGATTAAGAAGTCGAGGTGTTTATGGTTTTTTTTTTTCAATGTAAATGGTTTTTTTTTTCAATGTATTTTTCTTATTTTTAATATTCTTAGACTTTAGACGAATAAGGTGCATCATCCCAACTTGGCGACTTATGTAATGTTTGTTCGTTTTTTCTAGGAGATTTGGGTGGCTCTTCTGTTCATGATGATGTTGGAAAGGATACAGAATCAAAAGAACGTGCTGGATTACCCAATTCACCATCTTCTTCACGTTCGTTCCGTCAGTTTTCCTCAAAAGGACTACTTTATAGAGAGGACATGAATGCTCAACATTATTTTGGTGGAATTTGGAACTTCCTGTACAAGACATATTATGTTGTTTGTACCAAGAATTTACTTTCAGATTGTGGGTTTGCAGTGGTCTTGGGAACATTCATGTGAGATCAGGTCGGGGCCTGTCACTAATATTTTGAATGAGTCTCTATCTGATATGCCTTTTTTCGCGGCATCAGAGTGTATTGGAGATTTCTTCTGGAATATTTTTCTATCGGTTCGTATGTCTCTAGCTTTATTTACCTTATCTCTTCACTAACATTTTTATTGTTGTGTGATGGGTGGGTGTGATGAATTGCTACTAAAATGCCCATGTCAAATTATCACATCTTTTTCCATACCGAATTTTGTCTTTACATGAATATTTTCGTGCATATATTAGTATTATCATTTATGTTTATATACACTGTTTCTCTTTTAGGCGATAAATCAATGGTTTTGAAAGAATTTGACATATTAGCGTCTTCTGTTCAGGTCAACAGCAACCGAATCCTGTGCTATTACTTGAGCAATATTGCAATGATGAAATCGATGAGGATTCAAGTGAAAGGCTTAAACAAGCTGTCGTAGAGAATTCCTCAGTTGACAATGAGAACCTGGTAATTGATGGATTCTAAAACTGTTGTTTACTTTCCATCTTTAGACATTGTTGAGTTTAAACTGTTTACTCGACACTAGTCAAATTATTTTGTTTTGGACCACAACTAAAGTCATGTCTTGTTATGGTTTCCATAATTTTTTTTTCCCTTAAAACAATTCTCAAGCAACAGGTATATTAAAGCATTTATTTTCTCATTGATACCTTGCATGTCAGCCTAAATTTTATTACTGTTATCTGCTAACTGCTTCATTTGATCAGGTCAAGGGACCATATGATGGAAAAAGTGAAGATGAGGATGTTAATACCGGCGAGGTCGTTGCTGCTCTGGAGGTCAGATGAGTGGACAAGGAAGGATATGTTGTTACACCCAATGACTTCCAGAAACCAGAGATCATTGGCTCAACAGAAAGTGATGCTAATGCCTCTGTTCATTTACACACAGAAATGAATTTGACGGGACAAACATCTGCCCCTGGAACTTCTGCCATACAAGTTATTGGAGATATAAGTTTAGGTTGGAAGATGTTACTGCATGAAGGGAGTAACCAATATTATTATTGGAATATTGAAACTGGGAAACTTCATGGGAAGTACGTCTGGTTTTGGTTAAAACAACCGAATTGACCGTGGATCAGAGAACTAATATTATTGAGAATACACAGGCCACAAATGAGTCTAATTTGACTATGGATGTTGCACTGGATTATTATTCAGCTGCACCCATTGTTGATGGCTCTATGGATACCAATTTGATATCTCGGAGCAAAGATGCATATGAATGTGTAGCCCAAATAAATGAGAGGGTTGAAGGAAGCAAAGGTGAAGTTCTGAAAGACGAAAATGGCACTGCTGGTGTCACCCAAATTGAATATAGTAGTGGAGGTGCTGCTGCAAATGCTTTCTCCAGTGATGGAAGTATAATTGGTCCTGGGATATACGTGCATGGATCAACGACTAATGAAGAAAATACAACTATGTTTGATCTTTCTTCTAGTCTTGTGAAATGAAGTGAAGAATTGCTTAAGAAATTGAAGTCGCTTGAAGGGTAATCTAATGTCCTTTAATTTATTTTTCTCCTGCCTTTTCGTCTTTGCTTTAGAACTCATGTCATATGATTTGTTTTTCTTTCTCCATTAACCATTTTTCATTTTTCAGGTCAAAGGACCACATGCAAGGTCATGACTGGACGTTAAAGTATGTTATGGAAACTGAGATTAGACTTTTTGATTTTAAGTCACTTGTAGCATACGGTTCATCTCTGCTTCCATTTTGGCTGCATTCTGAAAGGCAGCTTAAAAGACTGGAAGGTGCAATTGACGAAAAAATCTATAAAATCGCTAAATCTCATGTGGATGAGGTCATGGCAACACATACGTCTTCTGGTACTGGAGATGGCAAATCATTTGAAATGGAGCGGAATCTCAAGCAGATGGAAATCAAAATGACACAAATTTACCTACTTCTGTCATTTCTAAGGTCTGTCTGAACTCTGACACATTAACAGTTAAAGAGAATGATTTTTGCAAGGAAGACACTTCCAGAATTGCTGTACATGATGAAAATGATCCTTCATCAGGATCACCCACAAGGTTGTTAGAAAGTGGTGCCTATGTCAATGGGACTGTTCTTCCTGATGAATAAATTTCTAATCCCGGGTACCATGCTGAGGAAAATGTTGACATGGATGTGGACATGGAAGTTGAAGATCCAGAAATTGCCCCCAATACATCTATTGGGGTAACATCGAGTGCCAAAGATTTTTCGCACTTGCAGCAACCGGTTCAGCCAAATCTACCTGCAGATCACCCATCCCTGCCTTCAGAGGATGCACTCATTATCCCACCTCCTCCAGATGATGAATGGATTCCTCCACCACCACCTGATAATGAACAAGTTCCGCCACCTCCACCTGGTGAGCCACCCGAGCTTTCCTATCACCCGACGACATCTTATATGGAGAATGTGGAGCTGCTCCCTTACAATGATCAGTGCAACTTACCCTATCCTGATTCTAGTCTTACATATTATGAGCATACAGTTGCTGAAATCCCAAGTAATTTCTATGAACATGCTGATGGATCTCAAGTTGATGCACCCCATGAGTCAATCTACTGTGGTGTGGTGCCCAACGCATATAATGGAACTGCTTCAGTCATGGTTAACCCCATTGTGTCTGTTGCATATTATAGGCCTCAACATGGAACAATACCTTCGAATCCTGTAGCCGGCAGTATAGAATCTTCTCTGCACCACAGTCAATCTGGTTGTGGGAGTGACGGTATCCTTGCCCCTGATCGAGTTGGATCTGAAGCAGGATCAGCAGTTAAGGATGATGTTTCTGCTATTGGTGGCAGGACTGACGTAGGATCTCTTGGAGTTCCTAGTACTTTAGCAACCATCCAAGCTTCTGCAACCATTTCGGAGAAAGAGATTTCTCTGTCAACAAATGTTGTCGCTTCTGCTGCCGCCGCCGCTACTACATCATCAACTGCAAAAGTACAATCTAAAGGTAAAAATTCCAAGTACATATGGTAGTTTTAATTGATATTTGTTATATTTACTTCATTTCAAGTCTTTAGCTTTCCCATGTTTGATGTCTGGTCCACTTCTGATTACCAGAAAAAGGAGTTCCTTGTATAAATGATGTATATCTACAATACTGGATACAGAGGGATGTTGTTTAAATTAAAAGAATTGGAGAATAAATTAAAAAGAAGAAAATTAATTTTTGTATTTGGATTGAACTTCACACATTAGTTTACCAATTACTTGAACCAATTGTTGATTTTATAGCCTGTTGCTTTTTTCACCAGCTCGAAACAAAAAGTGAACAGTTGCTGTTGCACCCTCCTTAAGGTACAATAAGAAAGTCTCTGGTTTAGTGGACAAGGTATTTTCTTTGCCCTTGTTTTTGCTTTACTTTGAGAGGCTGTATCCTTATTTTGAATACTTGTATCTGGTTCTTTGAAATCATTTGACATTTGCCCTTAATTTCTATTAGTGGAAAGCAGCCAAAGAGGAGTTGAATGAGAATGAGGAAGATGAACCTGAAAATGCTTATGAGATTTTACAGAGGAAGCGCCAAGAGGAAATAGAGGTTTGTAAAGTATCTCTGGGTTACGAATTACTATACATTTGATCCATTTTCATGCTTTACATTTCTTTGCTTGCAGGAATGGCGTGCTCAGCAAAATGCAAGTAGAGAGGCCAAAGATAATGCTAATTTTCAGTCTCTGGGTGGTGATTGGTTGATAGATCTTATAATTTATACTAACAGTGTCTTTCTTACTTTTCATGGAGTCTGATGTCATATTATTTGTCAACAATAATATTTTGTTTTTGTAATTTCTATTAAAGCTACTTCCTACTGTTTCTCTAAGTATGATTAAACTGTCATCCGTTTTGGGCTAATACACAATTGAGCTAAAGCTATTTACGCTCATGAAAATTGAGATGCTAATGCTGGACTGCATAAATACAAAATATTTTTTTAAATACAATTTTATCTTTTTTCTTTGTTTTTCGTTGTTTGCTATACTAGTAATGCTTTTGATCCCCACTTCTTTAGTTGATCTCTTATCTCATTGAAATTTTCCTACGTGATAGGCGTGAGCAAGTAAAACGAAGGAGAGCTCCGAAATCCAAGGCTGGGGAGACTGTGTCAGAGGGGCAAATCGATGGAAACCAGCCCCAGCAGCAGCCTGATTTAGCAGATCTATCAAAAGATCTCCCATCTGGTTGGCAGGTGCTTTTTAGAATCGATACTCGATATGTCTGATATCATATTTGATTGTTTTTTCTTTCAGGCTTACTTGGATGAGAGTTTGAAGCAGGTTTATTATGGAAATAAAATCACCTCTGAGACAACATGGCCAAGACCAACAAAATAAGCAAATCATTAGATTTGGAAAGATTGTTACTGATCTTATAGTCAAATTTTAGTTTTAGGTTGGAACGAATTTACTTATTATTCTCCCGCTGTGTCAAATCATAGCATATATTTTCCTTCTCTGGAGGCAGATGATAGTAAACTACCGTATTCTAGTTTCGCACATTTCAGTATAAATTTGACATGCAATACTGTCTCATTATTTATATGCAATACTGTCTTAGCTTACTTAACATTCTACTTCTATTCGGAGATGATCTTGCTCCACTATTTGGAGAATTCAAACTTCAGAAAGCCTAGAAAAAGCATGGAAGCCTAAAAGGAATAATAAGTGGGGGTGCAACTTCAAAAGAAAAACAGCGAAGAAGACACAAATGCACAAAAATCCATACGGTTAACGACAGTGAAGTTGAATCTCCATTAACCACAATTAGTAACAGTGCAACTTCTAAGGCAATCTCTTCGTTCTCATATCTGTAACCTGGAATACTAAGTTTCAAAATTTTGTCATGTTGATTGCATGTCATTTTCTCATCTTCTCCTACTATCCGGGTAGTTCTCCTCACTTTCGTTATCCTTCAGAAAGCCTAGAAAAGCAAGGAAACCGAAAAGGAAGAATCCGCCTGACCAGTTGCCTCCACCCCCTCCACCACCTCCGCCACCATCATCATCACGGGGTGGAAAGCCAGACCCGCCATCATCAAGTTTTGGTGACTTCTCATTTGCTGCAAATCAATTAAATATTGTTACCAAATTTAGATAACACAATTCCCCTTGACATTAAGAAAAGAAATCAACTAGCAAAATACACAATACTCTGTTACGGTCAAACACAATAACATAACACAAATTCTAGACAACCATCCCCCGTAATCTCATGAAGCAACAGGAAAATTGTTAACCAAAGAAAGTTCAGCTAGCTGCATCTGGTTTAATCCCCAAGCACAATGGTCAATAGTGGAATGTGAATCGCAAAAATATTATCCAAGTGGAAGAGCAGCACCAAAATATAGGAAAATTAAATAAATGTAGGAAATGAAGAAGCTTCTTCCTATCCACCATCATCTACTAAATATGGCAGGTGGTCACTGGTGCAACTAATCAAACTGCTGCCCTGACTACACTATAAAATTTGATAGTAGTGAATGGAATTGGCTATTACCGGGAGCCTTGGTGACTGTTATTGTTGGTGCTTCACGGGTAACAGTTTGAGTCTGCCCCTGCAAGAAAAAGAAAACCAAGATCAAGACCTTGAATGTACCATCTTTCTTCCTATGTCTATTACAAACATCATTGAAGAGCTTTTGTGTGTGCATATGTACACAGATGCATACATGCATATATAGCTTTCCTTTTAATGGCCTTCCCATTGTTATACAGCTAACCGAGAAATATGATCGCTCATGTTCGGCTTTATAGTTCATCGCATTTTCAGTAAGAAGGACAAGACAAGCCAAAATTTGAAAACTCATCCGCTGTTAACTACCAGCATAGCTACTTAAACTTCTTCTGGAACTATAACTAGGGAAGGCAAAAAATGACATCCACTAATCAGTATCTTAAACATCTATCAAATGAAATGAATAGGGAAAAATATACAGGGAGCAGGAAATTAAACATGGACTTACCGAAGCAGAGCTGCATACTATTGAAGCAGAAAGTCTTCTTCTATCAATAGGTCGTAACTGCAAGCTCAGCCCAATGGGAATTGGAGCAGAAAACTTAATTTGTCCAGGAGTTCCACCGGAAGATTGATGTCCCATGGAAAGTCTGGCCAGACGACATTCGGAAAGCTTCATTTGCTCCTTGCACCAACTTGTTTTAGCTAGAAGGGCATAGTAAGTAAGTAGTAACTCCAATAATAATGCTTGAAAATCTTTTCAGGCACAGCACAATAAATTAATGGAGTCTTAAATGCAGCACTCAAACTAAATGTAATCAGCTAAAAATCAAATCAAAGGGACACCAAAAATTATCACTGAATCTATTGTCTCCTCTCTCTCTCTCTCTCTCTTCCTAAATTTGTAAAAGGGGAAAACCAAAAGCTTGAACCGTACAGTAAAAGGCAAGAAGTTACATAAAGCTAAATTATCAGCAATGATTGGTGCGGTTTTATGATGCAAGGTCAAATTTGATCATGGCTATCAGCCCATGAAAGGTTGCATAATACATCCAATAAATGCCCACTTTATACGTTTGTGTTGTCAATAAACCAGCTCATGTGGTTAGCATCTATGAGAGTGCTAACTAACTTGCAAGTATGTCCTCAATAATAATCCATGGATTCAGAACACAGACAAGAATTTACAACATTGACAACCAGGAAACTTTTATATACACATACCTAAATACACAAATATATAAAAGCAGTTACACGAACAAAATAAAGGAACACACACTCATACCTGGTATCAATAAGGACGATGTGGCAATACTAATTGCATTCGATACCGGCATCTTGATCGTGATGGAGAAAATCACCTGCAAATATAGCTGCTAGAATTATAACACAATCCCAGAACAACTATATGAATTCTATAACAAAAAAAAAAAATCACAGCAACCATAAAGTTTAATCAAATAACTCAAAATGGTTAAACGTATATATAAAAGACACCTTTTGCATTTAGAACTAGCCATTATAAATTAAAATACAAAAAACAAATGGAGAACATAAAGTGTCGCCTTCATCAGACTCTATTCCTCCTCCAATAATGGTAATTGCTTTCATATTTTCTTATATCAATCAGAATTTACTCTAAAATGAAAAAGAAAATCACGATTTTTGAAAAGGCCCGCAAATAAAGAAGAAAAGGAAACAAATATTATTTGTAAATGAGAAAACCATATCTTTTTGCTATTTCACCTCAATCAAGGCAAAAATTTGAACCTGGCAGAAATCAAAGACAGGTTTTCATTTTGGGCCGGGGTTGGTGCAAACAAACGGGAAACCAGAAAATCCGAAAAGGAATTGATTTAACATTAGCTCACTTTCTCGCGTTTTATGGGAGACCAAATAAGGTGAGACGCACCGCACCCAAAACAAAATCGTAATGGAAAAAGCTCGCACCCTTGAGAATTATCGACCGCGGGACACTGAAGACATAGGGAAACATTCAGCAGGCTCCGGATCTTGGATTTTATAGCCAACATGGCGGTGTAAGTGCCCGATGGTTGGATAAATGATGATGGCAATGAAACGCCGTCGTTTTAAAAATGGCCGGGTGCCAAAACGCCAATGTCGTTTTGCTGACAAAAGTTTTTTATTTATTTTTTATTTTTTTTGGTTTATTACTCATTTTGAAGAAATTAATTAATCAAGTAATTAAATATGGTTCTGACGCTTAATCGCAAACTAATAACAGATTTAGAGGTGTCAAACGGCCAACATATAGAGGCTCGTGCCGGCTAGCTCGCAAAAAACAATTGTTAGGTTTGAGTTCTAATGGGTTGTACCGATTCAACTTGTATTTTATTATATTTTATAAATATTTAAATAATTAAATATTATTAAATTTATATATTTATTTAAATAATAAAATATTATAAAAAAAATTAGGTGGTTTATAAAAAGTTAAATTTTTAAAAAAATTTAAAATAATATTCAAAAGAATTGAAAAATAATGGTAATGCTACGTACATGTATCGTAGGCAACGCCTGTTTGCATGCAAGCAACCAACCATACACTTGGATTGATTTTGTTCATAGGGATGCAAGAATTGAGGCTGCACCTGAATGATCCAACCAACATGTGTTGTTGGGTGAGCACAAGCATCTTGTGCTAGATGATTTTGCCCAACCTGTTTGTGAACGAGGTGATCCCTGGAGTGATGATTGCCTTTTCAAATCAGCTAAACTCATTTTTGTTTATCTGCCGATTCTTGGTGTTTACATTCATCCTTGGAGCTGCAGCAGGTGTTACTTTCTCCTCAGTTTTATCCTGTTTTCTGTGTTCAAACTTGAGAAAACCAAAAACAAGAAAACCCCATTACGAATATGCAATCAGAATGAATAATGACAATGTAATTAATCTAAAATTTAAGTTATCTCACCTCATAATTTCAAATTTTAGGTGCTGCAGAAAGAGAATATATTCAGACTGAGAGGACAAGGATGCAGGGGGGAAGGTAGGCGATAGAAAAGGCTCAGGAATAAAAGATGTGAACAAACCTGTGAAGAGTTGTTAATACATAATCACCGAATTACAGCCATTAATTTTTCTTTTCTTACCAGCTTGCAGTGCCTACAAGAAGACACATGTTCTTTGGTACATTTACAGGAAAATTAGTGACTTCCTGTGAGGCCACTCAGTAGAAACTCTGATATGGTCATAGCATTTGTTGCTTATTTTTTGCCACATTATTTCCGAGGAATTGTTTTTACAATGAAAAATAAATCAATCTTGTAAGTGAAGTCACTGAGTTCATTTCCCATACCAGGAAATTTCGATGGTAAATTGAAAGGAATATCAAAGATGTCAACGTAAAAACAGAAACATCCAATTTGCATGCACAGTTTATTGAACAAAAGTCACTTCAGATACAACAGAAAACAGCCCACAATAAATTCCCAGAAATTCAGTTAGCCGAACAGTTGCGGACGGCTGATCATATCTCCACCCAGAGAAAGGAGAGAAGAAGATGAATATGCAAGTCAAAGCATGAGTACCAACAATGACTGAATGTTCAAATGTTACAAACGTTTATTTTTCTCCATCTGGAGTTTAAAAATGCCAAGCAGGTGAGAAGATTCAGAGTTGGACGTCTACTCTTGTCCAATTTGCTTTTTGTCTGCTGAAGCTCTTACTTCTGCCTCTTGTATATCTTTCCCAGAAATGATTTTAACACAGCTTGAACTGCTTTACTCGGATGAGCTTCAATGGATTTGTTCAGCTTTTCATAAATCTGTGTCTCGTGTTCCAGATATACACCCTACAAAGTAACCCCATAACGTGACTATCAAATAAAAGATCAAAAGACAGGTTCCAAATACCAAGCACGATAAAACAACTTTCTTAAATAACAACAAATTTTTTGCTTAGTGTGACAATGTTTCTGGTTGTAACTGATTTTATGTCTTTTGCCGAATGGAAGAACTGCCATGCATATTTGAAAAGAAATGTTGCTCCTCACATATGTACAACAGAAGGGAATATTAAGACAAACCTCAATATCAAGAGTCTTATAAAGCTCTTTCACTTTTGCAACACAGGCCGGATCTGTCTTCCCATAGTTCTCCTGGGAAACAAAGCGTAAGTTTAATTAAACTCCTCTAAATATAATACAAGAAATGTGGGAAGGATGGAGATTCTTGCTTACATATAGTAATTTCCATTGTTCTTCATTGCCGCGTTCCAGAGCTTTCACAACCAACCAAGAACACTTAAAATCTTCAATATCAGTTCCAACCTAATAATGCGAAAGACCAATCGTAAGGTCTCTGATTCTCTAGGAAAACAGGAAAAGAACCCCTTTCAACAATATCACCGAGGGCCATATTAGTTTATTACCTTACCAGTAACATTTGGATCACCAAAAGAATCAAGAAAATCATCCTACAGAAAACACTGAGAACTTAGTGACGGTTACACAGTAAAACATCATCAGGAAAAGAAGAGGTATGTGCCTCTACGAATGTTTTGGAGTTGAGGGATAATGATGCAGATTCAGCAATGATAAATTGACTTTTGAACTGCAGTTGCAAGGTTCCAAGAGTACTTTCCACTTCCTCTCTTTAGATAAAGGTATCTGCATATGATTTATGCGGATCCAAATTAAGCACAAGGATTTATATATGAAACTAATGATTACCTGTACTTGAAAAAAGATTCCCATTTCAACAAGGATGTTCTTGACGTCAACATGATTGTCAAGATTCTCCCCCACCATAAGTAATGCACAAGCAACCTGGAAGCATACGGAGATCAGAAGCAATAAAATATCAAGGTATAATCATTGCATCCTGATAAGAAACAAACTTTTAGTAAAGAGCATGCATAGAATAAGAATGGAAGAGTTATTTTGATAAGGTTCTTCGGGGAGATGAAATGATTGTATTTAAGCATAAATCTTATAATGAGAAAGGATGCTTGTAGCAAGTAAAAGTCAAATGCGAGAAAGAGAGAGTGTGACAAATCAAGTGTATAACAAGTAACATCATGAAAATCCACAAACAGGAAATTTTGGTTTTAAACAAATGTGAAAGATACAAGTTTACAAGATAATATATCAATACAAGTCACAGAAGTTATGCAGCATAAAATGAGAAATTAACTCACCGGAAGGTAAAAGGAATAGTAAGCGGTTTTGTACCGGACAATGCGACGATGACTGCACGGAAACACCAACATAAAATATGTTAAAAATACAGAAGCGGTATGAATTTTGATGCAGAGCCAAACCATATTAAATCATAACCACCTCCAAATTTCCACTTACACTGACGAGGTGTACTTTGATAGATCTTTCTCTCCTTCATGCGTGGTAATTAAATCTATCAATTGTCCTGAAGCTGTTTGAAATTCCATCTGGATAAGCATGTTTAATATCAGTGAAGAACACAAAGCTAAAATGAGAACTAACTGGTCCTGCTCTATAGTTGGTTCATAACAACTCTACCTCATTAAATAAATCCACCAGCTCCACATAGTAAGCCTTTTCCCTAAAATGTTTCTTGAGAATTCTGTGGACATGGTTGCGTAGCATTATAGCATCATTTACAGCAATTATACCAACCTGTGACAACAATCAACAAACGATCAACCTTTTGCAGCAATCAAAATGTGCATCGTTCACATAAACAATTACAAGTTCATATCATCTTTAACAGTGAAAAATGTTCATATTCATTTATGCAATACTTAAAATCCCCGCTAAGAATTCACACCTTGGGGAGTCTGAACCAGCAAGGTTGACCACGGCGCGTATAAGAGCAGTCCATGATATCATCATAAACAATAAAAAATGCTTGAAGCTGCAGCACTCATTGTCAAACAGGTTTACAATTTCAGTGCCACAAAAGTAAATATTGCTTCTAATTATCCCAATTAACAAAATCAGGCTAAATCTAGAGCACAAAAATCCACCAATACCATACCCATTCGATACACCAGCCTAGTGAAGATGCAAGAAAAAATTCATCATCTGTTAGTTCTTTTCCTTCTTTCAGTAACTTGTAGCTGTCAAGAACAGATAGCCCCCGGTTCAGCTTCCCTGCAAAGAATGCAGCAAGTAATAACAGTCAGAATAAGAGGATATTTTTATCTTCAACTCAGACTAAAAACAGTTCCTCTTCCTTGCAAGATGGAATGTCCAGCACACCCCAGCGCAGAAAAAAAAAAATCATTAAATTGTAAAGATGAAACATTTTTATCTGACCTCCAACTACGTTGTAATCCAACATCTGCAACAAAAAAGCATGGAGACATATCAGGACTTGCAAATCTTCATAAGCTACCAAGGAAGCAGAATATCATAGATAAACTCTAGCATACAAAATATTAGAAACTTTATTGTGCAATGTAATAAGTTTAAAATATGAGGGCTTAGTCTGAATATATTAGTCTATAGATTCTACAATGTCCAGCAATATGGCGAGAGTGTAGCTCCTGTTTCCTTACAACTAACGGAACCACCCCAAGCCATAGCATGTACAAAGGAAGCTACCGAAGCAGTTTAAGATATTGCTACAGTAACTAAACTCATTTGATTATTGATGGGCAATTAGTCATACCATCCCGACTTCAAAGATAATTATTTATGCAACTATCCCACCATCCAATTAACAAGGGATAGTTAAAGTTTCTACAGCAGTTTATGAATCAGCACCTAATAGAATGAAGGTTCATGATTTCATCCCAACAAATTTTACAAACAATTCTGGTACTAATTTAGAATCATCAAATTTCCAATCTTCATTAATTCAATTTTGTATTGTCATCTGAATAGTTCAACCGACAATTTTCCTCTGCTCTTTTCCTTAAACATCATCTTAATGACATTTTACAGAGCAGACAAACAAGACTCAAGTCTTAAATCTCAGTAAAATTCTTAAATTCTCATAAAAAATATAATTTTTTTGACATCCACCAAGGACTTCCACTAAATGAAAAATAGCCAAACTTTTCATTCCATTTTTGACCACGGAATTTACTGTCTTTGTTCTATCACTTGTCCAAATATCACAAGATTCAACCAAGCTCACCATCAAAAATTCCAACGAAATTTACAATTAAAACAACCTTATTATCAACTTTTTTTTTTTTTTCCATTGAATCCAATTTCAAGACCAAATTTTGACCCAAAATCTGAATCTGGGTACTCCTGCAAAATCCAACCTCAGTTGGACCTTTCTTGCACTTCACAGGTCCTACTCTGAAAGAACCAATAATACCTTATACGATCACAAAACCAAAAATAAAAAAATAAAAATAAAAATCCATCTAAATACATTTGAAAGCAGCTAAAAAAAATTAACGTTACAAAAACAACTAAGACGCCTGCAACCAGTAGCAACAGAAAACAGCCATACACCTCCATAAACAGTAGAAAACGCAAGCAATAAAACACACAAACGGAGAGAGAAAGGAGGAGAATGGGAATTACACGGTCGACCCATTGACGAGAAGTGTCATCGTACTCAAACGCAGGATCGTCGAGGAGCTCTGCTTTTAAGGCAGAGTAAACCTTCATGAACCTGGAATGCTGATCACTCATTTTGGATCTGTATTGACACTCTTTTTCTCACTAAGAAGGCGGGGAGAAAGAGAAGAGGATAATGAGTTGATTTGTAACCGGTCGTCAACCTTTACAGGAACTCAGGAGAAAGAAGAGTCAAAACGTCCCACACTGCAGTGCACACTGCCGCGATTCTTTGATCGTTTTTAAGCCTATCAGCAGCAACCACGCTTTCCTTGAAGGTAGGCGGTGCTGATACTGTTATTTGTCGTGGTCGACCAGTATGGCCCCTGATTAATTAATTTACAGATCACGTTTTTCGGATTGATTTTTATTATTTGTTTATACACCATACTGGACGTCGTAGTGTGACTGGTTTGGGTAAGAACTCATCAATTATTTAAAAAATAGAACAGCAAATGACCAACATACCATTACACAGAGACTAAGTGGATATCGTTCTTTCAGTATATAATAAAATCATCAGCAAATTACGAAAGGTTGCAGTCAGCCACGTTCATTTCACTCATCACACGCCAATGCAAACTTTATTCCATACACACATACACGCGCACACGCACACATTCTTTACATCCAAAAAAGTTAAGAATGGCAGCTATTGAGTTTGGATTCACCAGCAGGCACTGGTTTTGTTCCAAGCGATGCAAGATTTGAGCCGAGTGAGGCTGCTCGTGACATCCCAAGGCCCAGAGTTCTGTGGTGTCTGCACCTGAATGATCCAACATGTGTTGTCGGTGAGCACAAGCATCTTGGACCTGATGATTTTGCCAAATTTGTTTGTGAACGAGGTGATCCCTGGAATGATGACTGCCTTTTCAAATCAGCTAAACTCATTTTTGTAATCTGCCGATTGTTGGTTTTTACATTCATCCTTGGAGTTGCAATAGGTGTTACTTGCTCCTCAGTTTCATCCCCGTTTTCTGTGTTCAAACTTGAGAAAACCCAAAACAAGAAAACCCCATTACAAATACACAAGCAGAATAAATAATGACAATGCAATTAAAGTAAAATCAAGTTATGTCACGTTATCTCACCTCATAATTTCTGAGTTTTATCTGCTTCAGAAAGAGAATATATTCAAACTGAGTGGACAAGGATGCAGGAGGAGAAAGGAAAGAGGCCCCGGAAGATATTATGATTTGGTTCTGGCATAGGGCTGGGCAAGGCAATAGAAAAGGTTCAAAAATAAAAGATTTGATAAGCCTGTGTGAAGCTGTTAACACCTAAAACGGTAATCTCTATTTGCAGTTCTAAATATGTGGAGAAGCCAAATTACAGCCATTAATTTTTCTTCTCTTACCGGCTTGCAGTGGCTACAGGAAGACACGTCCTTTGGTTAGTTGTCATTTGGATGGATAATTTGGGTTTATCAGTTGTCAGCCATTAAAGACGGAAACAAAAGATTAAAAAAAAAATGTAAAATTTTCTCAAATAACCTTATTTTTGCAGATAAATTTACAGGAAAATTAAATTTATGACTTCCTGAGGAGGTAGTTAGTATGAGCATTGATATGGTCAAATCATTTCTAGCTTATTTTTCGTAACATTATTTTCAAGGAATCTTGAATTTTGGGACATGAGATTAATAAAATACATTCTTCAAAAAATAAATCAATTAATATAAATAATAAAATAATTAAAATAATTTTTTTAAAAAAAATGAAAGCACCATTTTATTTCTCATATCCTGAAAATTTAGATGGTAAATTGAATGATATTAATGATATTATCATAAAAATAGAAAAATCCAATTTGGAAGCATAGTTTGTTGAACAAAAGTTATTCCAGTTACCACAGAAAACAGCCCTCAATTATAAGTACTTCCAATAAATTCCCAGAAATTCAGTTAGCCAAAAAAGCTGAGGCCGGCTGATCATATCTCCACCCAGAGAAGGGAGAGAAGAAGATGAATGTGGAAGTTAGAACATTGAGAACCAACAATGCCTAAATGTTCAAATGATACAAACGTTTATTTTTCTCCATCTGGAGTTTAAAAATGCCAAGTAGGTGAGAAGATTTAGATTTGGACATCTACTCTTGTCCAATTTGCTTTTGTCTGCTGAAGCTCTTACTTCTGCCTCTTGTATATCTTTCCCAAAAATGATTTCAAGACAGCATGAACTGCCTTACTCGGATGAGCTTCAATGGATTTGTTCAGCTTTTCGTAGCTCTGTCTCTCGTATTCCAGAAATACACCCTACAAAGTAAACCCATATCATGACTACCAAATAAAAGATCAAAAGACAAGCTCCAAATCCCAAACATGATAAAACATCTATTGTATATAACCATATTTCGCTTACTGTGCAACACTGTCTTTGGTTGTGACTGATTTTATGTCTTACACCTAATGGAAGAATTGCTACTGACGTTTGAAAAGAAATGTTGCTCCTCACATATGTAAAGCAGAAAGGAAAATTAAGGACACACCTCAATATCAAGAGTTCTATAAAGCTCTTTCACTTTTGCAACACAAGCTGGATCTGCTTTCCCATAGTTTTCCTGGGAAACAAAAGATAAATTTAATAGAACTACTTCAAATATATTAACAGAAATGTTGGAAGGACAGAGATTCTTGCTTACATATAACAATTTCTTTTGTTCGTCATTGCAGCGTTCCATAGCTTTCACAACCAACCAAGAACATTTAAAGTCTTCAATATCAGTTCCAACCTAATAACGAAAAAGACGACTGATAAGGTCTCTGATTCTTGAGGACAACAGGAAAAATAACCCATTTCACGAATATCACCACAGGTCATCCAAGTATATTACCTTACCGGTAACTTTTGGATCACCAAAACAATCGAGATAATCATCCTACAGAAAAAAAACAAGAATTTAGTGACAGTAACACAGTAAAACATCATCAGGAAAAGAACAGGTAAATGCCTCAACAAATGTTTAGGAGTTGAGGGAAAAAGATATGGATTCAGTGATGATGAATTAAGTTTTGAACTGCAGTTGCAAGGATCCAAGATTACTTCCACTTCCTATATTTTAGATAAAATTATATACATATGATTTAGGCGGATCCAAATTAAGGACAAGGATTTCTATATGAAAAAATGGTTTAAGATAAAGTTATATGCATATGATTTAGGTGGATCCAAATTAAGGACAAGGATTTCTATATGAAAAAATGGTTACCTGTACTTGAAAATAGACGCCCATTTCAACAAGGATGTTCTTGACATCAACATGATTGTCAAGACTCTCCCCCACCATAAGTAATGCACAAGCAACCTGGAAGCATACAGAGATCAGAAGCAATAAAATACCAAAGTACATTCACTGCATCCTGACAAGAAACAGACTTTTAGTAAAGGGAATGCATATGATAAGTATGGAAGAGTTATTTTGAGAAGGTTTTTCAGGGAGATGAAAAGTGTGAATTTGACCATAAATCTTATTGAACTAGGATGTTTGTTAGGAAGTAGAAGTGAAATGAGAGAGAGAGAGAGAGAGAGAGAGAGACAACCCAGGTATATTACAAGTAACATCATAAATTCCATAAACAAGAAATCTTGGTTATAGTCAAATGTGAAGAATACAAAGAAGTTCACATGATAATAAATCAACATATGTACCCTACAAAGACAACAGTTAAGAGCCACTTAAAAGGAAATTTGGACTACTAAGGAAACATAAATCAATATGAGCCATTGATGTTATGCAAACGTAACATGAGGAAATTAACTCACCGAAAGGTAAAAGGAATAGTAAGCAGTTTTGTACTGGACAATGCGACGATGACTGCATGGAGACACCAAAATACAATATGTTAGGAAGGAAAAAAAAAGAGGGAGTATGAATTTGATGCGGGGCCAACCCATATAAAATCACAACCATCTCCAAATTTCCACTTACACTGACAAGGTGTACTTTGATAGATCTTTCTCTCCTTCATGTGTTGTAATTAAATCTATCAATTGTCCTGAAGCTGTTTGAAATTCCACCTGGATAAACATGTTTAATATCAATGAAGAGTGCAAGCTAAAATGAGAACTAACTGGTCCTGCACTATAGTTGGTTCATAACAACCCTACCTCATTAAATAAATCCACCAGCTCCACATAGTAAGGCTTTTCCCTGAAATGTTTCTTAAGAATCCTGTGGACATGGTTGCGTAGTAGCACACCATCATTTACAGCAATCATGCCAACCTGGGACAAAAATCAATAGAAGATCAAACTTTTGCAGCAATCAAAATGTGCACCATTAACATAAACAATTTGATGTTCATAACATCTTTAACAGTGAAAAATATTAGCATGCTTTTGTGCCATACATAAAATCCCTGCTAAGAGCTCATACCTTGGGGAGTCTGAACCAGCAAGGTTGACCACGGCGTGTAAGAGAGCCGTCCATGATATCATCAAGAACAAGAAAATATGCTTGAAGCTGCAGCACTCATCGTCAAACAGGTTTACAATTTCAGTGCAACAGAAGTAAAAATTACTTCTAATTGTCCTGATAACAAAATCAGGCTAAATCTAGAGCACGAGAATCTGTCAATAGTCATACCCATTCAATACACCAGCCAAGTGAAGAGGCAAGAAAAAATTCATCATCTGTTAGTTCTTTTCCTTCTTTCAGTAACTTGTAGCTGTCAGGAACAGATAGCCCCCGGTTCAGCTTCCCTGCAAAGAATGCAGCAAGTAATAACAGTCAGAATAAGAGGATATTTATATCTTCTACTCAGGCCAAAAAGAGTTCCTCTTCCTTGCAAGGTGGAATGTCCAGCACACCCCAGCACAGAAAAGGAAAAAAAGCCCTTAAAACATAAAGATGAAACATTTTTATCTGACCTCCAACTACGTTGTAGTCCAGCATCTGCAACAAGAAGGCATGCAGACATATCAGGACTTGCAAATCTTCATATGCTACTTAGAAAAGCAGAATATCATAGACAACTCTAGCATAGAAAATATTAGAAACTTCATTGTCCAATGTGATAAGTTTAAAATATGTGGCCTTAGTCTGGCTTTATTAGTCTATAAATTCCACAATGTCCAGCAATATGGTGAGATTATAGCTCTTGTTTCCTTACAACTAATGGAACCACCAAAGCCATATCATGTAGAAAGGAAGTTACCAAAACAGTTTAATATATAGATACAGTTATTAAACTCATTTGAACAATTAGTCATATCATCCCATATTCAAAGATTATTATTTATGCAACTACCAATTAACAAGGGAGAGTTAAAAAGTTTATAGCAGTTTATGAATCCGTACCTACTAAAATGAAGGTTCATGATTTCATCTCAACAAATTTTACAAACGAGTCTCATACTCATTTAGAATCATCGCTACACTGTCTGTGTATCTTCTAGCATATTGTGTGTATATAAATTAATTAAATTTCCTATCTTCATAAATTCACTTTTGCATTGTCACCTGAATAGTTCACCCAACAACTCTTTTCTTCTCTTTTTCTTAACCATCATTTTTCACAATGACATTTTACAGAGCAGCCAACCAAGACTCAAGTCTTTATTTCAACATTTTATTTTTAAAATCTCATCAAGAACACATTTTTTGACTTCCACCCAGCACGTACTTTCACTAAATGAAAAATAGCCAAACTTTTCAGTACATTTTTTTCCACAGAATTTATTGTCTTTATTCTATCACTTGTCCAAGTATCACAAGATTCAACCAAGCTCACCACCAAAAATTCCAAACAACCTTGTTATCGACTTTTTTTTTTATTGAATCCAAGTTCAAGACCAAATTTTGACCCGAAATCTGAATCTGGGTACTCCTCCAAAATTCAAATTCGGTTAACACACGAAAAATCATTCCATAACATGTACAGAAGCTAATCCATAAATCTACGAAATTTTGAACTTTAAACATTCCTAATCTGGAAGATCCAATAATTCTTTTATCTATACGATCAATACCAAAAATAAAATTGATTCAAATCCATTTCAAAAAAAGCTTTAAAAAAATCGACTTTACAAAAACAAATAAGATGCCAGCAACCAATAGCAACAGAAAACAATCTACGACTCCATAAACAACTGAAAACGCAAGCGATAAAACATTAACAAAAAAACATGAACATAAAAACACAAAAAGTAGAGATAAAGAAGGAGAACGGAAATTACGCTGTCGACCCATTGACGAGAAGTGTCATCGAACTCAAATGCAGGGTCGTCGAGGAGCTCTGCCTTTAAGACAGAGTAAACCTGCATGAACCTGGAATGCTGATCACTCATTTTGGATCTGTTTCGACACTCTTTCTCACGACAACGACGGGAAGAAAGAGAAAAAGGAGAATGAATTGATTTGAAACCGGTCGTCAATTTTACAGGAAACTCGGGAGAAAAGAACAGTCAACCCGTCCCACACTGCAGGTTACACCGATACTTCTCTTGGTTCCTTTTTATAGCAGATCAGCAACAGCCGGTTTTCCTTTAAGTTAGGCAGCGTTGTTACTGTTAACTGTCGTGGGCCGCCCACTTATGGGCCTCAAGTGATTTGCAGATCGCGTATTTCGGATTTTCATTTATTATTTAATTACCCACCATATGTGACCGTTTACTTGTACTGTGACTTGTTTAGGCAAGAACTCACTATAATTCTTCTGAAAATTAGCACCTTTTTCAACAAAATACCATAAAAATAAAGAAAATAAGTGCATAAAGGACATATTATAGAATATAGCAAGCAATGTTGGAGATGCTTGTACATAACATCTTCCAGATTTCGTCCGATTCTGTCATAGATGATATCGGCAAGTTCCTTACAAGGGAAAAAATAATAATGAAAATCAAACATCATCCTCCTGTTCGTATGTGCGTGTGGGGGTTGCTGTAATTGTTCAGTTACTGGTGAGCTACACTGTACAAGTAATAAACTCACTCAAGTAAACTGTGTAAATACTTAAAAAATAAAAAATTGAAAACTCTCTGGGATTTCTGAATTTTCATTTCATCTGTCCAATTCTTGTTTACAGAGAGGACAGCAAGATATGATTCTGAGCCATTGATCCACACACTTGAGATGAAATATATGTGAACATGGCAGCTGCCTCACTTCTTCCTTTTCTTTATACTTTGCTAGGCATATACAGCATTCCTGTCAATACCCCAGAAGCAAATCATTAGACAAATTTTTGGTGATCTGTTTATTGGGCTAAGTTGTAAGTAAGATCGTGGCTTACTGGATCTTCATTTGGAGGAGATGAATTACTGCCAAGCTCCAAATTGTTGTCAACATGTTTGTATCTCCAGCTGGGAAGCCTGGAAATTTGATCGTCAGAAGCTGCTCTATCAGCAGAACCCATGTTCATGTTGTAGCCGAGGCAGCTGCTGATTAGTGGCACGCAACAACAAAGCAAAAGAAACAACAGAAATGGGAAAGAGTAGCTGAGAGCATTCCACGCAAGCAGAGAGATGCAGAGCACATGTAGATTTGGAGCTCGATGGAAAGATCCGAATCGCGAATCGAATACCCAGACATTACCCATCACAAACCATATTGCAAAGAACAGCTCCAGTGATGTCCGGCATTTGTTCATCAAATGTGAGAACCTGTATATTTCGGTGAATTAGATGAAGATTTGCAATGTCAGTTACTAGCTCATTCTATCAGCCCTTTTAGGACAAACATCATCTAGTTCTTCAATTCTCTTTAATCCACTAGATCACACATATATTCCTTAGCCTTTTTTTGTTTTCTCTTTATTTTCCCAAATTTGGTCCAATCGTTGGCTTCTTTTATTGCCACATCAAAAGTTGCGTAGGGTTTGCCAAGTGAGAGTTTCGAGCACTGGTCATGTCGGTCATACTGATTCTGATACTATGTTAGGTTACCCTTTAACTATAAAGCTTAAACTATTAAGCAAGATCCAAATAGTTTACGTCAAAATTTTGTCCTTAAGATTCAAGTATGGATAAAAAAAGGTTATGATATTTGATGACAAAAATGAATAAAATGGATTGAGCAGTAAAAAGGGTACCTGGAATCTTCACTGCTCCTCTGCTGTTCAACATCCGAGAGGCTGAAACCTTCTCCTTGAGCTGAAAAAAGCTGCCGGTAACGGCCGTAGAGGAGCAGCAGGCTGAGGAGACAGCCAACATCATAACCAACAATCCAAATCCTCATAGGCCAAATAGGCTTCTCCTTCTTTGAAATGGACAGAGTGAATGTTATGATGCTTATTTGAATGAGCAAGGCTAATAGCTCCAGCGTCATCCAAGTGCTGGAATTGAAAGGATTTGACCCAAGATCAGATCTTGATCCATTCTGGTAGTGAAATACTCTTCTTAAGAAGTTAAACCATCTTGCTCTTGATATTCTCATGGCTGTTCTTATCATGAACGATGAAGGTGGAGCACGAGCTGGCCTACTTCGAGCACTGACGGTCATTCGATCTTCTGCCGATGGAGAACTCGATGAAAATGAAATTGTGGCAGCTGAATTGCATAACGAATCCGGTTGAAAGAAGTACCGGGTATTCATTGGAAATTATTGTGTGCCTCAAACTTTGCTAAATTCCGATTACATGGGAATCCCAAAAACTGTATTGAAGATCACCGAACGGACTTGATGTTGGATTTGAAGTTGGATTGATAACCTCAGGATACATAATTTCTCAAAACTTTCATGCTTAATTCAATTATAATTGTGAGAATTCAATGAGGCAAAGAATGAAAAATACCAGCTATGGAGTTGAAAGCCTCAAGCTTCAAAAACCCACAACCAAAATCTCGAAAACCCCCAAAGCCAAAACCAATCAGGAACCTGAATTTGGGCTCAAAACACACATCTGAAGCTTGAAACTGAAGTTGGTATTTAAGGGTAGGCCTGAATATGAACACAAAACCAAAAGAACAGCATAATTATATGGAAAGGGGTTCAGAAGAAGATGAGATATGGGTGAGGAGAATATGACAGGAAGGTGAAGTTGGGTGTTTCAGATGGTGACCGAGTATCAACTGCTGATAGGAAAGAAAAGGAAGTCTGCTTGCTTGCTTGCTTGCTTTGATTCCAAGGGAATCCGAAGCTGAAAGGTTTGTTCAGAGGGAAGCTAACTGTTGGCCTAACTTCCCTCTGGCTTTTGTTTCTCAAATAAGCAAAGCAAAGATGATGTATAGCGCAGCAACTGCTTCTGCAATCTGATAAAAGCAAAGATATTTCTGTTATATTAAACTCAACTTGATCTGTTTTAAAACTTTAACTGGATAAGGGGCAAAGTGATTATTTTGCACTAATTATCTTCTAATATTGTTAATTCATAATATATTAAAGATTTGAATTCTGGCGGGTACAGTGAGATTACATATGGTGGTGGGTTGGCCACCAAACCCAACCCAGTAGTTTGCACTACGTTTGCTGCTGGGGCAGCCATGGCCCTCTTCTCCTGTGCTCTTCCTTCTTTTTTGGCAGAATAATGGCCATTGCCACTGGCCACATCTTTTCTGCAGTTGCTTATTTACAATTAGCTTCTTCAAAAAGCTGACTGGCTTCTTTGCATATTATAGGGTTAAAACTTCATGACCAAATTTTCATTAAAGTTTACACATTGATGGGAAATGGAGGCATGTTATAGGGTGGTCTAGAGGAAAGATGAGGTCGCAGAGTGAGGTCCTCGGGAGAGCATCCCTATCATAAAAAGCCAAGCAAATGAGTTTGTAAGTGCTTCTCTGCAAAGCACTTTTGAATAACAATTTTAATTCCTTTAAACACCAAATGAAATGTTTATAAGACATGAAGTTGATCATCCACAAGTAATTAAAGAGTATAACCTCATTAACTTAAGCTTTTATTTTTATTCAAAATTGCATTGAGTATGGAACTATATTTCCTCCAATCCTCTCACAAATGCCCCCCAAATTAATTTAATGCTCACCATTGTATTGAAATTCTTCAAATACTTATCTAGCCTACACAAAGCAAACCCTATACGTAAATTAATGCATAAACCATGCGACTTGGGCTTTAAACTTCCTTCTTTGACCCAAATTTGACACCCACAAGCCAATAACCCGCCGCAACGTGTTCATTTCTAGATGTATTATGCATCGTATTACAAAAAAAGTCCTGATCAAATGAATTGACATGACAATAACTTAACACATACAAAGTTTGACATCTCTTTACTCAATTAGGTTATGTGGGTATCACAAAACCTTATCTTTTATTTTATATTATAAGAAGACAAAGTGAAGAGTGAAAGGGGAGCCCAACCTTTGGTTTGGTCACACACAAGATTGTAGTAATTGCAAGCATTCAATTCAATCAAATTTTGGTTGTGATGTTGTTTTGATGACACATTGTCAAATAGGGCCCCCCATTGTGTCAAAGATTTTTGTTCATTATTGAGTGGCTAGAATATGTTGTCTCTTGTAAGCCCCCTTCTTCAAGTGAATGGTAATCAATCATTGGCCCAGTCTCGACCTGGGCCCACTTCATGGTTGCGAGCCTTATACAGTTTGGGTCCAATCCAACCGATGCAAGTTCAAGCCCGATATCGACAAACCCGGATCCGATTCGGCTCAATCAATAGTTGCAAGACTTATCCAGTTTGGGTCCAATCCAAGCGACGCAATTTGGAGCCCGACATCGAGAACGTGTCCGATTTGTACATCAACTCCGGTTTTTTCTTGTATCCGAAATTGCTCGCAAATTCTGTTTCTTTTTTCTCTCGAGCAAAGGATCAGAACAGTTAAATTCAAGGTAAAGCCCTAATTTCGCTGATGTTTTATGGAATATAAGCGTGGTTATATGTCTTTGTAGTGATAATTTCATGGTGATCTGTGATTATAATTTTATGATTCATATTTACGATATTTTCGTTGGTAGGTAGAGATTTGGGATTTCGGGTTTGTTGAATTTTACGGTATTTATTTTAATGTTTTCAGTGAATGTTTATTTTAGGTTAAATAAGAAATTTTTGTGTTTTTTTTCCTCGGTTCTGTAGATAATCTAGCGATTGTGATCGAAACGTCATGACAACTGCAGCTCGACCAACATGGGCCCCCGCAAAAGGAGGTAATGAACAAGGTGGCACTAGAATCTTTGGTCCGTCACAGAAGTACTCGTCGAGGGACCTTGCAGCTCATACAAACTTAAAGCCTAGGTGGGTATCAATTTTCAGTCGAATGTGTTCAATTTTTGATGTCATAGTGTATTATGCCCTTGAAATTAGGTTCTTGAATTCGTTGGATGAATTAGTTACTTTCTTTTTAATTATTGGTTCTTTAACGTTTATACTTGAATTTTAGGTAATCAATTTATGTGTGTTATGGTAGATCTTGTTGACATGTGGAATTGGAGTTAAAAGATGATAAAGATGCTATAGCTGTTATTTCAATTTAAGCATTTTGTGTGAATTGAAGAGAAGTGAAAGTGTTTGTATTGTGAACCTTGTTTCTGATTGTAATGTGATTGTTTCAGGAAAGAAGGGCAGGACACCCAGGATGAATTGCAGAAGAGGAACCTCCGACAGGAGCTAGAAGACCGTGAACATAGACATTTCTCATCAAAGGATAAGACATATAATGGTAAAACTATGTTAGCCACTCTTTATTTGGCTAACTTTATTTGTTGTTGTTATTGAATTTTCCCTAGGTTTATTGTGGTTTTGGTATTATACTTTGCTTGTGATATACCTAGTTCTAATTGATATGTTCGTTGTTGCAGATGATAGAGATCGCAGGAAGAGTAGCCATCTTTTGTTAGAAGGTGAATTTACAAGCTTACCTGACTCATATTATCTTGTAAATGGTCTGTTAAGTACTTTACTAACTGTATAAGGTGGTTGTAGGGATGAAAAGGGATACAGAAGACCGCATCATTCCACGTAGTGTAGATGCTGATGATTCTGATGTGGAAGTTGAAAGTGATGATGAGAGGTACTTTGTCTTAGGCAATATTTCTTTTTTTCTCTCTTTTTTCTTTTGGCCCATATGTATGAAGTGAATGAATCATTCTAGATGTTTGTGCAAGTGACGAATTTCTAAAGAGTAAGGGGATAGTTTAGTTGGTTTGGTTTTCGAAGCAAGAAGTTAGTGATCAATTCCCTCCTACACCAATCTTGGATGGAGAATTTCTTTAATTTGTGTTTGTGCATAGAGCGGGGTGGGGCTTAGGTGTGACGAGTCTTTAGGAAAAAAAAAAAGTGCACAAAAGATCCCTTCCCACAAAATTTCAAGGATAGTTATATTTGAGTTAGGTTGTTGTTGTTGCCATAGATTTTTTGCTCTTAGAATGATCTTACTTTAATGTTTTTCTTCTTTATATATTTAGTGATGATGACGATGACGAGGATGACACTGAAGCTCTTTTGGCTGAGCTTGAACAAATAAAGAAGGAAAGAGCAGAGGAGAAGCTCCGGAAGGTGAGATTTATATCAATCTGGGATTCTCATAGTTCCTATTGATACACATTTTAGAGCCTTATTTTAGAAGAAATAAAGAAGGAATGACTAGTGTTTTTTTTTTTTAAACTTTCTCTTTCAAATCCTTAACGTGGAACAATGCTTACCACATGAGAATTTTCCTTTTTATCTCTATGTGACTTTTCTGGGAATAATGCTGATTTTCCTGCAATTTGTTGGTTGAGCTATTAAATTGCTGCCTTTGTCTTGGACTCTGGCACTGATCATCTATAGCTGCCTTTGCTTTGGGTTTCACTAGTATAATAAATTTACCATATGTTTGTGCAGGAAAAAGAACAGTGGGAAGAAGAGGCTAAAGCAAAGGAAGCGGAACTTCTCCGAGGAAATCCATTGCTGAATAATCCAACGTCTTTTAATGTAAAAAGAAGGTTATTAGCCCCAAAGATATAATTTTCAGTGGTTCTATACGCAGTTTTAGGATTTTCATGTATTTTAGTGATGTTGTGTCACTTCATGCCTTTGTTGCTTCACAGGTGGGATGACGATGTGGTCTTCAAGAACCAAGCTCGCGGTGAAACCAAGACACCCAAGCGCTTCATCAATGACACCATCAGGAATGACTTCCATAGGAAATTCTTGCAGAAATACATGAAATAACTCACTAAGTTAAATATGAGGTGAAGGAACAAGTTGTAATGTGGTCAATCAAAGAAAGAAAAAATCTGGTTTTAAATCACTGTTTGTGTTATAGCTCGACTGTGGGGTTGAATTCAAAAGTAAACATGCAGTAAAATTCAAACGTTTAGTGATGCAATCTACGAAGTTGTAATTGTTTCTCCTGAGTTGGCTGATTAGTGAAACACTATTACACCCGGTGATTAATTGCTAGTTAACTGTTGTGCCCTTGTGAAAAGTTTCACCTCTGTTAAGTGCTTGTTATTTGATGAGGCCTATGTAATCACCTTATTGAATGGATATTTTCTTTTCTGGATTTTTTTTTTCGTTTCTTCTAATAATGAGTTAGAACTTTGTGTTGCAACATGGCCTTATGTTCGGCTATAGTCACTAACCATTTGAGTGTGCATCATTCGGTGATGGTGAAGTGTACATGTTGAAATGTGTCAAGGACTTTCTTTATCGGGTTAAAGGACACAGTTTGGCTGCTTTAGTATACATCCTTCCCCTTTATTATGGTTGAAGCTAAATTCTGTAACTTTGGCATTAAAAGAAGCATGCGCAGGCTTGATATTGTATTTACAAATGGGTTAATATTAAAAATACTTACAAAGCCAGAAATTCAGCTTCTGGAAAAGCAACAAGCACAGATTTCGCAAAAGGGCTTATAAGAATTGGGGTTGGCTTGGAAGGCTGCCTTCAATCTGAGGATTTGACCTTAGCCAACTTGATGCCGTGCCATATGCAGTTTTCTAGTCTGTTGCATGTTTTTTAGATGAAGAATTTAAACTAAGGAAGCAAGCACAAAAGATTGAACACGTGAAAGAACCAGTCATCTGTATGTTCCAAACATGTGGACTTCACAAATTTTCGTCAAGGTAATGTATGATTTCGAACATACAGCTCAGATTCAGAAAATACATTTTACCCACCAATTTCTATAAACATGAAGAGATAAACAATACCCTTACAGTAGATTTAAATAAGTATTACCATAAACAAAAATTGATTTAAGCACACCATATTGCAAATAGCATTGACAATAAACTGGATCATGTGCTTCTTCGGCAATGATATATGTAATTCTGTTCATCTAGCTCACACTAATTTACATGAGGTCTCCACATTGCTGCAAACAAAGAATAAATAGTGGGAAAAGGAAATGGCTCAAACTGCATTCTCCTAGTCTTTTTTCTTTGGTTCTTCAAGAACAAATTCAACATACAAATCCTTTAGTGCAATGACAACTGTGGTTATCAGCGGGCCCATAATTGCTCCCTGCAGAATGATAGATACAATGAGACAGTGCAATAACAAGCCGCAACAATCACATTTCGAATTGAGAAATTTATCAAGGGCTGCTTCAAAATGTATTTGCAATAACTATTGCATAATGAAATTGTAGATAAATTGAACAGTGTAAGTTTTTGAAAATTTTATGATTGCTTCTCAAGCAAGTTGATTCATTATATTTGACACAGTGATATAATTATAGATCTGCAATGTGACCTAATTTGTTATCGTTGGTTAAAATCTGCTTCATGTGTTGGTGGAAACCATAGTTCCTCAGATGGAACTCCTGGTTCAACACAGAAGATGACTTTCAAACCAAATATATAACTTGAGACTCTTTCAGCTCTTTAACTAGCTAATCTTCTATACAGAAATCCCCAATCATAATCAGTAGAAGCGTTGCCCAAGATCCTAGCCAGGCAACATGCTGCAAATGCATGGAAAATGCTGCAGGCCTCCGAACTCAAATTGCACAACAAGAAGAAAAAGATTTCCTACCAAGTGATGTAACTGAAAACTATTCAAATTCTGAATTCCATGACAACAATCAGATGGATTAACAATGAGTGTTTCAGACTGTTTAGTATTTAGTCAGAAATGATATTTCCAGATTATGATGAAGAAAAAAGGTTGCATCTAAGTATTGTCAACACTAAATTAAAGTGAAATCAGGATGAATAAACAAGGGGAAACAAATAAGTATGAATTACCTCCAGTGCAGATGGGAATAATGTCATTCCACCAATAATGCTAAGCCCCGTAAGGTATGCACTATAACCAGGTATGTCCTCCTGAATTTCAGTTGTACCGTAATCCATAAGCACAAGATGAATCACAGACAAGCTGATGGCAAGTATGTATCTACTTTCCAGCAGCAGCTGCACAGCAGCTGGAATTGTCGCAAACCAAAATGGAAAGATTGGCAACAGTGCGCTGATGAATGCTAGAATGGTTGACATGTACAAGAAGTGTATTTTAAAAAATCTAAATAATAGCCACGTGAGACATCCCTGAAAAAATGCAATCTCAACTGTAGCCAAAAGAACACCAGAAACAGCATTATCAATAACTTCCACACATCTGATCCTTGCTGACTTAGAAAATGGAAGCATACACATCACTTGTTCTGTTACCCCGCCAGAATCCGATGTGATTAGATAATATAAAACCCAAAAGAAAATCATTAACTGAGAAACAAAATTGAAAACCTCTGCTGCTCCAGATATTATCAAATATCCAAAGGATAACATGAGCTTTGCACTGCTGCCTATGACAGATGCACCACTAGCAAATACACGTTGTGACACATTCATTCCCTGAATAGCAAACTCCTTTGCCTTCTGAAGTAAATCCTCCCGTGTGATCATTAACTCTCTAAAAATAGCATCAACCTCTGTATAAATTTGTCCCCATTCTTGATTGGTTACCCTCTTTCTTATACTCATAAGTTTCTCAGTGTATGGAGAGGGGCTCATCAAAGCAGTGGATTTCTCTGAAGAACCAACAGGTGGTGCTATAACGAAATGCTTGATTCCAGTCACAAACTCTGTCATATTGTACTGCATTGCCAAAGTATCTATCTGCTCGGACACTGTCTCATAAAACGTGGTAGTGTACCTATCGACCATTCCAGGTACATCATTCTCCTCCAACCACTTTTTAATACCCAATCTCTCTGCATAATTACTCTCTTCAACATGAGATTTGATCGAAATAACAGCATCTTTTCCTTCAACACCAATCTTATAAGAAAAAAATATCATTCCAGCCAAAGATAGCAATATCATACCAACAATCAACCCAATTGCCACAATGGTTTCCAACCTTTTCAACAATCGTCTCGTGAAAAACGAGCTGAATGGTGCACGCCTAAAACTATTAGTCCTAAACGATGAAACAGCAGACATTGTTGAATCAACATTTCTGGAACTTAACAAAAAGCCCAAACCAAGTATCACCAATGACCCTACAGCACCAATTTTCTCATAAGCAACCAAAAACACACCAAAAGACACCAGCCACCTAAGTAACTTCGAAAAACCACTCCGATTACGCCTCAAACTATTAGTTTTTGGTCTTTTAAGAAAAACCTTGAAGAAAACATCCTTAATGTCAACAAGAGTGCCTACAAGAACTTTAAATACAGCAACAGGAACAGCAAGTGCAGTCTCAGTGAGGCCAAGTTTCAAGGGCTCACTCCAAAATGCAACAAGGGTTTGCTGTATACCTCTTAATGGGATTGAACACAGAATTGCCCATTGAATTGGCCTAATATAATCTTGCAATAGCTTGCATATAAAGTAAAGAATGAAAAGAGTGAAAGCTAGACCAGCATGAGCCATGGCTATGTATAAAGCCAGTCTTACCTGGGGATCACTAGATAACGTGGTTTTGGGACCTGGGTCGTTGGAGTTTGGCGGAGATGATGATGACGGCTGCGCGTTTGACCCCGGCGGTGGCGCGTGGGATGGTGGTGTTGGTGATGGTTTGCGAATTGAGGCTGATCTAAACATGTCTTGCCAAGGAAGAGTCGTGGAGCTCGATTTTTCATCTGGGTCCCCTGAATACGGGACTAACTCCATGTCAATCAAGAGAAAGCGAGAATCTTTACAGCAAAGACAGAACTTTTGGCAGGAAACAAGTCTTTGAAGGATCAATCCTAATCTGACACAAGCGCAAAAGATAGAGAATTTTGGATTTTATTATTCTCTTGTGGATCGTTGGAGAAACTGACAGACCACAAAGAACGCAACACTAACAAGGACTGACAGAAACAACGAGTAACAAATGGATATTCATTATCTGCTGTTTGTAAGTAACTATTTTTTTGACTAAATTCAGGCTTTGATATGGAAACAAAATGAATGAATGATAATGGGCTTGTTTGTGGGGACGTGCAAAATGCCAACAATTCATCACCTTTATATCAGCTGCTTTCCATGACTTCGTCAATCAATGCATTGCCCATCAATTAATAATTTAAATTAAAAATTAAAAATATACACATATGATTTATTAATCATTATGATTTAATGGCATAATAATCGAAAGCTGTAAATCCATTTCCTAGTAATCTTAGTTATTAAAGTGACACTTTTTAAGCTGAAAATCCAGCATAAAGATCCAATTTTGATGCAGGGGTAAAGTAATTCATATGAATAACAATTATTATCACTATTATTATTTTCCATCACGTTCTCACTCTGTTTTGTCTTTGGTCAGTAACTGTCGGAAACTTTCAAGTTCTGACAGCTTTTGCATGGGACCTCTCTCAACTAATTTCCACCGCCGGATCTTGAACCGTGCAACGTGGAGCGTAGGCATTGGTATGTGAGCATCTTTATAATCCAAACAGGCGATATCAAATGGGCGGCCCATGGGCGTAATGAATTCATGACTACGCGGGCCTCAACTCCCGAACTAAGCCTAGCCCATCAACTTACCACTGGATCAGTCAGCCCGATCATATATGCTTAAACGGCCCGAACCGGTCGATGCCTCTACCCCCAGGACAACTTCGCATAGAGAATAAGTGGAAGCCATGAAAAAATCACTTTCAAACTGTAATTATTTTAAATTTTAAGGCTCCTTTTTCTTAGATTTCCGGGCGCAATGGATATTAAACACCATCAATCTCCAAAGGTTCTTGTCTTGCATGTTCAGAGATAGGTATTTTACTGGCTACATAAAATGACAACAGATCAGGCTGCTTCACAAGATCATCCATGTTTGGTGTTCCAAATATTTGTTTCCACTTCTTCTGCAAAATGGCTGACACAGAACAATTGGTACAAGGAGCATCATCTTGGGTTAAGACTCTGTTAATAGCAGCTACAAAATTGGGATGAACAACTCTCAGAGGAAGGGTAGCCTCAGGGAAAAGAACAACTCCTAACGATCATCCAAAACTAAAGTCACATCTCTGAATACAAATATTTAAACATGAAGACACTAGAAGGAGGAAGCGTTAAGGCATCCTCACAACAAAAATGACACGATAAGAACGTGATAATACGAGAGACTGCTGTTTCTTTTCTTCTATTAGTTTCGTGCAAGCTTTATGGGCACGATGGGGGAACAAGAAAGACACCCGCCTTCTTCTCTTTTACTTTTACTGCTTTCTGGAAGTACTTCCATTAAATGCATGGGATTAACTAGATAAAATAGAATCTGATTCATTCAGAAAAAGTTGGGGAAAGACTCTGAATCTAATGCCTATCTGGGACTGACACTCACTTCACCAAGCTACAATAATGGAGTAATTTTAGCACTGGATTCATTCCATTTGCAACGATCATGGCTCTAACGACTCTGAGATAGTGTCATTTTCCAATGGACTCTCGGAGCATTTGATGTTAACTCTTCCGAATTTTATAATTTTTCAGAATAATTGTAAATTACACCAGAGTTCATATACTTTGCATTTATTACAAAAGAAAACAAGAATAGTTTCAACAGTTCCTCATTGTTCTGGTTCTCTCCATTATTTTGTGACATCTTTATGAGTGTCAAAGATGACACACATTAATCCTCTTCCGAAGGCAATAGTATGCACAAATCCTGTAACCAAGCGCCATGGCTAGTAAAATCCATACTTCTTGCAAGCCACCGTTTAAGTTCACCGTGTCGAACGAAGGCGAGCTCTGCAGAGTCCTGCATCCTCCTCTGCTCTCGCATTCGTATAATTCATCTCCATCGTATTGAACTTTCAGAAGAAGTCGAAATCCGTAGAACATGAAGGATAAGTACTTCAACCACTGCATGAATTTGGGTATGTGCTGCAATGAAAAAAATTATTCAGTTAGTCTAATCTAGTATAACTTATCACAGGTCAATCGACTATGAATATAAGCTGTTGTCTATTAAATTGGTGTGCCGTAGAACACAAGCAATGAGAATACCTGGACATAGTAACCTCCTGTGAGAAGAAAAAGCATAAGTACCAAAGAAGCAAACATTCCAGCTCTCTTGATACTCATAACTGCTGCCCCAAAGAGTTCTCCAGCACCCTAAGAAAAGAAACAGAATCATTCAATAATCAGATCAGATAACAATGAATTCGGGTTTGCTCAACTTACTTGGCTAGTGACAACAATCAAGAGTATGGCAAATAATGACAGGAAGAAGCAAGGAGCAGTTCTTTTGAAGCCAGCCATGAAGTATATAACGACCATGAAAATTGTAGGATAGAAAACATGTGCAATCATGTCACAGAGTGTGCTACATGCGTAGTATACGCTTAGTCGGTACATATCTGCTTTCCTTTCTTTCACCAAATAGATTTTTTCAAATGGAAAGACGTAAACTGCTCCGAATATTGATGAAGATGTCCAGAAAATGCAGATGTAGAATATTAGACCAACCTGTAATGAAGTGTTAGATGATTTAATTCTGTAATGTGATATAAAGTTGTGTTGTAGAACGAAGGTTATGGAGAATTGCTACTTGGTCCCTGAGCTGAGCCTCTGTCGAAGTCTGGGATTTCCACCAAAGAAGGCCCAACAAGACAGCAACTCCAAGTGCTTGAACAAGTCTTAGCTTGTCAAAATAGTCTCTACACCTCTCTCTGAATGTTCTTTTGGAAATTATCAGAAACTGATCCCACCAAGACAATGTCCAGTCTTTCTTGACTTGGATTGCCGATTGAAGATGCTGCGGTGTCTTTGTGCTTCGATGATTCTCTTCCTTTTCTTTTGGCTCCAGTTGAGTTTTGTATTTGAGTTGAAGATACTAATATCAAATGAATAAATTGTAAAAGAAGAAAAAGAGGAGAAGTAGATAACAAATAGAGGCGTAAATTGGTTCTTACTTTGATTACAGCTCTTTCAGAATCAGAAGCTCCTTGAGATGCCAATAAAGCTTCAGGAACAGTAATGTCAGTAACCTGTCCAGTTGCTAGATCGAGCAAGAACTCAGCAGGATTCATGGCAATTTCCGGGATGAATCTCAAAGACGAAAAATAGTCCATAGACTCTCTAGCCTTGCCATAGTAGACTGGATAGCCTTCTGATATTAGCAGGAGTCTGTCAAACATGTGAAACATTCTGCTTGATGGCTGATGGATTGTTGTGATTACTGTTCTGCCTGCCTATAGATTCATCAAGAGCAATCTTTAAATAACATCATTTATTGTTCCAACGAAATGGCAGCAAATAGGTATGCAGTTCAGGATACCTTGGCAACTTTTTGAAGAATTTGAAGCAATTTGTTTGCAGAAGTGGAATCAAGGCCTGAGGTGGGCTCATCAAGCAACAATAATGAAGGATCAACTAGAATTTCATATCCAATGCTTGTTCTTTTTCTTTCTCCTCCAGATATTCCCTTAACAAATCCTCCTCCAATTCTTGTGTGACGACATCTATGGTTATTAGCGGTACTATTTAGAGAATTTTTCAGCAAAAACCAAATAAAAATTCACAATATGTATATTGTATAGGCAATACCTTTCAAGGCCAAGTTCCTTAACAATCATCTCCACTCTTGCATACTTTTGTTGTCTGTTCATGTTGCCTGGAAGTCTCAAAAATGCTGCAAACACTAAGGTTTCTTCTACTGTAAGTTGAGGCAGTAGCACATCATCTTGCGACACAAATCCAATCCTGTGTCAAAATCATTACAAACTGTGATATTAACAAAATCAATCATACTGCACGACTTGCTATATGAGTTATATTGTCGAGAATAAACCTTGTAATTAAAGTTGGCTAACCTTCTCTTAAGAGATGGATCATAGGGAATGTCATTGTAAGTTATGTTTCCTTTTACATTATCTGTTAATCTTCCTCCTACTATCTTCAACAAGGTTGTTTTTCCACTGCCAGAAGGACCCATTAATGCCAGGATTTCTCCGGGGCCAATGCTTCCTGTTATGCCTTTCAGGATTTGCTTGTAATCTTTCTCCAAGCTCAGCTGTGAGGCCACCTTTGACACCGCTGCTTTCACAGGATTTGCAGAGGAAGCCTGACTACTTTTCACCTTGTACTCCACATCCTCAAACTGCATTGCTCAGATAACCATCAGTCTATCAAGTAGATAGAACAAGAAAACTAATGGTGTTATTGAAGAAAAAAAAAATTGAAAATCAGAAAGTATTTGGTAGTATGTGTGCCTTTGAAAATGAAAAGGAGTTCACAAAAATGAAACAAAAAGGTCTACCTTGAGCAATATGGGAAGGGGTCGATCTTTATCGATATTCAAGCTCTCATCCATGATATTAATCTCAGAATATCTGTTCCTCAGATAGGCTTGTGACATGAACTCAATGTTGTGACCAAAGCCATTGCTGCCTGCAATCTGCATAGATCCCATTGTTGTAGGAGACAATGATGACATATCTTCAATTTCTTCTCGTCTTACAATTTCCATGTTTTCATACACTTTTCAGAAAACCAGCAGTAAAATACAAGGGGTTGCAATGGAAGTGAACCAACTGAAACAAACCAAAAGCTTTCCTATTTATCAATGGAGGGTTTTGGTGGTTAGGCCACAGGCTTTCCATGGTTGCATTTAGGAATTTGACAATCCACGTCAACATGCAAAGAACATGACTATAAGTATAAACTTCTTCACCTATTTTTTTTTTTCTCCCTTCTGCCAACCAGCTTTCATTGCATGCAAAAGTTCTTGAACTAATCAAGGGTAAGATGATAATGGAGAATATTAATTAAACTAATTACTAATTACACGTGGTATTGAATATTGATACTAATTTTAATTATTATTGGTCCCTATATTTATGATAATTGTGGGTATATATTATTAATCTGGGTGCTAAACCCTTAGAAAATAATATTTGAAATACAGAAAAATAATTTTTCATTTTTATTATACAAAACCCGTTTCATATTTTGCTTTTATATCAAATTTATGAAACGACGACGTTCTATGAACTCAATCCCGCCATGAAATGGCCTCGCTTAATGCTCTGAAGGAAGAAGAAACGTAGCGTTGTAATTTACAATCCATCAGTCGAGGCATAGCAGAAACACCAAGGGAAAAGCTAAATGATAAAAAACAAGACGCGGAAAACTCGAAAAACGCAAACCGATTGGAGGAATCAGAAGAGATTTTGCTAAGCTCACTGAAGAAGGGGGGCGTTAACGATCAAGGACATGAAGCCAGCAGCCTTGGTGTTGATCTGCTGTCAGTCTCTCAATCTTATAGACAACACGAGACTGTTTCGCATTTCTCTGCCCGATTCAATGCCGGAGAAATTCAAGAGCTGTACTGACATCTCATCGGCGATTAAGAACTTACGTTATATCGGCGACAACAGTTTTTACAGGGTAAAAATGCAAAATTTACTGCTTGTGTTGCTAAAAGTTTGACATTTTAAAGATCTTAGCTTGACCTGAGAATTCTTTAAGTGCTAAAAAAATATTTAATGAAAAATTGTCTAATTATTAAACGATCTTAGCTTCTGATGCTGCAGAATTGTGTTTTGGAGTTTTATTTGATGAGGTTCCATGTTTTTTTTTTTTCATATATTAATAAATTAATGTATGAACTTGAAGCTGCTTTTTACTATAGTAAGCTTTAAAGCTTTAGAAACTGAGATGTTTAGGATGTAATTGGGATTGCTTTTAGAAGGTGAAAGTGCTTTCTGCTAAGGTGATAGTTATGTAGTAAATATTGAATAAGTCTATTATGAAAATTTTTTTAGGCACTTGCGTTTGCATTTTCTTCCTCTTCTTCTTCTTTATTTTTTTTTCAGACTCTGGTTGTGGCTAATCTTATTGTTCTGAAATTATGCTTGGAACAGATTATATTTGTTGATTACGGCAGTTCCTGTATCCATCTGAGGACGACTTGTATAGGTTGATCAGACTCTGGGTGGAGAGGCTGTCTGAGTCGCCTAATGGTGTAAAAATTAGTGAAGTAAAGGATGTTAACGCTAGAAGGAAAATAAATGTGATAACTTTGAAAGCACTTCAAAGGATAATGAAAAGACAGGTCTAGATCACCAGAATGTTGGAGCCAAACTCGAAAAATGTAGATTGAAGGTTGAGGTTCTGGAATCATTGAATTCTGAGGCTGAGACTGTGTCTGTTGTTTCATCTTGTAACGATCATCTTGTCCCTCATAAGATGGAGGCCATTGCTTCGGATGATGAATCAAGTTTTGGAGCTCAAGATTCCAGCAACAATGAACTCTCGAGATTCCAGCAACATTGAACTTACTGGTGTGGCAAGTGGAAAGGACTGGACTGAAGAATCTGGGAAGTCAGGAGGAGCATTTGAAATCGAACGAATTTCTATTTGGATAGATGACATGCACATTTCAGCATCTGGGCGGAAATCAACTTCTTTGAAAGAGCAGTCTTCCAAGGTATGTTTACCAAATTCAAAACTCCTGTAATTTGGACTAGGGTATGATTCAGGTGTTAAAGCCTGGTTATTTTATCTGCCAATACATATTTTTGATATGAATGTAAAGTAGATTATTAGGGAGTAATTAAGTCCTTTGATTTGGATAGTGACAAATGATTAAAAGAATAAAAGGGAATTCTGTCTTCTTTTGTATTTAAAAACTTCATTGTTTGATGTTTGTTATTTGACTAGATTAGAAATGAGTCTGAAAATTCACAAAATCTAGAACAAAAGCCTATGGCAGCTGTGGCGGCAAAGACTTCGAAATTACATGATCTTGAAGAAGAGTTTGAATTGTCAAAGGCAGCAGTGGAAATGGAATTCGATGATTCTCATCCTGCTGAATTTCACCTTGGGCAGCTCGATGAGCAAGTAGAAGCTAAAAAGTGCAATCTTGTCGAATTGGAGTCGCTGTGGTATGACTGAAATTTCCAACTAATTTGTATTGAAACTTATTATCATTAGACTCAGAAAATCCATATTTACAGGGCGTTGATGATTTTTTCCCAGGGATGCTTTCAGAAATTCTCTGGAAGAGAAAAAGAGGAGTCTTGAAGAATTTCTTTATGTAAATGAACCAGAGGCTCAAGAAAAGCTTCTAAAGTTGAGAGAAGCTGATTTAGAATGAAAGTCTGTCTTATCTGAAATTCAAAAGAGGTGCATGACTAAAATTAAATCATAATATATGTTACTTTCACACTTCCTTGCTGTTTCAATTAGAAGAGTTCATGCCCATCAGTTTAATTAGGAATTTAGGATAACCGGGAAAGAAAGCTTCTAGTAGGCCTGATTTTTTTTGGTTCCTGTCAAGGGTATAAGAGTTCATGAAAGAAAGAAAGAAATTAAGAGAATGCTGCATCATACTTGGCAAAAGATGTTCTATAAATAACTTTACCTGTTCTTGCTCAGATCTTTTCTGTCTGCACGGACAATGGATGCCCTAAACATTCCTCATATCTGAGAAGCAGCCCAAAGTGGCACCTAGGAGATCCTATATTGAGAGGATGAAAGAGATCACTAGGAGTAGTCGAAAACAAGACGCTGACATAGAACGAATACGGAAAGAAACTGGGAGCTTCAGCCAGAAAGATTGTAATTCTATCCAAGAACGTCTTCATTGAATGTATGCTGTTGTAGATGACATGACTTTCAGGCATTTCTTGTGTTGATAATATTTGTAGGTTAGCTGCAGATTATTAATTCGAACTTGGATAACATACATCTCACTTTATATGCAGGGAAGCTAAGAAAGACCAGATAGGACGGCTGGCTTACAGACTACTCTCCAGCATACATGAGAGCTTTGAGCAAGTCTCCGTGAAAATACTTGCCACTATTCGAGTACAAAGAGAAATTGCAGAATATGAAAAGAAGTAGCCATAGCCTCTCGATGCTTAAATGTAGACAAATTACAAGCTGATCTTGATGCCATTATGAAGGAAAATCAGTTCCTCGAACAAAAACTTTCCAGGGATGGTTAAATCCCTCTTTTCAGCCCCGTTGCATTTACTGCCATTTGGATGTAATTGTTCAGCACCTACTCAGATTGTATGTATTAATCAAACATGAAATTTCGTAAAGGGTTCTCACTATTATACAGTTAAAATTGCAAATTTTATGTTAAAACATTTGAAATTTTGCATTGAATATTTTATATTTTTTGTCAGTTTTTTAGTTACCATTTTAAACTTTTGTGGTAGAGTTTTAAGTATCTCAACTTTAGTTTTCAATTTTTCAAGTTTCTGTGTGCGTTGGTTAAACATCACATCAATAGATATATTCCTTTAAAAAGAATGTATACCTGTCTGGTTTCCTTTTCTTTCCTTTGCAATGTCCTTTGAGTAGCTTTTATGAAAATTTCGGTATCTTCTGGAGTGGGCAAATTGTGAGCCCAGAAAAGAAATTGGGAAAACAGATCCTTTCTTCAAGGAAAATGATACATACAAAGTTAACGCTATCTGAGTAGGAGAAGAACAATTTTCTGCACTGACCCATAAACCTATCCACCCCTAAGATTGAGGCATCTAAACCTGTTAGCCCAGTAGTTATCCTCATTTAGCTATTGGGTCACATCCCATCTCCAATTTGGATTTCAAGTAATAAATCAATGAAAGATGTGTGACTCTCGGGCAGGCATGGTTGCCAGTCACAGATTTAGATGGTGACATGGGTACAAGCAAAGCATACAGAGCAACGTATCAGTTGAGTTGCTGAAACTTTCAGAAGCATTCTGCTTTTTTTGGTATGGAAGCAAACACATCACTTTCGCTGTAAATTATGAATCAAATCTATTTGCGATGTTGACCCTTTACCCAATAAGACTTAATTAACCAAATAATATCGTAATTCATAAGCCAATATTTCAGTGGACCCACTTATAGTTATAGATAGAATCACTGTTATGGAGAGCTCTATGATTTTCGATGATTCTTTTAGGCCACCTATTACTGAATCAGTAAGTATATTTACATAAGCCACCCACCACTCATGGGACTCACTAACATATCAGCTCAAGTGCCTTTATAAAATCTGCTTTCAGGTAAATAGCTTTTCGGAAAAGCATTTCAAAGTGTTCTCTTGAAGAAACACTTAACATTCTACCGAAAGCGCTTCGAGTATTAGTTTTAACTTAAATTTTGTTAATTTTGAAAAGTACCCGTAGAAGAGTTGTTTAATGGGTTTTTAGTTTTACGTAAAACTAAAACAGGGTAACATATAAAATGAAAACCCTAGGAAACTTTTCTTTAAGAAAAATATTAAAAGCACTTTTGGTTTTGAACACATTAATCGTTTTCTTCAGTAAAATTTCTTATTATGGACCCAACTCTACGAGATCATTTCTCACATGTATGAGAGAGCACTTAACGGTCACGAGAGCACATGTGTTGACTGTTTCTTAGATTACATCTAACATGATGTTTCCTTAGCTTCTCCGGAAACCAACTCCAGTTAAGACATGTAACAACGCTTAGAAGTGCTTTTTTTTTAAGTACTTCCAAACCCATTTAACAAGACATTTGGCGCAGGCTCATAAATCATTGGTTCATACTGATTCACCGTCTCTAGATCCAAGCAAAAACAACCACAACCGCATCATTAACTAGTCCATTTTATTAATTAATTAACCTTCTCTAGGACTCTTCTTCTCCATATCTATCTGTAAAATCTATGATATAACCACTAAGTTAAATGTAATACTTATCTTTCTTCGCATTTGTAAACTTTTCTTGTTTAAATGTTGTTTTTTTTGAAAAATAAGTCGGTGTTTTTCACAATATGATGCAATTTCATTGATATGCAAACCGGCAAAAGCAGTTTGCTTGGTAAATGGGGTTGTTTGATTTTTTGCTGCGGAGAGATGGCAGAAAGTTTATCAAACGCAAGGACAGTGATGCAGGAGAAGCAGGTTCCTAATGTTTCTCGTAATGCCCATCCATCATTCCACTTTCTTCAATGTGAATGTTTTGAGTTTCTGGGATTTCATGCTTTTTTCTTTCCTTGCATCAGTTACGCAATTGTTTGCACTGGATATTGGCTGTGTTCATTTGGTTTAGTTTCAGGATTTAGTATCCGAAAATATTTTTTTTTTTATTAAAAACAACCAAATAGGTTTATTCTGTTTAGCCTGTAATGGGATTTTGTTTTTTGCTGAGTTAATATCTAAGTTTTATCTTACTGCTGTTTCATGTGTTATTTCTGATTATCATTGCGCATTATCTAGGTTTTATTGTTGAGTTTTCTTTTGAATGAATCTTTCCCAACGGGCTTTTCTGAAACTGTTATTTCTCTATGCAAATGGGAATTAAGAAATTTCTTCAAATATACAAATGCTTGACATGGAAAAGAAGAATTTCATATACTAATTTTCTTCCCTGCAGAATGATTCAAAAAAATAATTTTCTATTGTCCATAGCTTTATTTTTTGTGTATTTTTTTTCTGGGAATTGTTACTGCATCACCAGGTCGAGCATTGGAAGAAATCAGAGGTGCTCTCTACAATGAGCTTCGAACTTCAGATGCAGCCAAGCGGCAACAGCAAAGATTTTGTGGTCCTGTTGTGGCAATGACATTCAATTTTGTGGTTTCAGTTGGAATTATTCTGACAAACAAAATTGTGAGTTCCATTTGCTTCTCTTCTGTAGCATTGTAGTTTATGCATTTCAGACATATTGCAGCCTGTAATTGTTCCAGATGTTCTTGTAATAGTCGCCTCAAATGCTCTATTTCATACTTAGGATTCCTATAAATAGTTTCCAATAAATATCATATTTTGTTATGCTTCTGCTTCCAGGTGATGGGGAGAGTTGGGTTTAACTTCCCAATCTTTCTCACCTTAATTCACTACGGCGTTGCATGGATACTACTTGCCATTTTCAAGGCATTGTCCCTGCTTCCAGTTGCTCCTCCCACTAAAACTACGCCTTTCTCATCTTTATTTAGTTTGGGCTTTGTCATGTCTTTTGCAACTGGCCTGGCCAATACAAGCCTAAAGCATAACAGGTTTGAATTCAAAATTCATATGCTTCAGAATAGCAAAATTTTCAATTGTAAATATCTCAAGTTTTGTGAATGTGCACGTGCAATGTACAGTGTCGGCTTTTATCAGATGACGAAAATTGCAGTCACTCCTACCATTGTTCTGGCAGAGTTCATCCTCTTCAGCAAAACCATTTCTTATAAGAAGGTGAGCAACACTTCCATCAGTATCTTTCCCTATGACTATTTTTTTGAAGAAACAACAAGCACTCTTAAAATGATAGTGTTCAAAATCACATAAAGAATATTTTTAGCCATCTCTGACCAAGTCCATGAAATTCTGCAGGTTTTGGCTCTGCTTGTTGTATCTGCCGGTGTGGCAGTTGCAACCGTTACAGATTTAGAGTTCAATATTTTTGGTGCTTGTATTGCAGTTGCATGGATAATTCCAAGTGCTATAAATAAAATATTGTGGTCTAATCTACAACAGCAAGGCAATTGGACTGCTCTAGCGTAAGTAATTGGGTTGTTTCATAGTTTGGCAAGGGTATCGATCAATCACCTCTATGCAATCCATGCATATTTAGAGAATGATTTCTGATTGTAGGTTGATGTGGAAGACTACTCCTGTCACAGTTTTCTTCTTACTAGCCCTGATGCCATGGTTGGATCCTCCAGGAGTGTTATTGTTCAAGTGGAATGTCAATAACTCATCCGCTATTTTGATATCAGCTCTCCTGGGTTTTCTCCTACAATGGTCTGGTGCTTTGGCTCTCGGGTGAGAATTTATTCCTAATTTCCATTTACCATTCGTTTTCTCTTTCAACTCGATAGTAAGGTAATGGCATACATTCAGATATGTGTATGTTCTCATTGAAAGCAACATTCTTTGTATGCAGGGCAACTTCGGCAACTTCTCATGTGGTTTTAGGGCAGTTCAAGACTTGTGTAATTCTACTTGGAGGCTATTTTCTTTTCAACTCGGATCCTGGGTTTATGAGCATCTGTGGAGCTTGTGCAGCTTTGGGTGGAATGACAGTTTATACATCACTTAACTTGCAAAAGTTGCAAGAGGCTTCAAATAAGCAGCTTCCTAAGCATATTGTACCTTTACCCAAACCAAAAACCAATAATGAAGACAGTGTGGAGTCGAATGCAGCCACTACCCCGAATAATGTCTAACATAGAACAGAGAAAGCTCTTGAAATTGAGAGAGAAATTATAGAGCCAAGACTTTCATATTCATAGGAATTTTGATTCTACGTGGATGCAAGATATGTACAGGAACAATTTTGGATTTTCTCAATCAAAGTTGTTTGCTTTCAATGTAGCAATGCTCTTGCCATCCCTCTGCTTATAAATAAAGCACATAGGCACTAGGCCAAAAGGGCTTTTGTAATTGAGATTAGCGCGAATGTACGCCCAAAATAACCAGTCTTTGGGATGCATAGGAAGCTCAAAATTGTGTTGGCTTGAAGTATATGCAACTTCATATCTCATATTGTGTTACTAGTTTCATTAAAAATTAGTGTTACCAAACACCCTCTTAATTTTAATTAGTGTTATCAAATTTGAGCAAAATCACCTCAGAATTAAACCGACCCTAAGCTAGGTATACCTGATTGAATTCTTTCAGTGAAACCTCTCTCGTTCTTGTAGGTTTTAAGAGATCCACGACCCACAGTTTAGGGATGGAACAACTGAAAACTCAAAAATATGAAGATATTATTTAAGCCAACTAAAATTGAATAACTAGTTTCATGGAACATATTGACCAAAATGAGGGATCTGCATTCATCAATTTAAAATCAAATATAGATGCCACTTCTCACATATCAATTACAGCGCTATACTTCATCATTCCCTCACTACCAAAATTTAATATACAGTTAAGGCATCAGAAAGGAAAGATTTGTAGAGCCCACCTTTCTTTGACCCCACCTTTCTTTGACCTCTTAAATTCCTATAAGATCTCAAGGAACTAATAAGCTTAACACATAAAAGAAGGGGGGTGGGGGGGAGATGGCGGGGCTTTTTGGGGAGGGGGTGACGGGATTTTGCGCTGGGGACGGTGTGTGGGGGGATAGGAAAGAAAATTGTTTGCTGCCTAAGAGAAAGTACGAGAAAAGTAATTTAAAAGATGCTAAACAACTGCACTTGTCACATCCATGAGTTGATATGTGTCAGTAACTATATCCCCACCGAATGACTGACCATAAAATTTCCAGGACGGAAATTATATTTATACTAATATCAGGCCAGAGCTGGATAGGCTCTCAGACTCCCTCTCGAGAATTTATGCTAGATCAGTAACTAGGATTCCAATTCATCTGTGCAAGCTGAGGTTGCTGATAAGCACCAGAAGGGGGTCCCATAGTTTCAACAGCTGCATCCACGGCTTGAGACTGTTGCAATAGTGGATTAACATTTGAAGGGGCAGCCATTGTCTGTGCTGGTTGATAAATTCCAGGAAAGTCACTATGACCAGTTTGTGCTGCAAATGCAATGTGCTGTCCCTGGAGGGTGAGATTGTACAAAGGATTAATCTGCATGTTGGATAAATCTTGTCCTGGTGCAGGTATCCAAACCCCCGAACCTTCACTCTGCAATAACAACAAGAGTATTACATTGCATCCACTCTATCAAACAAATTTAAAAGTTGCACTATTGCATACCAGTTGCTGGCAAGGATATCTATTGAAGTTACCTTGGTTCCAAGCTTGAAATATTTACCAATATAATATGATGTATCTTGAGGAAAAGCAAAGACAAAGTAAAAATAAAAGAATGGCAAAAAAAGGAGCAGAAGCCAACCAGTGGTCTTGTTGTGTAAATATGATTATCTTTCAATTGAGATGCAGCAAGATCCTCATTACTGGTAGACTTTCCAGAGGTCCCAGCAATAATAGGATTGAAGCCAACAGGAGAACTGTATGAGCCATGGCCAGATGCAATTCCGACATGAGATGGGTTTCCTACATTAGTTCCTGGCTTGAATTGTTGAAGAGGGAACTTGACTCCAGCAGCAGCTGCCACTGATGACAGATATATATTATCAGTTGAAGGCTGCTGAGGAAGTCCATTGGGGCTCAAGAACAGGTGGATTTGTGGCAAAAAATAGGGTGACAGGTATTGGCCATAAGAGAGGTAGCTTGGATAAGGCTGCCTGAAAAGATGAACTTGTGGAGGAGCAGCAATGGAGCTCTGCACAGACGGAGCTGGACTTGAGCTAGGAGCCAGAGAATTCCCATTCTACAAATTTGAACAAGCGTCAGAAGTGCATAAATTTAGAAAGTAAGGAAAGGACAAGCAACAGAATTACCCACCTAACAATAATATAAAACAAAAATACAATCTACGATGCCATCCTGGAGATATCTTCTTCCATGCAAACTATACATCCAAAAACTATGCATGGAAGAAATGAAGGTCCTAAAAAAACTAAGTCAATAACAACATCCCTTGGGTATATAGAAACTAAATGAATTCAGCTATGATGTTACATCCTGATTGCTATATCAGATATTTTGAAACGGTTGAAATTCTTGACTCCACACAAAATAAGGCCTCCTTCACTGAGAAAGATACCACAAAGTCCCTAATAAAATGATGTCATGTTGGATACATATGATCCACATCAGTCGAAAGTTTATAAGGTGAAAAAAAGGAAAAAGTGGTAGAAACGTCACAATTGTTAGAAAAAAATCAGTTGACTTAGTGAAACATGGCGGATGAACATTATATATAGAAGCAGGACAGAGCCTTACAGCAAAGTTTGAAATGAGAGAAGCATCATGTGCCTGAGTCTCAAGACCCTCCACTTGTACAAATTGGCTCCCAGGTAAGGGCATCATGAAACCATAACTATAGTTTGGAACACTTTGAACAGAGGGTTTCTGTTGGCCTTCTGGAAGCAAGGGCATCCCCAGCTTTGACTCATCGTGCTTCAATTCTGCGTCATTTGACACATTGTCAGTTGCAGAAGGTGCTTCATCCTCTGGCAGGGGAGACTCTGGATGATCAAGAGTTTCCCCATGAGTAGTTGCGGGAACACTTTGACTGCTGCATAAAAGTGCCAAACAATCAAATGCATCAAGCATTAAGACATCATATCAACATAGACAACTATGTTCACCCTATGATCTGCATATAGTTATTTGAATAAACAGAAGATTAACAAGACAACGAAGCTTGAAAACCAGTTTTAGAGAATTCAGATGACACAACAAAAGATATGGTCATTTAGCAGTATTCAAAAGAATGAAAAAATAAACTCAACATAAAACCAAATAAAACCACAAAAAATAGTAGAGCATTCACCAACCTAGGAGAAGGCTCCCCAGCAATTTCATCATTCACACAAGAAGATTCAATGGCACACAAGGAGCTGATCTCATCACCAGTGCCATTGACATTCTTTGTTGCTAATCCAAAAGAAGCATCAATGCTTCCAAAAGTCAGCCCATTTTTTGCTGCTTCAGAGACTTTGAAGTGATTGGGAAAAGTAACATGTTGACTATCAGAAACAATTGACTCAGGAAGCAACTGAGAATTGGCTTTGACTGCAATAGCAGCAGCCCCTGAATTTACCACTGTTCCAGAATCATAAGTAATGTGAAGATGCAAAATTAGAAGCAAAATACAAACAGAATAACATTGCATGGTGTGGATGCATGAATGATAAAATGCTATAGCTGAAAGAGTAAGTAAACCTAAATAATTCCTTTTTTTTTCTGTTATAGGATTCATTTCGAGGAAAAGAGGACTATACCTTTAGGATGTACAACAGACTCTTGTGCCGGTAGGCTACCACTGACAGAAGAATGTATAGCCAAAGAACTGTCATGGGTTTCCAAGAAAGAAGACTGTAAAGGTTCAGACAACTGACTCTTTTCCTCCGGCTTTGATTTGCTTTCAATCTTCCCTTCATGGATAGAGTTCGAAGTGTTTGAGGCTGTCTTTTCAATCTTGGAAAATTCCTTATCCAGATCATAGGGAACATCTCTGTATTCTTGAATATGGTTTCGCTCAGCAGCTTTATGGTGGCTCCGTACTTCACGTACTATTGTGCCCACAACACCAGCATTCCAGGGCACAGGTGATGCCAGTACAGGACCTGAAGCAGAGGAATAGACACCAGATACCAAGGATGAACTAACAGAGGTAGCAAGATGATGAGAATTCAGTGTGGATTTTTCGTGCTCAACTCGAATGATTGAGGCAAAGGTGGGAGTGGGAAGCAGTGGTTCAGTCCCCAACTTTTTTGCATCAACAGCTGTACTTATTTCAGGTTCATGAGCCACACCATCCACAGACAATTGACAATCACACCCATGACTAAACCTTCCATTTGATAGACTTGAATGGTCATTGGGTACAGCAGTTGAAGTTCTGTAAATCAGTTGAAACAAATGCAAATACAAAAAAGTAATATACTATTTTCAGGAAGTATTATAGAACATAGTTTTTATCATGAACTTTGGCTATATAATTACTTTGTCTCATGAGGCACTGCATTATTTTTTATTTTCAGCAAAACTGGACCTCTCTCAGTCAGGTGATTAACTCCATTTTCCCTTCGAGGAGCTGCATTCCTCCCACCGCTGGCAACTGACATGAACAATTTGCAAGGAAGTTTATAAATTTTCTGGATGACAATGGCACTAGACATCATACACTAAAATGAGATCATAATTCTCAGAGAACACTGAATAAGGGGAAATTGGGGTGGCATTGCTACAGATGCAAACAACTTGTACTGACACGAAAGATGCACACAGGAAATAACACACTTAGAATTGAATGTTGGAACAAAAACTCAACATGAGTCCTATCGACTATCATAGACAATAATGCTTCAAGATGGAGCTGTGGTACTTTCATCCTCCAAAGATACAAAGCATATACTATAACTATACTTCTAAATTTAGGCATGTGAATTGGGTTGTCAAATAAATGACATAAGATAAAATTAAAATAAAGCACAGTCCAAAAGCTTTGAAATAGAGAGAAGAAATTTACCAGAAGAGGTATAATTAGAATAATAGTTTCCCTGACCACCTCTAGCCCCTTGACCCTGCAACAGTACAAGCACCAAAACAACCAATATGATATTGACGTGTGACCTCAGACAAATGCGTGCAACAAGTTGACCCATGGAACAAGTTAGAACTGGTATTAGCTAGCTCCTTATTCAACTCGTTATTGGTGTATAACAAAACAAGTAAAACATGTACAGTTCAAATGACAGTAGGCAATATCCATGCCTAGAATCAATGGAAAATTAAAACTTGTGGTGATAATAAATAATCAGCTAATTTCAATAGCCAATAACAGAAATATAATGTTGCCACAATCTGAAAAATGTTACTAGCAATCCTAATAGATGATTTTTCTCTTTTTTCAAGAGTTTGTTTTCACCCATCAAAAAGAAAAAGAGTTCTACCTCCTTCTTCCGATCACGTTTCTTTTTCACCTCATGAAATGTATCTGCCAACCAAAACGACAAACTGACTTAAAACTATTGCCTGTATAAAGCCAAGTATAAAATCTTTTACAAAACATGAATATATTAAATACCCAATTGCTAAAAACTCTAATTTAGAATACTGAGCAAACAAAGATGCACAGTGCTTTCGTGTAAACAGAAACTCAAATGTAGACAAACTCGTGTACTTGCAGTCAAATGCCTGTACTCTCCACAATACTCTGTTGCAAAAAAAGCCCAAACTTAGAGCATCAACACATAAAACCCCAATGTAAAACTCACTCATATTCCCGTAAAATCCCAATGCATGCAGCAAAACCGCTAAATATTAAAGCTTTTGTACAATACCCAGATGAAAAAGAACCCAACTTTACATTAAACAGCACATAAAGGAATTACATAAGGGCGTAAGTACATACCCAAATAAAGGAGCTTCTGAGCGGTCTCATTGGGATCCATGGAGGAATCCTGGAGAACGGAGTAGATCTCTTCATCGCTGTGTTGCCTGCCCGTAGTCTCACGGATACTCTGTATCATGGAACGTACCTGGGCAGGGATCATAACCCTAAACGCAGCTTCTTCGCCGCTCTTGCTTCTGTTGTTATTTTTCTTGCTCATGATTTGTTTGTTGAAGGGTAGAAGGAAAGAAGGGAAAGACTAAGGAGCCTATTTAGAAAGACAGATGAATGAACATGTAGCAACTTTTGTTTTGAGTGTGTTCTCTAGAGAAATTTCATAGCTTGTGACTCCTTATATACCAAGTTACAAGAGAGACAAGGGGATGGCATATAAATGTGACAAAGATTTTGTTGTTTAGGGACAATAATATGGAGGAAGAAATTAGGGCATGATGGCATTAGTGGGCAGACTTTTAGACTGCATGAAAAGAAGAGGAGTTGGGGTATTGAATTAGAAGGAAAAATATGGTAATGAATGATGAATTTTTGTGTATTCTGTAAATGGCGTTACAATTGTAAGGTTTTCAACCATCGCTAACCTTAAAACTAAAGGTAATCTACCTAATGGGAGCTAGCTGCTTAGCTTCTGGCGAGAGAGAGAGCATTCAAGAAGAGGGAGCGGCCACATTGAGTTGTCACAAGTTCACCTTTGGACAAGTTGAGCTAGCCCTAGTCATTCTTTTGAAAAGCCTTTCTTTGCTTATGTGAAGTTGTGACCCAACTCTTGCTTTTTCTCAGATAGCTTTTGTGGATGAATAATTGATGGTTTCATTAAAGAAAAGGAAAATTGGATTTTTCTGTACATTCAATGTGCCATACCATTCCATAGAATTGATAGTTCGAAAATGAAATGTTTGAAGGACTGTCACTGACAATCATCCTCCATGTGAAAAAACTTGCCATATACTTTGAGAATTAGGAGCCAAGAGCTCGCCTACAGCCATGTACTCATCTCGCATGGACACCCACATCAATAAAAGATAGTTAACATATTATTTCAACAATCAAACATATATAAATAAGACTGCCTCAATTCATCCAAAAAATTTGAACTTAAATCCAACTAACAAAAGTCTCAACTTATTATTATTGTTGTACAAGAAAAATAGTAATTATTGGTACGCCTTATACACGTGTTAATTCAATTACGATAATAATATTAATAATATAGTAATATAAATAAGTAGATATAAAATTTGATAGTAACGATAAGAATGTCAATCTATTAACTATAAAAATAATAAAAAAAATTATTGTTCTATTTTTTTCACAATTTTATATCTTTTTAACGTGCAGGCCTTTAATTTTACTTGTAATATAGGTAAATAATGAACGAGGAAAATGTCTAATTTACTCTTTGTACCGTTTGGTGCCAACTAGGGAAATAACGGTTGGGGTGTGTGATGTTTTTAAAAAAGACGGGGAGAAAATGAGATATGACGCAAAATTATGGGGTGATATGAAATTTTTCAAGTATAAAGGTCACAAAAACCAAATGACTAATCGGCAGGGGGCATGAATGAGTTGAAAAGCAAGTGGGTGGGCAAATTCGACTTTTTCCAAAATTGATGAGTGGCAAACCTGTCATTACGTAGTCACTTCTTCTTTTTATATTCTCCACTCACGGTGCCTTCAAAACCCTAAAGCCTTTAATCTCTGTATTTTACCTCTCTCTTTCTCGAGAAAATTCCTAAATACGATCAATCAAACTCCGCGATAAATCGTCATGGGGTCCAAATCCAAAGCCGATAATCCACACACCGGCGACGGCGCAAGCCCCGGGTTCTTATCTCTCTTTCTCTCGTCGATTTAGTTATATTTCGTTTGATTTATTGGAAAAATAGGTAGCGAATGGGTGTGGAATTTCAGGAGAAGTTGAAGTTTTTCTTTCTCTGTTGAAATTCGTTCAAATCTCGATCTTTTCCTTCAATAATAATTTACTTGAACTAAACGTTGCGTTTGGAATTGCAGGAAGATTTTCATCGGGGGATTGCCTAAAGACACGACCTATGGTGATTTTATTTGTTTCTTTTTATAATTAATATAGTTTCCAGTTTGTAGTTTGAGTGATTTGGGTTTTCAATTTTAATTGTGGTTTAATTTTCTATCTCTATTGCGGGGTAATATATCTTTTTATTTTAATTATCACTATTGCTTTCAGGCTATCAGGATTGCTGAGTTTGGTTTGTTATTTGTTTCTGTTGTGTGTTTGAATCAATTGTAGCTATATTTAATAAGCATTTTGGAAAATATGGCGACATAACCGATTCTGTTATAATGAAAGATCGATACACGGGGCAGCCAAGAGGTTTTGGCTTTATAACCTATGCTGATCCTTCTGTTGTGGACAAGGTTATTGAGGACGACCATATAATTAATGGGAAACAGGTAATGGCTTTCTTAACCTTAATGTTTTGTTTGTGCTTAGTTATTATTATATTGAAAAGCAGTATATAATGAGTTGTTGGATTCCTTAACCTTACTGCTTGGTCTGTAAAGGAATCTCCAACAATAATTGTGGCTTGTGGAAGAATTTATATCAAGGATGTAGCTTAATTGTTTATAAACACTGTTTAGCTTTGCAAAAACCAAGTTATTTGGTGAATTCAAGATAACGTATTCTTCTTCTGTTCATTGAAAGTTTGCTGTATTAGGATCTTAAGCTGTTATATTACTTATTTATAATTGTTTGCCAATTGATTTTTACTTGGGCCACGCGTTGGTGAGGGTGTAAGTTTGATCACATTGGAGATGAAGTGGGCTTCTTTTTGACTTTTATGTGATATCAATAGTAGATAGATTTTACTTTCATCGGTTAGACAGGCATAGATATTGTCCGGTCCTGCTGCTTTATCTGTTATTGTTGGGCTTTGCGAACAATGGTTTGAATTTGTTTATTAGTAGGTTAAGATGTGGTTTTGTCTGTAGCTCCACTGTTTGTGGATTACATGCTTGCCCCTCTGTTGCTCTTGTTCTGTCTTTACCTTTTTTTTCCTAACCTGGTGAACCTGATCAGGTTGAGATTAAAAGAACCATTCCCAAAGGCTCAGGACAATCTAAGGATTTCAAGACAAAGAAGATATTTGTTGGTGGGATACCATCGTCAGTCACTGAAGGTATGCCACTAATTCAAGTTGTGTTTTGGGTTTGGTAGGATGTAGTTAAATGTTTACTATCATGGCATGTAAGCAAGTCTTACTAATTTTTCAATGGTATATGTTGTTATTCAGATGAACTCAAGATTTTCTTCTCCAAGTATGGAAAAGTTCTGGAACACCAAATCATACGTGATCACGAAACTAACCGTTCTCGAGGTTTTGGATTTGTAATTTTTGATAGTGAAGAAGTTGTTGATGAAATGTTATCGAAAGGAAATATGATTGATATGGCTGGTACCCAGGTGAGCTTATTAGGATGGACTCTAAGGAATCAACTTCTGAAAAGATTTGCTTTTATCTTCAAGCATGCTTTAGCCCATTCTCTTTATGCTTTGTGGATACATCCATCCTTGGTTGTTTACTCAATCTACTTGTATATATATCCAATAAGTTTTGTAATTTTTTTTCCACTTCTAATAACTATAGGTGGAGATTGTTGCAGGTATAGATATCTCAGGAAGGGGTTATAATTATAGTTTCCTTGCAGCAAAATCTAGGTTAACTAAGTTGCTTTGTTGTAGGTGGAGATCAAGAAAGCTGAACCAAAGAAATCCTCAAACCCTCCGCCTCCTCCTCCATATGGTAGCAATTCTAGGGGCCGTTCTTTCAATGATGGTTATGGTGGATTTGGCAGTTCTTATGGGGGTTTTGATGGAGGGTTTGGCCCTGGTCCTTATAGGACACCTGCAGGTCTTGGTGGTAGGCTTGGTGGTGGATATGGGTACGGTAGTGGTGGTGGAGAATATGGTGGTGGTTATGGGGGTTTTGGAGGCAGTAGCTTAGGAGGCTACCGAGGTGAATCTTCCCTTGGTTATTCTGGTCGGTTTGGACCCTATGGTGGTGGGTTTGGCAGTAGTTATGGTGGAAGTGGTCTAGGTGGATATGGTAGAGGCGGCGAAGGTTATGGTAGTTATGGAAGTTCAGGCTATGGTGGTGGCTATGACTCTGGCCCAGGTACTAGTTATGGTGCAGGAGGTGGACTGTACGGACGGGGAGGCTATAGTGGCAGTAGTCGGTACCATCCTTATGCAAGATCTTAGAAGTTTCACTCAGGTTCCTCGTAGTATTTTATCGTGCATTGTTAGGCACTCCCCCACAAGTACTAGATGTCTACTTTATAGCAGCAGTTGAGGCAGCTTTTGAAGATCAGAGAAGACCTTATCACATTATTAGACTGCTTCTATTGTATGGCGTAGACCAAAAAAAAAAAAGATTTCTTATAAATTAGTGTTTAGTATTCTATTCTATGGCTTTAGTTTATTTTTAAATTTAGCTTGTTATGTAGACTGTAGAGATCTGTTCTTTTGGAGTTTGTTATTGTTTTGTTAAGTTTGATCTAGATAGAAATTTGTGTTATTAATTTTAGCTTGTTATATTTTCCTCTAGCTATTAGTATTTTTAGTTTGGTTTGGATGATAAAGTATGGAAAACCAGCCTAGAGTTTGACTAAGGCGAGAAAATGCCGATTGTGGCTTAGGCCCACGTCTTAGATATGGCAATGGTTCATGTGAGCTCGAGTCATTTTGATCGTTTTGGGGGATGGTTCATGTGAGTCGAGTCATACTTGATCATTGTTGGTTGGGGCAGATTGGAATTTGGAAATTTTGATGATGTTAGCTAGAAGAGTGTTATCTTCTAAACTAGTGACTACTGTTTAAGATGAATTGGTGATAATAGGTAACCTAATATAATTTTTTCTGGTGCTATGGATTGTATAGATCTCTGTGTTTTGTTCTCTCCACTCTTTAAGGTAAAAGAGAGTGCATCATTTTAACTTCTGATTCAAGGCCATATTTCTTTTATTTAAATTTTCAAACTGTTGCGTTTGTTTCTGATTTTGAGCAATTGGTGTTTAAACGGTGGCAACATAGTGCAGTTTCAACATTGACGTCAATGTCAGTTGTGGTTTCCAATCTTAAGATTAGTGGCCCTGCTTTGATGCGAGATTTATCTGGCTGACTGTAAATAACACAGTACTGCATGGTCATTGCTTATATATCAATAAAAATAAGCAATCTATATTTTTCTGGAGTTCTGGTTGTAATGTGTTCGCTTTGTTCGTTTTTCTTACAAGCAGCCTGTTTAGGCAAACCAACTAAAACAATAAAAGCTTTCAGCTCTTTGAAAAAAGCACACATCTCCAAAAACCATATGTCCTCTTTCAAAATCAAAGGGATATTGATGAAATAAAATCAACACTTTTGTAATTCTATATTCGTGTTTGCGTCGACGTTGTATTACGGGACGACTATTGGAGAGTGTACTCCATGTTGACTATAGTTATGTCTTATCGTGAGTCAGTTATATAATTTGGCTTGATATAATAAGTTTGAAATTGCTGTGAATAAATACATACAAAAAAAAGAAAAGGAAGCAAAGTGAAAGCAGTGCAGAGGAGAGGAGAATAAAGCGCTGTGTGCACAAACTCTCTTCAATACAATTCAGTGTCTTAATGCCGAAAACATGACGTGAGATGAGAGTGCGCGCAGAGGACACAGACAGATCACGGTGGGCATGCACTACAATTTAATTTAAAATGCAAATTAAAAAAGATTTGTCAGTTCTAATGGACAACATAAATCAAAAAACAAGAAAAGAAAAGAAAAGAAAAGAAAGAAAGGGTTTGCGAAGAGCGGGCAATGGAACCTATTAAACGACGTCGTATGGAATATTCCCCACCCCAAAATGCCAGTGTCCTTTAGTAAAGAGAACATGACCTGCTCGGGTAAACTAACTGCTGGGTGAGAGAGAGAGAGAGCGAGCGAGCGAGAGTTTGATCGGCTATTCCGAGGAGTGACGGTACTCTAGTGAGTGACAAGATGGGTGAGTTGACATATCAATTGTCACAAGAGGCATACATAAAACTCGTATTGCACGCGCGAAAGCACAATACGGCGGCGGTCAACGGAGTCTTGCTGGGACGAGTCTCGCCTCAGAACGACGCCCTCGTAGAGATCGCTGACTCCGTTCCCCTCTTTCACTCCCACCTCGGCCTCCTCCCCAACCTCGAGATCTCCCTCATCTTGGTATCTGGTCATATGCCCTCTCTGTACCGCTTTTTGTCTTGTCATTTAGTTACAATTATTTGATTCATATACTTGTATCAATTATATGAGGATTTGTGATCTGGGTCGTGTTTTATTTTGCCTGAGAACTTTTTTGTTTTGAAGTTTTTTAAAAGATTATTTTTAAATACTTTTCAATTACCTGTACTTGTGTAATTTGTGTGTTAGCTGGTATGAGCCATGGTTTAATGATCTAATACACAAATTCTCTCTCTTTCTCGCTCATGAGTTTTTGTTATGACCTCTACTTGTTTCCTTACAGCTCAAACATAGTGCTGTTAAGAGATTTCTTCTTTTTGATTGGAGGAAGTGGTAGAACTCTTTTAGATGGGTTCTTGATTGCACTTCGAAGAAAAATTTTCTTAGATTTTTTTTATCTTCATTTAATCCTAGTGGGGAGAAACATTTTTTCCGATTCTTCAAGTGAGAAAGAGTGGTCACATGGATATCTCTTTCCACTTGAACTTTATCATATGGTCATGTTATGTTGTTCTTTTGTGAAGTGAAGCACGAACGTTTATGTTTGGAAGATTTTTCTGGTATTTGTTTTATGTTGACTTTGAAATTAAAGAGTATCTTATGGATGCTGATTTCCTGTATTTACCAGATAGAAGAACATTATAGTGCTCAAGGTCTCGGCATTGTGGGGTATTTTCATGCAAATGAGAGGTTTGATGACACAGAGCTTGGTAATGTAGCTAAGAATATTGGTGATCACATCTGTCGGTACTTTCCCCAGTCTGCCATTCTCTTGGTATGCATTGTTAACTGGGTATTTTGACACTTTTGTTGCTTGATTCTATTGCTCAACTTTTTTAGGTTTTTAAACCTTTTATGATATACAATTGTAGTTAGATAACAAAAAACTGGAAGCATTACCCAAGGGGAAAGAGCGGAGCCCTGCTATGCAGGTTGGTGCTAATTTTGATTGTACAGATATTGCATAGTATAATGGTCTATGTTGTTGGCTATGAAAAGGGTTTTCAGTGATTGGTTGCTGGTATAAATTAAGTGTCTTAGGGCAGAGCATGTTTCTCTTAATGGTGCTTATTATTTTCCTGGTGTTCATTTTAAAATGTTGTGGTAGTTGGATGTCTCAGATTTATACAAAATGCTCACAACATGCTATGACTGCGTTGAATTTTTTATTTTGTTACATCACTCAAATGTTTTGGCCGTGGCTTTAAATAGTGTTGCTTTTGCTGGGAATTGGTATTCGTGTATTGGAGTAAATCTAATGTGAACATCTTGAAGCTGTGTTGAGCAAAACTATGGCTGATGCATGCATCAAATTGTTGTGTTATTTTTTTCTTTATTTTTTTCAACTGTATACATAGCTTTGTTCTGCTCAAGAATTTGTGCATCAGAATGTATTAGTTTAATGTTGGACAATGTGGTGAACCTGAGGAGTTCAACTAGACAGTTTTTATTGTAACTTAATGGATTAAAATATCCTTCTAATTGCCTTTTTCATATCTTTTTGTATAGATAGAACTACTCGAAGCGATCTAAACATCAATCCTTTTTCTTAATAGCGTAAAAGGGGGAATGCTCTATTCTCTGTCCCTTTGTTAATAATCAATAGTCTTCATTTAACCTCAAGGTTCGGGTTAAATGGTATGCCCTTCAGTTTTTCCAATCAAAAATGTTAAAGGTACAAATCCCTTACAGCCCCCTGCCATAGGTTTTTTTATCTCAGTAGTTTCTTTACTAAAAAGGTTGTAGGTCCAAAAATAGTTCCCAATTCAAACCTGGGGCACATATTGAGGTATATATGGGGTTTTTTTTATATATAAAAAAGACAAGCCCTTCTGCCTTTTTATTTTATTTTATTTTTCTAAACATAAGAAAGTGAATGGTAAAGATTGTGTCCAAGTTGAACTTGAAGATCTCTTACTTAATGGTGCTATTGATTTACATTGGTTTATTCCATAAGTTATTAGTCGTTATTCTTATTGTTATGGTTAGAATAAATGAGAATATTCTCAAGGCCATGTGTAGCATCATAATGGCTGTTACTATTTCATTTTGTTGCATGCTCTTCTGGCTTTTATTGTGACGCTGGTATCAAAATTCAGTGTAGCGACTGTTGTTGAGTTTTATCATCATTTTCCTCTGCAAATATTCTTTCTGATTATCTCCAGCTAAATTATCGTCTTTTATTTTGTGGAGTAGCTTTACATAAGGGATGCATCCAAGAATTGGAAGCTAGTTGGATCAGATGGTGGCTGCCAATTGGTTACTAAGGAGCCTGCAGCAAATACAGTTTTATTGGATTATATTTCTTGTGGGAAGTGGCAGGATGTTGTAGATTTTGATGATCACCTTGATGACATTAGCAAGTAATAACCACTCACATATGTCTAATTAGTTTTTCAACATAATATGGCTATGCAATTTGTATTAGTTTGTTTGACGGAAAGTGTAATCTGCTATTTTGTTTTGCTATTTGCAGGGACTGGCTGAACCCCGAACTTTTCAAGTAAAGCAGCCCATAAATCTCAGTACTTTTGGCAGTCTGTCTGGTCCAGTGGTGGTTAAAGCTTAAAGCTGATGTATGACTCATTTTCTTAAGCTTGAGACATGGCAATCATGAAGAGATAATTTTTCGAACAACGTGCTTGTGGAGTTTGTTGTTTTTTTAAGATGAAGATTTTGTTGTGAAATAATCAGTTAAATTAACATCCTTTTTGTGTTAGTTATTACATTATGAAGTCCCCAGGAATGATACTCAGCCTCGACTGTCTTTGAAGCATTCCTATCTCCAATGGATGTTTATGGTTTCAAGATGGAAATGCTCCTTATACTGTATATTAGCTTGTCTGGCTTGCACTGTACGTCTCTCATAAAGCGATGTCATGATTACGGTTTCGTTTATCGAACAGGGCTTATTGTGAAAATTTTGTCCGCGTATTTCCCCCCATAACAGTTTCAATTACTGGAAACACTTGATTTCGGAAAAACCGTGAAATGGTTCCCTCTATTTGTTCGTTACCCGCTCCTCTAATGATAAAAAATGCTCACTTACCCACTTCAAACGATCTTAAAACCGGGCTTCTCTACAACTTCAACTCTCCATTTGAGCTCAAACAAGCCCATGCTCACCTTGTCAAAACCAACACTCCTCTGGCAACTCTGCCTTTAACTCGAGTTGGCTTGGTCTCTGCTCTTACTCCAAGTTTCCCTTACGCGCGACAAATTTTTGCTATCGTTAACGAACCTGAAATTTTTGTATGGAATTATTGCTTGAAAACATTTGCTGAAAGCGATAGTCCTGATAATGCAATCTTGTTGTTTTATAGGTTGCGTCAGTTCGATGTTTTACCCGATGCCTTTACTTGTTCTTTTGTTCTAAAAGCGTGCACAGCGATGATGGATCTCTCTAGTGCAAGAATTGTTCATGGGTATGTGGAGAAACTAGGTTTTAAGTTCAACTTGTTTCTGCAAAACATGATCGTGAATTTGTTTGCGGTGTGCGGAGAAATTAATGATGCTAGGTTGTTGTTTGAGAAAATGCCGCAACGAGATGTTGTGACTTGGAATATACTGATAACCCAGTTGATAAGGAGGGGAGATACCATGGAGGCGAGTGAACTATTTAGAAGGATGCCTCAGAGGAGTGTTAGGTCGTGGACAGCAATGATTTCTGGTTATGTTCAGTGTGGGAAGCCGAAGGAAGCTGTAAAATTGTTTATGGAGATGGAAGAGATGGGTGTGAGGCCAAATGAAGTGACTGTTGTGGCTGTTCTTGCTGCTTGTGCTGATTTGGGTGCGCTAGATTTAGGCAGAAAGGTCCATGAGTACTTGAAGCGAAGTGGGTTTGCGAGAAATATCAGAGTTTCTAACACTTTGATTGACATGTACGTGAAGTGTGGATGCTTGAAGGACGCTACTACGGTGTTTGATGAGATGGAAGAGCGCACGATTTTTACTTGGTCAGCTATGATTCAAGGTTTTGCCGTTCATGGTCAAGCTGAGGAAGCTCTGAGGAACTTCCATAAAATGGTAGAAATTGGAATGAAGCCAAATGGGGTTACCTTTATTGGACTCTTGCATGCTTGTAGCCACATGGGATGGGTTGACGAGGGACGTAGGTTTTTCTATAGCATGACTACTGAATATGGGATTATTCCCCAGATTGAGCATTATGGTTGCATGGTGGACCTTTTAAGCCGGGCAGGCCTCCTTCGAGAGGCTTATGAGTTTATCATGAACATGCCTATAAAACCGAATGGGGTTGTCTGGGGAGCTCTCCTTGGTGGATGCAAAGTTCACAAAAATATTGACTTGGCCGAGGAAGCTACTAAACACCTTGGTCAGTTGGATCCGCTTAACGATGGATACTATGTGGTTCTATCTAACATTTATGCAGAGGCAGAACGGTGGGAAGATGTTGCAAGAGTAAGGATGTTGATGAGAAATCAAGGTGTGAAGAAGACACCTGGTTGGAGTTCAATCACAATTAATGGAGTGGTTCATGAGTTTGTGGCTGGGGATGAGACGCATCCTCATGCAGGGGAGATATGTCAAATGTGGGAAAGACTACTAGTTGAGATGAAGCTAAAAGGATATGTGCCTAACACATCCGTTGTCCTGTTGGATATAGAAGAGAAAGAGAAGGAGAAATTTTTGTACCGCCATAGCGAGAAATTGGCTTTAACTTTTGGATTGATGAACACTCCTCCTGGAACACCAATCAGGATAATGAAGAATCTTCGTGTTTGTGAGGACTGTCATACTGCATTTAAGTTGGTATCAGAAATTGTTAATCTTGAGATTGTTGTGCGTGACAGAAATCGGTTCCATTGTTTCAAGGGTGCCTTCTGTTCTTGCAGGGATTACTGGTAACTGGATTAGCATTACTTTGTGATCCAGGTCTTTATTAAATTTTATATCAATGAAGCAATCTGATGAGGCGGTAATAATTCATGCCATCTCATGCCTTCTTTAAAAGCATTCTTTTTCAAGTTACTTTTTAAAATATGAGTTTAATCATAAATGATAACATCATGTTTTTCCAATTTGAGGCTATATCATCTTTTGCTGATCAAATTTTACAGCTATATCTTCTCCATTCATTCTTCATCGGTTGAAAAAGCCAGCCTCGTTTCTTTTCAAATTTCATGCACATAGAACTTAGTTAACAATCGGGTGGTGCGAATTTCTAATGCACGTCAAAGCACAGGGCATCCTTCGACCTAAATCCCTGGTGCTATGGGTCATTTTGCCAATGGACAATGGTCAGTATTTGCCAGGCCCCACCATTCTGCACCAAAAATATTATGGGATTGAAGGGTGAAGCAAAGGAATACACCCATGAAAGCAACTCCAGCATCGAAAGCAGCAGCTAAGATATGGGTGTGCCTAGCCCACCATTCCTTGACCTTCTGTAGTTCCCCAACTCAAATAGTTCACAGTTTCAGCTGATGGCAAGCCCATCGGACCAGCCAAGAGAATAGGCATATGGATAAGCTTGATCCGTTTTTTCTCGGGGAATTTGCTGGAAAGCAGCCATAATGGAACTGAAGCTAGTAAGCCGATTAGGAAGAACCAGTTCAATTGTGGGTAGACACCATAGTTTGTGAACATTCGGATTGGTCCGACAACTCCCCAGAGGATTGTGAAAAAGAGACTGAAATCCAATTAGTTATTAATTCTTGTTTGTCTTTCATCTTTGATGTACAAATAATCTGGGTTTAGGCTCGGAAATACCATATCTGTTGTTGCTTGAATTACCCCAACGGGTAATGTGAAAAAGAATTCCATGGCACAAGCTAGTAGAAGTCCCCACCATGGAAGTTGAAACTGTTTATCAAACGCTTCACAAGTAAAGAGGGAAAAGGGCAACGTCAAGATCAAGATAGTGCGAAACCACCAGGTGGGTACTGCTTAATAGTTCTTCATCAGTCTTGTATGCACATCACCTAACTGATCTTTGACTGCCGCAGTTGTTTCTCCGCATTTGCCAAATTGTTCTACACATTGTTTTTGGCAATTATAGGAAGCAAAATTGTTGGAGATGCTTAGTTTCCCTCAAAGAGTGCAACATGTGAAATACTAGCCATTAAAGTTGCAAAGCGCAAGCCATACATGGAAGGCAAACACGACACTCAGATAGAGTTCGCTATAATTATCGTAGCCAACTTGATCAAAACTGAATACCTTTCCATTGAGGATTTGAGATATTTACTCGTATGGAGTTTGCTATAATAATAAAAAAAAAAAAAAATTGGAGTAAAAAATTTTTGAATTTTGTTCTCCAGAAACCGTTTGTTCTGTGACTCCAATGCTGTCAGAACATTTATAACAAAAATTACTAAGCCTACATGCCCTTACTTAATTTCCTTATGGATATTAATTCATCAGAACCTGATTTTGACCATTATCTTCCTTGAGGGTGTTCACATATCTTTTCCTATGCCTATTATCTCAAATCTTCCATGAAAATTCATCACACTCATTAAATTAATCTTATTAGGAATGTTAATATGAGAACAATCAGTTACTGTACCATTCAATGACAGAAACTAATAAAAACAGAATATTTTTCATGCGTTGAATGTATTATTCTGTGCGTGCATTTAAGAGTGTGAAGCGGAAGCACACACAGCTGTGAACACAAACCAGCATAGGTTACTTGACTTTGAATGAAAATATTTCCGGCCTTCAAACAATATTACCAGGGCAGCTGTATCTTTTTCTTCATGCTGTTAATGTTTTCGACAGAAGCAAAAGACGTAATGCATTGAGAGCACCCAGGTTTTCTGAAACATTAGTTGTCAGCTAACCAAAATATCAATCTTTGTATAGGAAGAGATGGAATCACTTATTATTCCTTTTTAGCAAACCAGATTATGTTCATGAAACAAAATAAATGGCCGATTCTTCTCTATTCAAAGTTTTCCCTAGACTACATATTATTATATATATATATATAATATTTCACGCATGCATGTTTACGGAGACAAGAATCCTATGCTGGACAAACTTCCCTGATAACAGTTGCAGATTGCCGGCATGAAATTTTCTTTACTGTGTCATAAGTTAGAGCTGTTTTCCAACTGTAGTAGAGAAATTTGAGTACGGGTATATGAAGTATGGACTGTCCTTCCTCAATTTGAGCAACTCCAATTGTTTACACAGTTGTTCAGTTAACCCAATATTCCATCTTTGTATCCTTATATGTGTATATAGATATCGAATTAGTTACCTTCTAATTGTCCTCCTCCACGCATATTGCATATTCTCATTCCTGTTTCTGTTTTCTTTTCATTTTTTGTTATTTGGTTTTCCAATTTGGTATCTATACAAGTGTCTTGCACGGTACGGATGCCACATCACCCAACTCTATTCTCTGTAGTTATATTTCCTATTGAACTAGAATATAATTGATCACATGAACATAGAATTTTCATTCCTGCAATTCCCATTTTTTATTATATTAGTTTTCCAATTTGGTAAATGAGCACAGACAACATACTGGAGGAAGACTATGGATGGTAATTTCAGCAAGATGCACAAAAAGAAATGAAGTGTCAATCCTTAATTCCCAGTAATTTTAAGTCAAAGACTATGCTCCCGTGTTGTCAGCAACAAGCTTACTATTTTTAGATTTGCTTGCCGGACCACGCAAATTTAAGGCATGAAAACCGCTCATTGTCATAAAAAAAAGCCTGTGCTCGTGCAGTCTGTAACAAGCACGAATTCTGTACCACAGAATAAGGAAGAATAGCCTTAAAACAAGGAAACCATCAAAGTTTATGGATATAAAATTTTTTCGTAGCCAAAAATTCTGATTGAGGGACTGCCATTCTTTCTCAGGAAAAACAATGTCAAGGACTTTCCATGAGGATGGTATCCCTCAACCGAAGCCTTCGGATAAATCTATCGACGCCTCTGGTAATATTTAGTCTGTGTTTTTCCTGCATTCATCGGAAATTTTCTTGAAATTGAAACTTGATTTTCCTGAAATTGAAACTTGACATCCTGCATACATGTAAAATGTGCGTTTGTTTTTCATGCAGGGTATGAAATTATTAATGATAGCCCAATTGAGCAAGTGAGGCTCACAGTTCCAATAACTGATGATCCAACACAACCAGTTTTAACATTCAGAACATGGGTTCTGGGGATAGCATCATGCTGCCTTCTTGCATTTTTAAACAGGTTTTTTGGGTTTCGCCAGAATCAACTATCTGTTACTTCAGTTTCAGCACAGATTCTTGTCCTGCCCATAGGAAAACTGATGGCTGCAACTCTTCCAACAAAAGAATTTCGTGTCCCGTTCACAAAATGTACATTTTCATTCAATCCAGGGCCTTTCAATGTGAAAGAGCATGTGCTGATCACCATTTTTGCTGGCTGTGGAGCTGGTGGTGTTTATGCTGTCCATATTATTACAATCCTCAAGGCTTTCTATAAAAGGAGTCTGCATCCAGTAGCAGCCATATTGCTTGCACAAACTACTCAGGTACATTTATTTTGAAAATCAAGAGGAATATCTCATATTTATGACAAATTTCAAAGAGTTGTCTAATAAGCTTTAGAATTTTAAGACAGGCTTTTGACGAATTTTAAACAAAGAGTAGGCCACTGATATCATCCCATCTGACTGTTTAACTCAAGAACCAACTGTTTTGTGCTAGCATCACTGCTACCTGATTACATGTATATTTAACGTTTAATTCACGACGGTTGTGAGACAATAAAACTGACAGTCAAGTATAAGTAAGTGTATAATTAATAAATATTACCTACCAAATAATAATGAATGTTTGCGAAATATATTAACTACAGTACTTTAAGTTAAATAGAAGTACAACAGTTAAAGAAACGTACCTTAAATATATTGTATTATGTATTAAGAAGAAAGTATGACAAGAAATATCAGTTCTTCAATTCATTATAACAAGCAAAAAGATTCTTTGTTTTTCCTTCTTTTTTTTTAATTTCTTGTTGATAATTCAGTTGCTTGGTTACGGCTGGGCTGGTATATTCAGAAAATACCTAGTTGACTCTCCATACATGTGGTGGCCATCAAACCTGGTTCAAGTCTCTCTATTCAGGTGCTCATTCATCTTCTCTATTGCAGCATTTTGTAAAATAAAACCAATGAACTAATCAAATCTGTAAAAAAAATTGTAGGACACTACATGAAAAAGAGAAGAGACCAAGGGGAGGACTTACGAGGATACAATTCTTCTTCATGGTGTTTGTATCAAGCTTTGCTTATTATATTTTGCCAGGATATCTTTTCCCTTCCCTTTCTGCTCTCTCCTTTGTTTGCTGGATATGGAAAGATTCTGTCACGGCCCAACAGCTTGGTTCGGGCCTGAATGGTCTTGGCATTGGCTCTTTCGGCCTCGATTGGTCTACTGTTGCTGGCTTCTTGGGAAGTCCTTTAGCCACACCATTGTTTGCTATCGTCAACGTGTTAGCTGGATTTTTCTTAGTGGTCTATGTTCTTCTTCCCATTTCTTACTGGAGTAATGTATACAATGCCAAACGGTTTCCCATTTTAAGTTCTAAGACTTTCGACTCTAATGGTCACGCATATGATGTTAATCGAATTCTCAACAAAGAAACTTTCGATCTTAATGTTGATGCCTATAATAACTACAGCAAACTCCATCTAAGTGTCTTCTTCGCATTCATCTACGGGCTAAGCTTTTCCACATTGATGGCTTCTATTACTCATGTTGTTCTTTTTGATGGAAAGTACGAAACCATTTTGTACACTTTTCTTTTTAATTTTGACAGCAATTCTTTTAGCCCAAAACTTATCATAAATTTCTTCCATTTTCTTGAGCAGAAGCATTTGGGCAATGTGGAAAAAAACAACTGCAGTGGGAGATAAAGATGCCGACGTTCATACAAGATTGATGAAGAAGAACTATGATACAGTTCCCCAATGGTGGTTTCATGCTATCTTGATTATAACAGTGGTTCTTTCCCTCTATGCTTGTGAAGGTTTTGACAAAGTACTGCAGCTTCCATGGTGGGGATTTTTTCTTTGTTGTGCCATCGCCCTGCTTTTCACCTTACCCATTGGAATAATTACGGCCACTACAAACCAGGTACTTCATTTTTTACTATTCTAGTTTGATTCAATTTGTTTTTCCATATTTTGTTTCAATTTAGATGGACTTTTTAATTAATAGCTAAGATCTTAATATATATATATATATGTTAACTATTGCAGCAACCAGGGCTAAATGTGATTACTGAGTTGATTATTGGATATATCTATCCTGGAAAGCCTGTTGCAAATGTGGCTTTCAAGACCTATGGCTATATCAGCATGTCACAAGCCCTCAGTTTTCTTGCAGACTTCAAATTAGGTCACTATATGAAAATCCCTCCTAAATCCATGTTCATTGTTCAGGTAACAAATAGTCATTGAGTTTGTAATTTTGGTGATAGGTTCTTCTTTTTAAGGCAAGCATGCATACTGTTAACAGAACCTTTTGAATTGATATAATCAGTTAGTCGGAACCATAGTTTCTTCATCTGTCTACTTCGGCACAGCATGGTATCTTCTCGATTCCGTCAAGGACATATGTGACACCTCTGTGCTGCCAGAGGGGAGTCCATGGACATGTCCAGGAGATGATGTTTTTTACAGTGCTTCAATCATCTGGGGTGTCATAGGTCCAGGAAACATGTTCACAAAAGAAGGCATTTACCCAGAACTGAACTGGTTCTTCCTAATTGGCTTGCTTGCACCATTTCCAGTATGGCTGCTTTCGCGCAAATACCCGAAGAGAACATGGATCAAGAAGATTCACGTCCCCATTATACTTGCAGCCACAGCTGGGATGCCACCCGCTAAATCTGTGCACTATTTGTGCTGGGGAGCTGTTGGAATTTTCTTCAATTATTACATTTACAACAAGTACAAAGCCTGGTGGGCAAGGCATACTTATATTTTGTCAGGTGCCCTGGATGCTGGAATTGCATTCATGGGAGTTATCATTTATTTTGCTCTCCAAACTAATGGTATTTTTGGTCCAAATTGGTGGGGTTTGGACAGCACTGACCATTGTCCGTTGGCAAAATGTCCTACAGCTCCAGGAATTGATGTCAAGGGTTGCCCTGTTTTCCACTGAAACTTTCTGAGAAAATCTCTAGACACCATGAAAAGTACAAGGTCCTGACCCTCATGCGCTACCATTTCATTCCTGAAAAACTGAGAATTTCTTCGAGAACTGGTGCATGAAATCTGTGTGCAGAACAGGGAAAAAAACAAAAAACAAAAAACAAAGCAGAACTTGTAAAATGCATTGATTCCAAAAGATGTGATCTCTCCAGACCTTGTACAGAGACATCTTCAAGACATTTCAATAGGTTGAGAGTTTGCTTCAAGGCTGCTGACTAGTCACTGCTACCATCAAAATTTACCATATAGGATTACGTGATGAATCATACAGTTCTCATTAGCAATTTATCAATTAACTGTAGTAAAGGCTCCTTAATCATATGATTACTGTATACTGTTATCTATTTATCAGTGTTAGCAGGGTCATTAGTTGTTTGATTATCAAATATATTTTGGTGTGCAATTATTTTAATACTTGGTATCATATTCTTTTGAAATTTTATTTTGATTAAAAGTTGCCATCTTGTTAGAGAATAAATTATTGATAATAATAAACAAATGCTCAAATCTTAACAAATGGAGGATGAATGACATGCGTTTAGCGTTTATTATATTTTCTTGCAAACGTCTAATCGTTTATCGTATTGCCATATCAACGACAAGCCGTCGCATGAGTTAAGCACAAAAGAAAGTTTCGACCCAGATCAAATTGCTATATATCTCGGGCCGAATTAAAGTCGAGTCTTTTAAACACGAGCACGTTCAAATTATGTTCTCTCTCTCTCTCCGATAAGCGCTAAGCCCCAGCCGTCGACGAAGTAGCTGCATTACTTCTTCCTGTTGAACAAAACCAAGTAAATATCTTACCCTTTCATGGGTGCCCATATGTTTGTCTATCAATTGGGGCATGCATGTTTCGTCAATTTAGTGGTTTGAAGTGGTAGTTATGTAATGGTGCATAATTTGCATACACCGATGTTCTTTTCTGGTTTTTCACTTATATTTTATTTTGGGTTTAGCTTAATTTAAGTTTAAATCTGATGAATTGTTTGTAGATGTTCCAACGGGACAAAATAAAAATTGAAAATTTGTTATTTTGTGTGTGACAGAGATCAAAGTATGTTTATTTTTCCATGAATTTTGTTGCTTTTGGGTTTTATGCACGGGTATCTGCTTTATTCTTAATATTGAGTTTGTCAAGGATGTGAGAGTTTTAGTTGAAGGGTTTCAAACTTTGCTTTGAATGTGCATTTGTTAATTGATTGGAGAGCCGAGAACTTAAAAGTGTTGGATAAAATATCTGTGTTTGAGTTAGCTCTGCCAAAGTGGGTTTGCCAGACTCAATGAAGTGGGATTTTTCTGTTATATGCTTGACTCTATTTGTATTACAATTCTGCGACCTGTTGTTCAAAGGTTTACTTCATTTTTCATTGTTTTTAGTAATTATTCTTCTATTGTCTCCTTCCTGTATTTGTTTGTGCAGCTGTAATGGCACCTGCTGCACTTAATAAGAAAAAGGCAACAAAATCCCAAAAGCCCTCGACAAAAAAGAAACAAAAGAAGAATGATATATTTATTGAAAAACTGCAAAAGAAAAAAGAAATTCCTGATGATTCAGATTCTGATATTGCAAATGAAGAAGTAAAAGACCGACAAGAATTTGAGGATCAAGGAGAAGAATCTGGTTTAGATGCTGGTTCTGAACTATTTTCAGATGGTGATGATCCTCTCGCTGACGATTTCCTTCAAGGAAGTGACGATGAAGGTATTCTGGTTTTACCACCTTGTGTTGTCTATATTCTTTTATTCTTTAATCTGGTTTCATGGACTCTATTATTTTATTGTTGCAGAGAAAGGTTCAGCTTCGGATTCAGGTTCCGATTCAGATTCAGATGTGTCAGATATTGAAAAGAAGTCAAGAGCTATTGATGAAGAGCAGGCAAGGAAAGAAGAAGAAGCTCTTGAAGAAATGCAGCTCAACATTAAGGAAGAGTCTGATGAGTTCAGATTGCCAACCAAGGAAGTCTGTTATTGTCACTGGAACTACTACTTCTTTTTCGTTTTTCCTTACACAACTTATCTAGATATTGTGCACGTGTGTATATTGATGTAAATATATTGTAAATAAGTGGGTTCTATTAATGACATTATTTTATTTTATTTTTTCCTAACAACTTAGGAACTTGAAGAAGAGAAACAGCAGCCTCCTGATCTTCCAAATCTTCAGAGGAGGATAAAAGAGAGTGAGTTATATTTCCCTGACTTCATTGTTGTTGACGGTTAATTTGTCTTCAGGATCAAGTTGCTTAACTAATTTCAGGATTTACTTACAGTTGTTCGAGTGCTTTCAAATTTTAAGGATTTGAGTCAGAAGGGATCACCAAGGAAAGAATATGTTCAGCAGCTTAAAGTGGATTTGGCCTCATACTATGGCTACAATGATTTCCTAATTGGGGTTTTGGTGGAGGTAGTAGATAAGTGATTGTAACTTTATTGTATTATACAACTATCCTTCTCTATGTCTTTTCTTCCATTTCTTTTTTTTTTTTGGGGGGGGGGGGGGGGTGTGGTGGGGATGGCGGACGTGGGTATTAAACATGTGCATTTTTATTTTGCAGATGTTTCCACCTGTTGAACTTATGGAACTCATTGAATCTTTTGAAAAACCTCGACCCATATGTCTAAGAACTAACACTTTAACGGTAGTGATACATTTTTGTATTGCTGCATTCTAATGTGTTATTTATTATACATTTTTCTGCCTAATATTCTGCATCTTGATAGAATTATCTATTTATTTATTTGTTTGTTTGCTGTCTTTACTTAGACTCGGAGACGTGATTTGGCTGATGTTCTCATAAACAGAGGAGTCAACTTAGACCCCTTAAGCAAGTGATCAAAAGTAAGTATACCTTGTTCATATCTTCCCTTTTCTAAATCCTATGTAATATGTTGCGAATGTAAGAACTGTGATAGAGTTATTGAAGGTTGGTTTGGTTGTATATGATTCTCAAGTGCCAATTGGTGCTACACCAGAGTATATGGCTGGTTTCTACATGGTAAAGGACTTTATTTCTTCACATATTTTTGTCGTACTTCATTGCAGTTTTTATGTTCTACATAGTGTACTTAAGCCCGCGATTTTTTTGCCAGCTACAAAGTGCCAGCTCATTTCTGCCAGTTATGGCCCTTGCACCCCAGGAAAAAGAGAAAATTATTGATTTGGCGTAAGTTATTCCATCCTAGTAATGTGTGCCTGTTGCTGTGTGGCACTTGGTCATAAAATACTGAAGAAAATAAACTACTTTTACAAAATAAAAGTGTTCATAATATCTTTGCACAAGTTCAACTGTCACCTTATTTTCCCTTTTGATGACAATTTATACCTGTTGCAATGCTGCACCTGGTGGTAAAACGACATATATTGCTGCTCTTATGAAAAATACAGGTGTGTGGCAGCCTTTGAAAGACTCAAGTGATTCAGTTGTGTTTATATGCACGCATGATTATGGTTTTCATATGTGATATGCATATATTTCAGTTCTGTTATCCATCATCCTCAACTATTAATATTTCTATCAAGTATTGATGATATTTTACACCCAATAAATCACTTAATGCAATTTATTAATCTTGCTTCTGCAAGGTTTATGACCAATTTACTGCAATCAGTAATCATAAATGTTCTAATTTTTCATTAATCAAAAATAGGCCTCTTATTTCAATTTTATTCTTCCTCTGATGTTCTTATTAAATTTTCACCAGGACTAATCTATGCAAATGAGATGAAGGAACCAAGGCTCAAGTCTTTATCTGCAAATTTACATAGCTTGTAACTATGATGGGAAGGAGGTTAGATTCTTGTTCCTGTAATTTAAATTTATTGTAATAATACAACAAATTCAATGTTAAAGGATTGTTAGAATTTATTGAAGACTGGACTCCTTTTCTCCTGGTATTGTTTGCAAGTTGGGTTTTAATCATTGAAAATCTTTGTTTGACGATATTATTGTTCTATAAATTAATAACATGTGGATTTTTTATAGGGAGTGCCAGACACGTGCTCTGATGTATTGTAGTTTTATTCATTATAACTAAGAAAGCTTTGATTTTATACAAGTTAGAATCATTCATAATAAAACAGCTTTTGTATGTGTGTTGTAGCATGGTTCTTTATTGCTTTTGGATGAGCAATGATCAATGCACTTAAGATGTCTAATGTTTCTTTTCTTTTTCAGCTGCCCAATGTTTTGGGCCTTAATACTGTTGATAGGGTATTGTTGGATGCTCCTTGCAGCGGCACAGGGGTGAGAAATTGGGACCATGTCCCTTTTGGGTGGCTTCTTTAATGGTTATCTGTTTGATTGGGCAAATGACCTCTATCTCATAATGTGCAGGTTATATCTAAAGATGAGTCTGTTAAAATCTCTAAAAGCCTTGAAGATATACAGAAAATCTCCCATTTGCNTGGCATAAATAAATATTTTCTTGTGAGTTTAAAGAACAAATATTGAATTTGGAAGAATAGAATATCTATAGATTATACTAAAGATTTTGAGATATGATCAAATATTTATTATCGAAAAATTTATATATTTAAAACTTGTATTCAAAATTGATTAAAAAATTAAATATTTAAATTATTCAAAATAATTAAAAATATATATGTTTTAAAATTAAGTTTATAAATAATATTTTTAAATTAAGTATTTAAAAATTATTATTTTTAAATAATATTTTTAAATATTGAATATTAAATATTTAATTCTAAAAATTAAAATTAATTTTTGATATCTAATTTTAAATTAAAATTTATTGAATAAATTATTCAATCAAATATCTCAAATATTTTGAATATTCAACTAATTTGCCATCTCAATAAAATACTATAATTATAATTTTGAAAATAAAAATTAAATAATTATATTTTATTATTACGTCATGTTTAGGAAGACTTGTAGCAATCACTGCGCTGATATAATCAATAATTGTTTTTTTAAAATTTTAAATTAGACTTATAATAAAAAAAAATCTTAAAATATTTAAAAACCCGTTTTGTCTGTTAAACGAGTGTCCATGGTAAGCATGTGGGGTCGCTCTGTCTGAATCCCTACCTTCGTTTTCATATTTACGATACTGCCATCTCAAGCTTCTTTGTCTGTTAAACCCTAAACCCTGAATCTCTCACTTTTCTGCACCGCCAACGGCAGCATATTTTTGAGAGAGAGAGAGAGAAACCGGAAAATTACAGATGGCCGCACGAGAAGAGAACAGAAAAAAGAAAAAAGGAGAGAAATTTTCGATCTGGGACTTGCCAGATGTGCCTGCGAAGCTCCCACCGCACCTTGACTTTCAGAGGAGTCGTGTTCTCTGCAACCTTGATGCTCCTATTCATGTAATTGTCCATATAACATTCTCCTTATTGCTCTTTCCTGTATCGCAATTTTTCGTTTTTGTGATTTCGTAGCGATTTTTACAATATATGCCATTTTGCAATTTTTACTATATATGCGATTTTTAATCTTTAAGGTATCTCCAAAAAGAAATCGGCAAAATTTACGATAAACAGCCAGAAAAAGAGTGGCTGGTTACAAAAATTAGAAAATTATCGTTTTGCTCATGTTTACTCATCCCATTATTTTCTCTGCCTGGGAATTCTTTTGTTATGCAAGTCATGAAGTTTGTTAATTTTCTAACCAAGGTTGCAAGAGTGAAAATTGACTTATTTAGCACGTATATGCTTCAGCATATTGTTATTTTGCTTCTTTATTAAAAAAAAGTTCTGTTTCATTTTCTCAGTTACCAAAAAGAGGGTGAGGATGTGGGTATTGGGGTTATTTGTCTCTTACATTCTTTGAATTTATGATTTTGGTTTGTGTAGACGGAGACTGTTATGTATGGTGGTGCTTATGCTTCAATGGGAGTCGACAATAGCTTACAATTGGATAATTTCCACAAAAATTTTAGAGTTGAAGTGATTCGACTCACAAAGGATGACATGGAGTTTGATTTGATTGGTATTGATGCATCAATTGCAAATGCATTTCGGAGGATCCTTATATCCGAGGTGTGTAACTATCACAGTTTTAAGATAATTCTATTCATGAAGACTCACGTACACTCAATTTCTTTTGTTTATACTATTGTAGTCTTGAGTAGTTATTGCTCTATCCTTGTTAAATTAATGAGGAGTCCAAATTTAAAAGTGTTGTTTTATATGCTGAACAAGTTCATCAGAAAAGTGGCATGAATGGGTACAATTTATAGTATCTCCTTAGGCTAGTATATTTGATCTTTTACTGTGTTTGTCTTATTAAATGTGTTATATTTTTTAATGCGTGTATACTGTGAAATGCCCACTGGGGTCAATTACTTAAAATTGCTTTCTTTCTTAGGCATATTTAATCATTTTCAAAACTTTTGTTTTAGTGTATTTCCTTTTTCTTTTGTTGTAAATGACATAACTTTATAATTAATTAACTCTATCTCATGTCTGTCCTGTTTGATATGTTCTTAGTATGAATGTTATGATTTTTTTATTATGCATGTGGTAAGTTAGTTGGTGACCTGTCATTAATGTAGTGGTGAATTTTGTGGTGATTATTATGCATACAGCTTCCGACCATGGCTATTGAAAAAGTTCTTATTGCAAACAATACATCAGTGGTACAAGATGAGGTTCTTGCCCACAGGTTGGGTCTTATTCCAATCACTGTTGATCCACGGCTTTTTGCATATATCTCAGGTTTGTTAAAAATGAAACCTAATGGTCTTTTAGATTATTTTATGAAATTCTAAATTTTATTCTTATGTCCTGGTTAACACTGTTGTTTTTGAGCATTCAGTGTGCATTCTTTTGATTTTTTATTTTTGATGGTAGAAAATGATACATCAAATGAAAAGAACACCATTGTATTTAAACTCCATGTTCGTTGTGAACGAGGTGGACCTCGTCTGACAGGTATGTTGTGGTTCTGGTGATCTATACCGACTTGTTAAGCCTTTTTCTTTAGTGAATTTGATAGTTACTCCAGTGGTGGCTGTTTTATCTAATGCTGTACTTAATGCAGTGAAATCTAATGAATTGAAGTGGTTGCCAAACGGGAGTGAGCTTCTTTTGGAACCAAAACCAGATTCAAATTTATCATCAAAACCACGTACCTACACTTCATTTAGTTGCAGTCAGGACTCCTTACCAGAATTTTCCAACAATCCAATTAAACCCATGTTAGACATTACTATTGCTAGACTTGGTCCTGGTCAGGTAAAAATTTTCCCTCCATTTTGGTTATTATGCAGTTAGGTCTGCTACAACTTATTTCTAATCTTAATTTGCATTAGAGTGAACATCCATAGGAAATAAATTTTTGGGCAGTCAAAATTGTTTCTTCACCCTATGAGTCAAATTATTGATTGAAGCTAAATGTTTTGTCCGATCAAAATCATTTATGTGATTGAAGTGAAAGAAACTATTACCTTCATGTTGGAGTGAAACAATTTCAGCTACTGCTTCCATTTTTGTAAAGGATTGAAATTTTTGACAGGTAATGTTTGTTGAAGTTCAAGTGTCTGTAAACATCATTCTTTTGTAGGAAATTGAACTAGAAGCCCATGCTGTTAAGGGCATTGGTAAAACACATGCTAAGTGGTCCCCTGTTGCTACTGCCTGGTATCGGATGCTTCCTGAGGTGTGGAACTTTTTCTCAACAATTATGAAGCTTCTTTCTCAATCCTTGTTTTTGTATATCTTTTGAAATTGGTTTTAAAGTTTAATTCATTATTTGTAGATTGTTTTATTGGAAGATGTTGAAGACGAGGATGCCGAAAAACTAGTAAAGACTTGCCCAGTTAATGTATTTGATATTGAAGATATTGGCAATGGTGAAGTAGTTTTGTTCTCTTTTGTTATTTCTTCTCTGCATGGTTTCCATTCAGGAATTTGATTGCAAAGAAATTTTTCTTGCAAGTGCTAGTCTGAATAATGTGTTGCTGTTGTTAGGTCAAGTGCACCATGTTACATAATGTCTTCTAGAATCTGTTAGGATATGCAATAATGCATATGTTTCATTTTCACCTATGGGAATATTTTTTCCTGTTGGTGCCATTCTGCTCACTAATGATTTTGTTGGTAAGTAGGTAGGAAAAGGGCAACCGTCGCCCGACCACGTGCTTGCACCGTTTGTAGGGAATGCTTAAGAGGTGGCAAAGAATGGGAGAAATGGGTGTCACTATGCCGTGTGAAAGATCATTTCATATGTAAGTATGTATTGCGAGTATAATCTATTGCAACTGTATATGCAGAACACTGCCCAGGGAAATACAACAGAAAAATGGAAAATTAGCCTGCATCTAGTATGGTTGCAAGGTGACCTCATTTGTTGTGTTCCCAGTGGAAACTATATCTTCAGTTACTGTATGACGATGGGATGTTGTTACCAGTTCTAGATCGTTGTGGTTACTAAAATTTCTTACCTCCACTCGTTCTGATCCTGCAATTTTGTTGTCACACTAGAGTACTAAATTATGCACTTTGCTCTTGAAAAGCTTTAAGAGTGCAAGTTCTCATTTTTCATGCGTTCTTTATATCCAGTTACTATTGAATCAACTGGAGCATTACCTCCTGAAGTTTTATTTACCGAGGCCGTGAAGACTTTGGAAGACAAGTGCGAACGTGTGATTACTGAGCTTTCTTAATGCTTTGTTGGGCAGCGTATGGGCTGATTGTAAACAAAGGGTTACTTTGAACGCCTGTTTTCCTTACTTAACAACTATGTATGCCTTAATTTTATAATTGGAGAACTTCTTATGATTTAATTCATACACATCAGATCTCTTTTGCATGTATTAGTGAAAATATAGAATTGTTACGGGGAAAACATTATTTATAGAGGGCTGGGCTCCATTTTTGCCATATTTGTATTACGATGAAAGGATCCTACTCTAATTAAATTTATAAGCTCTGTTGATTACTGTTCTTATTATTGCTATTCAAAAATAATTTTTTTGAAAAAAACCATATTTGTGTAGGACTGGAATTAGAATTTGTTTCAGGCTTATACATTCACACCATGTGTACGTACACAATCCTGCTTCACTCTTCATGTTTGTACAGTTGTCTTTTTTTCCTCTTTCTCTCTGCAGTCTGGCCATAATTCCTGTACAAAGTTTCGGACAGTGCCAAGTCTTCGAAGCCTATATGTACTCTGATGGCTTTACACGGTCACCCATTGGAAGCACGTGGTCATACCTGTCCATCATAACAAAAGATTCTTGCTCTGCTCTGTCATTTCACAAGCCTTTGCTTGGTGAAGAAAGCCTACATTTGCTTGGGATTGATTGATCTTGTTTCACTTTCTCAAATAAGTAATTAGTTGTTTGTACTGTACTAAATTTGACCCAAAACGCTTGCTCTATCGTAGTTTTCACTAAGCATCAATGAATTATTCCCTGTATTTCTTACATTTTTCTCAGGGGAAAAAAACATTAGCTGGGTATTCTTCATAATCACTTTTTACGTACAGGTTTGTTGTTTATGGCTGTTAAACATTATTGATTTGATATTTGTGGTACACCTGATACTGACACCTAATTTGCAACATAAAAAAATGTCATTATTCTAGAACTTGAATGGTAACTTAGCCAGCGGATCTGACCCACCGTTATTCTATCTTGAGTTAAACACCAGTGACATGATATGATGATTAAATTACTGTTAGAAATAATTAAAAGACGAAAGTCAGGGTCCGGACCTGACCCACTGGTTAGGCAAGTCAAATGTATCAAATCACATACCGAACTTGTTCATTCTTGTTGACACCAAGCTGTTGAACAACAAGCAAGTCTGAAAGTGAACAAACTTTTGCAAGGGGCTGTGGGTTAAACCAACCCATATGACTTTCTTTCTTGCTTTCTGTTTTGAATTATATTAACATGTTTTTAAAAGTATATGTTCAGAATTACTATTAATGTTAACAATGTTTAATCTAACTATCTTACTGTCCATGCAATTAATAACTGTTAACACGTGTTGTATGTGCTTTAAATCATAATTAACATGCCTTAAAATCATAACTAACATCTTCCATTTTTCCTTATTTCATAATCAGGTTCTCCGATCTAACCACTCAATTCATATCTAAGGGCAAAATAAGACAGGACATCAACAAATAGTGATAGAAATTGGACGTTAGTAGCATGAAAGGCCATAGCTGACATGACATAATTAGGTAAATGGCAAATCAGGTCTCTAAAATTTCAATTCAATATTGTGCATAACACTTCAACAACAGCTCAAGAGCTCTGTTGTGGACATCTATAAAGTTTGTTATATGTTTTCAGTTTAGTATTCCCTAATATCTATGCTTAACAAGAAGATTAGCAAATCTTGAATATGGGTTGTGACAAGAAAGATTATATTCAAAGCATTTAATGAGCTGTCCCATGTTTTGCCAAGGAGATTGAGAAACAAATCTACCTGCAAGATATTGCCGTTAGGCTTGTTTTGTAAACATTCCATTTGATGGTATTTTTTGTGTGGTGAGCATGACTGGTCATTATTTCAGTCCACCTCATTTGGATACTGTTGGGATTAATGAGGATTTTCTGTTCACTTTTCTGTGCTTCTGTGCTTTATTCCCTTGTGCACTTCGCCAATACAAATATGTTCCTTGAACTTTGGTGTCTTGCTTCAGGCTTCAGACTTTGCTTCGTTTAATCTAAAAGGAGATTCTACCCCCCCTTCTGCATATCTTTGTTCTCAGTTCCGCGACTTAATACACAGAAAAAATAAATACCAAATCCTGATAGAATGATAGAGATGAACAGGAAAATTAGTTTTTGAGTCTTTAAGTATAAAGTTCATCTCACTTTCATAATTATTGATGAATTATTATTATTTTTTTTTTGTATTGTTATAACAAGCTTATTTATTCAATATTTCATCAAATCTCATCCCCCTGTCAGGCCAGATTCAACATTCAAGAATGACCAAATTAACCAAACGAATGAATTGATGGACCATTTGCCACAACTTGAAACAAACATCTATCAACAATCGAAAAGGCATTAAAAAAGCTGTTTATGGACCACCAGATAAAGGTGGCAAAAAGGGACACAACAAGTCACACCCAAAGACTTCGAAGCCCTAGCTGGAAAACTCAAGAACAGAAAAAAAAGAGGCCCAAAAAGCACGAGGAGAGACAGCTTGGAGCCTTTTGAGGCCCATATGCTTTGATTAAGACACTTCTTTCTTATGTTTTATCAGGACAAAAGTCATGTTTCAAGTGGCAAAACAAAACAAAATACATTGAAAAATAATAATTATTGAATCTCAAAACACTAGACTTTGACTCTCTTTTTCATGGTAGACCCAACCTATCTCTCTTTTAACACTCTCATCAAAGACTTTTCCTTTTTACTCTCTCTCTCTAAATATTTCCTTTTTATTTGTTCTCATCTCTCTCCTCGCATTTCAGGGAAGAGGAGCCCTCACGCACACTCGCTTTCGTCCCCCTCCTCTACAGTATTGTTGTGAATAAATGAGTTAGTTATTATTGAGTGAGTGGGTGCTCTCTTCTTTTCTCCACTGCAAAAGCAAAGGCTCAAAGTTGTGATATTTAATGCTACAAGCATACTTCTTTTTTGGGCTTGCTTTTCTCTTCACTTTTCACTGGTCTTCTGATTTGCTTGGTGGGTTTTAGCTTCCTTGCCATTCTACTTTGTTAATTTGTTTTTTAGCATCTGGGTCTTTGTGGGCTTTATTTTGGATGCTAAGAGGTGGGGTTTGATTTTGAGATCTATGATGAATATTCTTTCGTTTGTTCTTATCTTCTGCGCTTTGGTTTGTGTTGTGAATTATTAAGCTGTTAGAGCAACCGCATTTTGTATGGTATTGATCGATTTCGTTTTACTTGTATATCCAAAGTTGCAGTTTTTAAAGGATTGGCATTTAGATCTATGTACCTGCAAAAATTCTCTTAATCTCACGCTATACTCGTCAATTTCTTGACGGGTATCCTTTTTTCTTTTTTCTAGAGATAAGATTTGATCTATGCTGCATGCAGCTGTGAACCGTTCTTTGAGCTTTTTTGGATGGTTTTACGAAGTGGGTTTTATATTTTGTTCATAAAGTTTTAGTTGAGTGTCTATTTGGTCTTACTAGAGTAGAAGTTTCAGTGGTTCAGTAGGCATACAATGTATAATGTTTCTGTGTAATGATTTAATTATGTTTGCTCTTGTAAGGAGTGCTTTATTCATATGGTTTTAGAATTTAAGAATATGGATCATTCCAAAACGAAAATGTTGTCTGGTTTATGTTTTTCATCATATATGCTGTTTGTTTGATATCTTGTAGTTGTAGAAAATTTATGCGTGGTGATGACTTTACCTTTTGGTCAATTGTAGAAGCCATCGTACTGTGAATGGAGTTTCAGATGAGAACAATTGGTACAGTTAGTGGAGGGAGCCAGTTGTTGATGCTTGGGGAGTAATGGATTTGTACGGTCTGATCTACTTAACAAGTCTGCTTTCATTCAATGGCCTCAAAACCCGGTATGAGAAGTTCTCCAGAAAAGCAGAGGAAACCCATTGGTAGTCAACCATCTGAAGGGCATTTTGACCAGCCTTCGCCTTTACAGATTACAAAGACAAGCAAATCTGAGTCGGTTACCCCCAGAAAGGTACCTAAAAGTTCCCAGCAAATTGCGTCAAAACAAGATTCTGCAGAACCTGCCAAGGACGAGAAATCACTGAATACTTGTGAAGCAAATTCTGTCAATTCTTTAGCTAATAAGGTCTATTCAAGTTTAACCTTAGGTGATCTGAAACCAGTGTCAACTTATGTGGTCCCTGAAGTGATTGACTCTAATATTTCACCAGAAGATGTTGGTGAGCTAGAGAAGAAAACATTAGAGCACGTGGTTGGCCCAGCTTCAGCCAAAGCTAGTGATGAGACCAGCAGTCTTGCTAAGACCAGTGGAAGTGCTAAAATCAGTGACCGAGGTGATTATGTTGAGAGTGGGAAGAGCAGTGCGTGCAAAGGTAGCACAAGCAGTGATGTGAGCGATGAAAGTAGTTGTAGCAGCTTAAGTAGCACTGTCAACAAACCTCACAAAGCAAATGATGCACGATGGGAAGCAATACAAGCTGTTCGATCAAAAGATGGTGTTTTGGGTGTGGGCCATTTTAGACTGCTGAAGAAGTTGGGCTGTGGAGATATTGGAAGTGTCTATCTCTCGGAGTTAAGTGGAGCAAAGTGTTATTTTGCAATGAAAGTGATGGACAAAGTATCTTTGGCAAAACGTAAGAAACTACTTCGAGCTCAAACAGAGAGAGAAATACTACAATCTCTAGACCACCCCTTCCTTCCTACTTTGTATACCCATTTTGAGACTGACAAATTTTCATGCTTGGTGATGGAGTTCTGCCCTGGAGGCGATCTGCACACTCTTCGGCAAAGGCAACCGGGGAAGCATTTTTCTGAGCAAGCAGTAAAGTATGAAACTCATCCTTGCTTATAATGTCTATATATGAAAAATGTGATGAGTATTATCTAAGCTGGTCATGCATGGTGTTGTAAATTGTCTGATTATTTTGAATATCTCTTGTTATCCTCCATAATATGTTTCTTTTGGCCCCTTTTTTGTGAGGAATATATTCTATTTCATGAGAAAGCCTATTTGTCTCACTCTGTGAGTAAAGAGAAAATTATTTTCTTTTCAAGAACTTTGAATGATTCAAGAGTGAGTTTAGAAATCTTCTCAGCAAAATGTTCATTGTGGTCTTCTACCTAATTACTAGAAATCTTTCTTGTTGCTCTTTTGGTGGAATGCCTGAAGAATGACAGTGTGAATGACAAAAAGAGTGATTCAGATAGTGATGGTTGGGTAAAGTTGAGTAAATATTTGGATAGTGACTATTATTAGTTTGTAAAGGGAAGGCATATATGCTGCGGAAGTCTTCAGAGAAGTTGTAATGCAAATCAATTTAGGGTGCATCTAATTTAGTCCAAACTAGGTCTTGTATTTTATTGCTTGTAGGAAAGAATTAAGTAATCAAAAATGTTAATCATTGTACCAAGGATTTATCTGGTAACTAGTTAATGTCCTTGCTTAGTCTTGCCCCGCTTTGAGCATAGCTGAGCCTGTGTCTGTCTGGTGTTTTGAGAGTTCTAAAATTTAACCGACTGAAAACAGTGGTTCAAATTAGATATGTGTTGAAAAGAAGTGGGAGCACTTTTTTTCAGTTCAGTGCCAAATTTGGGAGGCTTTTGAAGCTGGAATTTAGACAATGTAGAGAAAATCTGGACTGTAGTAGAGAGATCTTGAAAACATTGGTTGTATATAACTTGGATTCTTGATCTGTATCTGTTATAAACAAAACAAGGTTACTGTCTTGAAATTAAGCTGTACTGTGGTCATCATTTGACTTTCTCTTTGCAGGTTTTATGTAGCTGAGGTTCTTCTTGCTCTGGAATATCTCCACATGCTTGGGATTGTTTACCGTGACCTGAAGCCAGAAAATGTTCTTGTGAGGGAAGATGGACACATAATGCTTTCTGATTTTGATCTTTCCCTCCGTTGTGCAGTCAGCCCAACAGTAGTCAAGTCGAAAGCCCTCGATTCTGAACCCTTGCGAAAGGACCCAGTGTATTGCATTCAACCTGCCTGCATTGAGCCTTCGTGTATCCAGCCATCGTGTATTGCCCCTACAACTTGTTTTACCCCTCGATTCTTTTCAAAATCCAAGAAAGCACAGAAGCCTAAGAATGAAATAGGAAACCAAGTCAGCCCATTGCCAGAACTTATTGCTGAGCCAACCAATGCTCGTTCCATGTCTTTTGTGGGAACTCATGAGTACCTGGCCCCAGAAATCATCAAAGGTGAAGGGCATGGCAGTGCGGTTGATTGGTGGACTTTTGGGATCTTTCTGTATGAGCTACTGTTTGGTAAAACTCCTTTCAAGGGATCTGAGAATAGGGCCACACTGTTCAATGTTGTGGGTCAACCTTTAAGATTTCCAGACACGCCAATAGTCAGTTTTTCAGCTAGAGATTTGATAAGGGGCTTGCTAGTGAAAGAGCCACAGCATAGGTTGGCCTATAAGAGAGGAGCAACAGAGATCAAACAGCATCCCTTCTTTCAAGGTGTAAATTGGGCGTTGATTCGCTGCGCAAGCCCACCTGATATCCCAAAACCAGTTGAGATTGAGCGGAATCCAGTCCCAGCATTATCAAGCGAGACTAAAGCTGTTGCTGCTGGTAAAGCTGATCATAATAATTATTTGGAATTTGATTTCTTTTGATTTTCTGTTTGTTGTTTTACTTGAGGAAAGATGTAGAGTTTCTAAAATGTTGATGGTGTGAAAATTAGGATTCTCATCTTGTAATGATCATATGTATAATGTTGCTTTAACATTTTCAAATTTTAATTTCAATGTTCACAATGTTTCCAAGATCCTCTCTTGTGGCCATGGTATGATACAATTTTAATTCCTTGGCAATTAGCATTACCTGTACTTTCTTCTTTCTTCAAAGATTCGATCTTGTGCCCTTTTACTTTCTTCTTTTTTAAAGATTTGATCGTGCCACAGGAAATATAGGTTGACCCATAATGCAGCAATTGGCCTTTAAGATTGTTGGATCCATCTTGCTCCTTTACATTGTTTACAAGTAACAAAAGCTACCTTGTCCGTTTGCTTTTGGTCCTGAATAGGTAGTCAAGCAGCTATATCAACATGAATTGATCACTGTTGCTTGTACTGTTAGATTTATAGTGCATTTCCCCAACTGAGACAACCGAAACCAAGCTTTATGCAACAGACAAACCGTTGGCAGAGTTTGTCAACTCGTTACTCCTGGGTTTTTGTCTTTTTAGGAAATGTAAGAAAACAGAGTGAATAATATCATTATGAAGCTTATTGCTGAATGAAAACTCAGATAAAACTCTTTCAAATTTAGTTAAATAAAATTAATTAATCAACCGATTCGAGATAGTAGTATGAAGACCAAGCAACCCTGAGCTTATGTGACTCCTAACTAATGGTTCACTTCAAAATGCAAGAGTCGTCAACGCCAAGCAATGCTTTGATGGCTTTACAGACCCACCGAAAGAATTTCTGGTGGTAGCACAATTCCTTGCTGTTGATCATAACAAATGGAATTTTACGTGTTTCTAGTCAATGTCATTTTCCCATAAACTTCATTGACTGAAATAGAATACTCGAATAGGTTCAAGGTTGACGACTTTACGAGGAACCAAAACATCGAAGGTCGTCCATGAACCATTTTTATTACTGCAGAGTGGTGGAGTCCACACGGTTTTCCAAGAGAATAAACATGAAAGAAATCTTTTTTCGTTTTTCAAAAGAACAAAAGCCGCAGAATTGTTGCATTTCAGTTGAAGATTCAGGTTGGAATATGTTGCCAAGTGCTTTGGTGATTCCGAGTTGCTGGCTTACTGTAGTTACATTGTTGAAAGTTTCTGCTACTTGCTTCCTGATCTGCTGTTTCTGCATTTTCTTTTTCCTGGGGTGTAGCTGTAATTAAAATGCAGGAATTTTTTTTGCCTCTGGACTGTGAGGGGAAACGTTACTGAAATTCTGTATTTTGGAATTTTCCTGAAGGACAGACCGTCTTTTCTCTCATTTTAAGCGTATGCATACAAAAACTACTGGATTTTGCGCAAGTAGAGTGAAAAACACATGGGAATTTCTCTCTTTGGAGAAAAAAGAGAAAGCATTGTGAACTTTGTGATTCTCCTTTGAAAAGTAGATAACAACTACCCCATGTCACACATGCATACATAAAGCAAAACCACAACAAAAAAATTCTATGATTTTACCACTCATAGTTGAATCTTAAGCCTAACTACTCCAAACCACTTCATAAAAAACACATGAAGACAAGAAAGAATATTTATCGAGCTGTTTTCCAAAGCATTTTCAACAGCTTGAGTTGTCCAAGAAGTATTTTTTTTTGCAAAAACAGGAAAGCCCTTGCCAAGTACATCAAGAACCAAACTAAATACTTGATTTCAGAACAAATATGTATGCAGGAGCACTTCTGGGAGGTCCAGAAATACTTGCAAACCCAGGCTGCAGGCGTGCAAGGGAGTGACAACTTCACTATCTTTCAGAAAAGCTTTCAAAAAAACCAATCCCAAAAGTTGTAAAAACAACTTCCTTGCTTTCAGAGCATATTTAGCTTCATCGTCTCCTGCTTCAGTGACGTTCAACACCAGCTTATCTCTTCTTCTCAGCTACTTGTATATTTAGTACTGCCCGTCTCTTCTAGGCTTATCATCAAGAGGAATCGCCTCCATAGCCGATTTCGGGGCCACCAGTTGTTCATATCATTAAGAGCCCAAGTACCGCAACACTCTCTCACACAGAATTTACAATTGGTCAAATTCGAAGACATTGTGATACTAAAGCCATTTACCTGAGACACTTAACTTTCCCCAAATTGTGAGCTGTCCGAGTTCAGAGTCAATAACTGCGAGGTTTCAGAAAAACATGTCTCTTGCATATATTAGTATCTCGGATTGTGAAGATCTAAAGTTTATTCCTCAAGGCCTACATAATCTAAGTAGACTCAGTGAAATTGATATACGGTATTGTCCAAGTCTTGTTTCCTTCCCAGAAGGCGTTCAACTCTTTTATTGAATTAAGCACAAGTAATTGTCCAAGTATCACATCTTTTCCAGAGGAAGGCGTTCCCACCAACTTGTTATCACTTGAGATTTCTCATCTTAATGATTAATTGGAGTTTGCCTGGCTTTTCATTGCTGGTTATCAAATGCAATGTCCTTTCTGCAAGAAGAAATAGGAACGAAGTTGACCACCTCTCTTACTGAACTCGACATTGCAGCATAATCTGAACTGAATTTCTTATCTTCCGATAGTGTTCAAAACCTTAATTTCCTTTGAGCATTTTATCATGAGCAATTGTCCCAACCCCATTTCTAATTGTCCTTTGCTGAAAAAACAGCGCAAAAGGAATGAAGACTGTGTTATAACAGATAACCAATTCACCTATAATGCTGAGGATAAAAAATAAAAGAAACCACCCCATTCCACCACCATTCTCTATCTGTAGTTTGTCAATTTCTAGCTTCTGAGCCATAATTCGGATGCTCATATTGTTCTACAGAACTTTGAAGTTGAATTCATTACTTTGTCTTGTACAAGAAGCTGATTTCGCAATAATGTGGACAATTAAAAGGTGTTCTAAAGTAAACTTTTCCCTTATGCCAATTCTTCAAAGCCTTCAAACTCTTCTACTTGAGACTATATATGGGCCTCCAGTCGAGTGTTTCTTACCCAATAACTCGGTCAATTACTGCAGCCCTTAAGTTTGAAGAATAAAAATTTAGGTCAATTATTATGTCCCTTTACCAACATTGGATTACACCTTTAATTAATTTGAAGTCCATTCCATTAAAGATTCTTGTCGTCCACCAAAGCAAACAGTACCACAACCCAAAACAACAACGAAAGCAGAGAAAACAGGAACAGATACAGAAATGGCTGTCCGCAAGTAGGAAGAGCCAAAAATGATCACTCTTTCTCCTATTGACCCACATGGCCACATGGCTAAATCGTATGGTACCCATCATCATCACATCATAAACTTTCAGACAGGGCCCCACTTGTGGCCCTCTATATTGGAAGCTTCACAGATTCTCTTACAGCCATTTATTCTATTTGTCACGAGAATTGCACGCCGCATGTTCCTACAGCACTTTTGGTTCTTGTTCTGTGACTCCTATTTTGAAAGAATATCATACCTAAATTTTATTACTAAATTATGCAATTCTCCAGGTTTCGAGTTTGTCGTTATATCGTGTCATGTGATTAATTATTTGATTAGTTAATCTTGATTATATCTGACAAATATTTTGACACTATATAAAAGATATTCCTCTTTTCAATATTCTTTGTACCAAAATTTTTTGCTCCATTAAAATACAAATTAATGCAATGGAACTTGGCAAGGTGGTGGGTTTAGGTTATGTGATGCCACTCACCGAAGTCGACCCCTACTAATCAAATGGCTATAAATGCATCAAATATAGATCANTCACCGAAGTCGACCCCTACTAATCAAATGGCTATAAATGCATCAAATATAGATCATCAAAAGTTGTGGTCATAAATCTCATGCTTGATCAAATGGCCATTAAATGTAGTAAATATATCCATTTAATCTATAAGATATCTTGACTATTAATTTGTGTGTGTATATATATATATATAATATTTATAATCAGATGATTTTAATAATGACAAATGGAGTTGCACCAAAAGCATGGCCAATTCATTAATTTCACTTGATTTGTTCTTTTGCACAAATCAGATTCTTTCATTTTTAACCGTTGATTTGTTATTTCAAAAAACCAAATCTCCTCTGCAGATGCATAAATGTTTCACTCTGCCTCTCGAGCTATGGGTGAAATAATTTTTTTTTTTAATTGTTCGTTTGAATCTCTAAAATATGTAAGAACGGAGGAGAGAATAGAGAATTGAATTGGACCCAGCTGTGTTTTATCAAGATTTTATTGTAAAGTTTATTGCTTTGGGTCTATAACTCGAAGAGAAGACCAAAAGAGGAAATGGGTATGGCTCATCAGGAAGCAATCAAGCAGTTTCAGACTTCAATGGAAAATGGTAAGCTTCAAGAATGAATTTCTTCCTTTAGCATTTTGTTTGATCTTATTATTTGATCTGTGATAAATAACATCTTCATTCCTTTTTGGGTTCTAGTTTTTACAGTGGATGAAGCACTCAAGGAGACATTTAAGGTTAGTTTCACTTTGTTTTGTAAGTTCATGTGATCTGTTTTTTTTTTTTTTTCGGATGCTGAGAAAAAGTAGTGAAGAGAGAGGAAACTGCGGTCAAAGTTTTGGTTTTTAGCTATTTGTACTCGAAAAAATTGGAGCTTGTACTTGACTGAGACTAATTCGATCATTTAGCTTAGTTTATTTTTTTCCTTGAAGCTTAGATTACATAACTGCTGAGTTCTGATATCGATTTGATCCCGGTATGTACTGTTGTTGGCCTTTTCATTATTGGTTCTGATCCATCTATTATCAGATTGGTTTTTAAGTTGTAAACTTCTGGTTCATTTAAGATTAGCTGGTTTACTCTGAATATCCGCTATGCCTTCTTTTTTTTTCTCGAATATAAATGTGGTTTTTTGCTTGTTTCACTTAAGTTGCAGTGCAAGACACTGTAAGCTAATGATTATATATTCTTTTGAGATATTAATGGGGTCATGCAACCTCCGTTTTGTGTTTGTTTTTCCATATTTTTTCTGTCCTTTCTTATTTTGCAAATTTTGGTTCCCTGATATTAAATAACAATTGAGACCCTTGAATTGATCTTCCAAGTGGATTTAAATGAAATAACAGGACGAGTTTCACTTGACAGCAGAGTTCCTTGGTCTATTGAAGTTTGGGTTTCTTTCCTTTTCGGATTTAGTGTAACTAGATGGCTGACGTTGCTATTGCCACACATGTCTGCATGAATGCATATACATGTTCATTATCCGCATAAATCAAATTTAAGTTTAACTTTTATTGGGATCTCCAGAATGTTCACCAAGGCAATCCAACTGAAACGTTAGTGCGGTTTCTTAAAGCAAGGGATTGGGATGTCTCAAAAGCCCATAAAATGGTTAGGTCCTTTTACATCAATTACAATGTTACTAATTTTAAGTTACATATTCTCCTTAAAATCACATTCATCTGTGTACTTCTTTAATCTTTTCTAACAGCTTTCAATTGTCTCAGTTGGTTGATTGTTTACATTGGAGGATAGAAAATGAGATTGACAATATACTAACGGTGAGTTCTTTGCACCCCACCACCCCCCAAGCATGTATACCTGTAATTTTTTCTTTTTGGCTAATTATAAATGCATTGTTTACGTTGGAGGATAGAAAATGACATTGACAATGTACTAACGGTGAGTTCTTTGCCCCCCCAAAGCACGTACACTTGTAATTTTTACTTTTTGGCTAATTATAAATGCAACATGAATAAAAGAAATGGATTTTTTCCAGATTCGTACTGAGTTGCACTCCAAACATGAAGCAAAATGATCACCATTACTGTTAGTCTTCCTTTTGCAATTCTTGGGGGATGAAATGGATGTGTCCCTAACCTTTAGCATTTTGGTATTACATGCATAAAGAGGGAAAATGGGGTTAACTGATTGAAACACTCTCACATTGGCCAATTTTGCTAACAGATTATGACCTGAAACTTTCTCATCTTTGAAATATAATTTTGAGTTATATTCTCAGTTTCTTCAAGTATAAGACAGTCCATAGTCATGAGGGTGAAACAATCTTGTGCTCATTACTGTGATCAATTAGTTATTCCACTATTGTTTTTGCATTCTGTATGTGCAGAAACCAATTATCCCGGTTGAATTGTATAGAGCAGTGCGAGATTCTCAGCTTGTGGGTTTATCAGGTTACTCAACAGAGGTATTATCATGTGAAAAATAAATTTTTTTGTCCTTCAATATATGTAACTGTGGTCCTGCTATAGTAGCATAGCTAAATGATCTTGGCTACTCAAATTCCATTTTCTATGATGGTCTGTTTGAATATGTTTTTGCATTTATAGCTTTCTGTGGTGATTAGTCACTTATAACTCCCCTTCATGGTTTTCTTTAAAAAATTTCAGGGTCTTCCTGTAATTGCCATTGGTGTTGGGCTTAGTACATATGACAAAGCTTCTGTGAGGAGCCAGCACTTTTTTCACTTCAGTGTTTGAAATATAGAAATTTATTTTTGCTGTACTCACAATTTTAATTTCTTTTTGCTTTAGGTGAATTATTATGTAAAGTCACACATTCAATTGAATGAATATAGGGATCGTGTGGTATTGGTAAGAATGTCCTCTACGAACTTGAAATCACTTGTCCATCATTCTGCTCTTCGATATTTTATGGTGTCTAATTTGCCTCTTTTATGATAGCCGTCCGCATCAAAAAAGTATGGACGGCCCATCAGCACCTGTCTGAAGGTTTTAGATATGACTAGCTTAAAGCTGTCAGCATTGAACCAAATAAAGGTATTCCTTGCCAATTGAAAAACAAAATATTGTTGTGTTATAGAAAATTCTTGAAAGAATGGAAGGAAAAATAAATTATAAATACGTATAAAAGCAATTCAAACTTTTAATTACTTTTTTCTTAGTACAAGCTGTAGCATTGAGGAAAAACTTTGAGGTGGCTGCCTTTTAAAAACTCCTCTAACAATCTTCAAGAATCTGAATATGAACGCAAACTCTTTAAAACTTTGTGACTTACTTTCCGACACATAATTTGGATAATTGTGATTTTTTTCCTCTCTCTCTCTCTTTTCAGAAGCTTGTTTAGACACCCAACTATTTAAACATTTTAAATTCTTCAAACACCTTCAATTGAGAATGAAAGTGAGAACCAGATAACTAATTACTCTTAAGATTCTTTTCTTGGAAACCATATTCTGATATTTGTTCGATTAATGCAGCTAATGACTGTTATATCTACAATTGATGACTTGAATTATCCAGAGAAGACTGACACATACTATATTGTCAATGCCCCATATATATTTTCAGCATGTTGGAAGGTTTGTATTTATCATCATATATGAACTAAAGCAAATTCCCCCTCTGCCCCCCCTCCCATCCCTGCTCTATTCCATTCTCTTTTCTCCTGGAGACAAGAGTAAAGTCCAATACTTCGGATGCTGGCAGGTCGTAAAGCCTCTTCTGCAAGAAAGAACAAAGAGGAAAGTTCAGGTGCTGCAAGGTAATGGGCTAGATGAGTTGTTGAAGGTAAGGCAATTTGTCTCATTTGTTTTCCTTTCTTCTTATTTAGGTTCTGACCTTCAAATTTATGAAACACTAGTAACTCTTAAATCTGTGGTAATTAAGGTCATTACTTTAATTGACATAATGATGTTTTCAAACAACTAGTTGGGTTCATTTCTTTCTTATAGTGTACTCCAAAATGATGCTGCTATTCAAGTATGGTGTTCCATTAATTAAACATAGTAATTGAGAAAGCATTTCTGATGGCTGTTTTGCCCCACTTCACTCACTAATCACTAAGTAATACTGTGGATACATTTTTCTGGCCAGTTGCATCTGTTTCCTCCGTAATCAGACTTTTGACACCATTGATTTGCAATCTTTTATGCAGATAATGGATTATGCATCTCTCCCACACTTCTGTAAGAAAGAAGGCTCAGGTTCATCTCGGCATAATGGGAATGGAACTATTGACAATTGTTTCTCTTTAGACCATGCTTTCCACCAAGGGCTCTACAGTTACACCAAGCAGCAAGCTGTGCTTGTGGAATCTGTTTCACCAATCAAGCATGGTTCGTTCCATGTGGTTTTCCCCGAGCCAGATCCTGAAGAAACCAAGATCGCCAAGACCATAGAGTCTGAGTTTCACAGGCTTGGAGATAAGAATGGCCTTATTGACACATTGAATGGTCACAAAGTTGACTAATAAGTATAACTTAGATATCACTAATTACACATTTGTAGTCGCTATGACTTCAAAACCCAATGCTCGATGCCCTATCAATCATTGTTGCCGCTGAGTGGGGAGAGGTTTTGTATTTCAGTAACTACATGTACTAATGTTTGCTTGCATCAGCTTGATGCAGGTGGATGTAATAATTAATTTGGTGTAGCTTAAAACTTGCCACCTTGGAGTGGATTAATATGTTCCTACTTTTGTTCAAAAATGGAAGCCTGAGAGTATGAAAAAGCTCTTCTGATTTTTAAATGCTTAGGTGCTATTGTATTCAATTTCAATGAATCAAATACATTGTGTCAGAAGCCAGGAACCCTGACCTGCACAATCTACCACTCTGTCAATTTTCCAAGGAACCTTGACCTGCACAATCTATCACCGTCAATTTTCCAACATGTTGGACCCTTTGCTCAAAAGCCTTAAAAAAAAAAAAAAAATTCAGTCAACTTTACCACACCCAAAACCATATTGGACGATGCCCCAATTTTATGCTAGATTTTGGATAACTTCAATTCATGTATGTACATGTACAAACAGCAAGTTTGCTAAAAGCATACATAAGAAAAAAGAACAAAGAACTTCTTCAAGTACCCTTTCCAACAAATTTACATATCTGACTAATGATTTCGTTCAAGCCTTCGCCCTTAATTTCGGGAAGGGTCTTTCTTCCCATTCATAACATTATAATGGACCACTGCCACTCATGACAAGGAAGAAGGTGCTTTGAGCCATTATAGCATCAAACAATAACAAATACCCACCTTTGAAGTTCTATCTCAACTGTTTGTAGCAACTATAGGCAATAGCAACAGACACAGCAGCACAAGCAACAGCGAGAACTGCATAGGTATCTTCATGCTCCCAGCTCTCCAACCAAGTTGGCATGGCACAAACCTTGCGTGAAAAAACCCCTTTGCCGCTGCTGCTTCGGGAAACTTGTTTCTTATTGCTTTTCTTCTTTTCCATTACCACCTTCATTGCCCTCTCATCGGCATCTGGATTGTCTACTTTTTCCAGTAAGACAGGGTTCTGACAACAGGAGTCTCCATTTTCCTGGCAACAGCCTATAATCTCGGCTTGAGATCCACAAGCTGCAGTGTTTTCCTCTTTCAATTGTATCTGTGTCACATCTCTTCTGCCACTCTGGTTGGCCTCTCCATTTAGATGGAACCTTATTTCATGAGATTTCTTCTGTTCTTCTGATGACAAACCCATCTGACCCCTGAAATCAGCATTTCCATTAAAACCTACTTCACATATTTTGTACTCTTTGTAAGAAAAAAAAAATTCCCAAAAAAAAGCCCACAAATCCCCTGATGCACCAAGTTCTAGATCAGGGACTACTGCCAAACTTGACATATTCCATACTGAAAAATATGGCATGGAACCAATACAAAGAAAACAAGGGGTTGAGTTTTTCACAATTTTATCTACGTACAGAAGTTGAACATACTTCCACTTCTTTTCAATGATATACCAATGGTATGGCACATCATTCAGATTGAAAGAACTGAAAAGATTTACTTTGAGATCCGAATCTATAGCTAAACCTATATCAAAAGCGAAGTCAGCTCATCTGTATTGAGCTCCAGAGTATACTAAAAGATTAATGCATGTAATTCAAAAAAAAAAAAACCACAAAAACTAGTCCACATGTTTGGAAACTGAAGATACATAACTGAGAAGAGAATTACCTCCACAACCAGTGTACAATTTCTCCTTTCCCTACATGCTGCTCAAGCAATGCAGGTACATCATCTGGGGTAACATACCCATACCTGCGAAATTTGAAGAATTAAAAATCCTTCAAATGGATAAAATAGCCTATAATATGTATAACATATTGGGCGCACAATTATTGGTAATACTTTGTGAAGTGAAACTAACAAATTATACAATACTAAAAATTGGGTTAAAGCAATCAACAGACAGTGGATTTTCCCTTACCAGTGCCCAGTAATTTCACCAGTGATATTTGATCCAAAAATAATGATGTTCCCGGCATACTTATGTCCCCCAATGTGTGAGCATGGGCTAACCGATACTTTACACTGAAGACCATGAGTTTCTATCTCTTCTTTGAACCTGCTAACTATTGGAGGTCCACAAACTCCACAACGACGATCCCGGGACGCATGAGAACATACAAATATATACCAACCCTTTAGTTTTTCAGGTGTTCCCGGAAGCCATTCGCTGTCCTTCACAAGCACTTCCTCGACAAATGTGTCAACATCGAAATGAGTCAATCTCCTGCATCATTTGGTGGATCAAAATCAGTATTAAAGTGGGAATGCAAAAATTTAGGGGCAAAGAACTTAACAATTTTTTAAAAGATATTTGTAATTGACCTGTATCTGATCATGTCAGGAAAAATTAATACATCCCCATTTGATGTCTCAGTTCCATCATGGCCCTCGCATATTGTCAAGCGGGTCTAGAGGCAAACGGAGAAAGTGATAAGAAGAAGAAGCTGGTCAACCTCAGCCAAAAAAAAAAAAACATGGGAAAAGAAGCCAAACCCAAGAAAACACAGAAATACCATCATCAAATAATTCTCACAGTTTTCTGAAGTAATTCATTTATGAGTAGAATCTAGGATTACTCCTTTTCCCTATAAATGAAGATTTATGCAATTGACCATAGGACTTCCAGCAATTGGCTGACCCCAATATTACTTTCCGAATTTAGACACAAGACTATGGATTACCAATTACAAAGCCCAAAATGTTAACCCCACTACACAATTATTTTGAAGGAAATGAATACAATAAATTTTTTCCTTTTCTATGAGTCTAGGGATAGCGTTAGGCATTTGTCATCACACACCAGAGGAAATAATTCTATCTAAATATAGATAAACAAGGAAATCTGTTTGCAATAGCAATTAAAGATCTCATAAGTACACAGGAAATCTGTTTGCAATAGCAATTAAAGATCTCATAAGTACACTTGACTGCATTTTCTTAGTTTTCAAGTACATTAAATACTTAAGACCGGGTTGGTCACGAGCAAAAGATCCATCATCAAAGTTAATCGCTGGAATAGGAATTTCAAAAAACGTACTTCTCATCATAAATCTTAATCTTCCAAAAGTAAAGTAATTGAATATCCAACATCACAGTTGCAAAACAAATGCCTCCAAATTTATTGACATTGCTTGACTTGGCATATGCTATTCCGTTAGAACCATATTTAAAAAATAAAATAAAATAAACATATATGCTGCATAAAAATTGAAGAGAAACACAAGCACTAAAGGAAGATTCCTGATTGCTGAACTGTTGCCCTTTGCTAATCTTAAACACTGAACCCGAGAAAATTTGATTGCTAATATATGAGAAATTCTATGCATCATTCAGTTCTCAAAGATACTTTCTTCTGGAACTCAAAATACAGATCAATCGTCCCTATCTTGCAGAATCTAACCTTTACTCATTCACCAACAACAGAAAATTATTTGAAAAAAATACTGTTTATCAGGAGAAACATCACACTTCAAAATCACTGAATTAAGTAAGAATTTCAAGTCAAAATTCAAACCAGATAATACTAAATTGCAAAACTAAAGATCAATCCAGAACACGAGTGATTGGCAAAACTGAAAATTCTACTTCAACAAGCTAGAATAGAGACCAATGCTCATTGAAAATCAAACAATAAACAGATAATCACCCCTCAAACTTCAAGCAATCTGCCGATTAAAAAAGATTCTAAAATCACCAAGAGTAAAACCACCCACATCAAAATTTGAACCATAAGCACCAACATACTCCTAAAACTAAGCAAATCATTGAAGCCCAAGAATAAAAAAGACCAAATTGCTTCTCAAAACACAACTAATTCAGAAACCATAGAATAATTTCTCCAATTCAACAAAAACAGGAGCTCATGTATCAAAATCTAAACCAGAAACCATCACCATCATTAACAAAGAAACCTCCAAAACCTATATAACTTCCCTAAGACTAAAGTCAACCCACAAATAGAACCAAACCAAACACTTTGAAATCACACTTAAAACACAAGCAACACACAAACTGCCAAAAATCTACTTCAATTCACAAAATCTAAAATCAACTCACATCAAATTTGGACCCCGCAGAACAGAGTAAATCACTCCTCAAAACAAAACCCATAAAGAATCGCCAAACGCCTTTTCTTTTCACCAAAACCAACAGCAACTCATTGCGGATCACCAAATACGAAATCAAACTAGTCACCAGAAAAAAAAACAACCAATTGACAAAAGCATGATCATTCCATTTCAATTCACCAAATCTAAATGCAATCTCTGTTAAAATTGAAGCTGAAACACTCCTCAAAATACAATTAGTGCAGAAAAGACCAAATACTCATAACAAATAACTGAAGATAAAACCAATCCACATCAATCAAGCTTGATTTCCCAAAACTAGCAACAATATCCCAAAATCACTCTTGAAATGGGAACATA
>CP135566.1:2911895-2922125 GCA_032401905.1 Swietenia macrophylla | reverse complement strand
ATTAAAAACAGTCTTTATAAAATTTAAAATTAAAAAATTAAAATATATAAAATAAATATTAAATATTATTTAAAATACCTAATAAAAAATTTTAAATATATTAAAAAATTAAAATATATAATAAATAATACTTAAAATAATTTTTTAAAAAAATTTTAAAAAATTATTATTCACGTGTACAGTAATTAAATCAGACTACATGCCCTCCTCCTCCTCCTCCTCCTCCTCCTCCTCATAGATAAAAAAGGGGGAAACTCCATTGGAGTAGGGATGTATTAGTAGAATTGTTTTGTAAGTATTTGTGATTATTGTAAGCAAAATTAAATTTTCTGTTACAATGTTATAATTAGAAGTGTCAAGGGGAAACTGGCCAATCTAGCCCTCTGCACTAAAAATTCAGTTAAGGTACTACCCCTAATATTTTATTATTTTAATAAAAATTATAAATTTTATTATTTAAATATTATTATTATTATTTTAATAAAAACTCATGAATCAGCCCAAACTCATTGCAATCTGAATTTATGAATTTAATTATATTTTGACACGTCGGTTGTTTGGGCTTTTTTGCAAGCCTCACCGACCCGACCCAATTGACACCACCAGTGACAACTTTCATCCGCTGTAAAGGCTTCGTTGTTTTGGGCCCATCACCCCTGGCATTGCGGCTGACTTGTTAACAGCTTTAATCAGGAGCTAATGGTATCTGCCGAAAATACGAAGGAAATAACACAGCTCACTTCTGCTCCAAATTTCCAATCAAAACCTAATAATCTGTTGCATATACAAGATCAAAGATCTTAGCTTACAAGGAAAGAGCAAACTTCCTTGAACTTAGCCAACGAGAGGACCCTTTCAGGAAGTTGCTTCCAAGATCAAATATAGGATTTCATTTTTCTTCCTCAAAATCCTAAAAGAAAAGACAGGAATTTGATTGCACTGGTGTCAGATGTACACACAACAAGGGGTTTGAACATGTTTCACCCTAAACCATTCATAATCACACAAAGGTCTGGCAAATATAAATGTCACACTGGCTTTTCACCAGGCAGATACGATGGCGAGCCACCTTCAATTTGGTTCTTTTTGCGATGAAAGATGCCGCTGATATTAGACACAAGGGTTTTTTTGGAGAGAGAACTCTTCTGTTTTTCAAACTTCTTGACCTCTACAATTCTTTCGGACGGGTTCTGCTTTTGAATCCTATAGTGGTGTGGTGATGATTCAGATGACATCTCTGATTCAGCCAGAATCCTTGCTGCAGCTTCAGCCGCCTTCTTTTGCTCCCGCTCACGCCACTTTCGGAGCTCTCCCTCTACAGCCCTCTCAGCTGCTTCAGCCATCTCTGCCCTCTTTAGAGCCTCCTCAGTTGCAGCCCTCATATCCTCAATCTCCTTCTGAGTTGCTTCTAACTTCTTCAGGGCCTCATTTTCACTAGCCTTCACAGCTTCCACCTGAGCCACGGCGGCAGCCACTTTCATTTCTGCCAATGTATCAGACTCCTCAACTTTACGGCTCAAAGACTCAAATTCTTCTTTTGAAATGGTTATCTTGGCACCAGATTCAGAAGTAGATGCACGGGCAGCATTAGTTCTCTCAGATAGAGTCTTAATGTGATCAAGGGCCCTAACTTCTGCTCCCTTTGCTGCCTCGGCTTCTTCTAGAGCAACTCTCAGTTTCTTGTCTGCTTTTTCAAGAGCAATTTTAGTGGCTTCAGCTTCCATCTTCAACTCCCCAGCTTTATTCCTCATCTCTTCTGCCTCTTGTCGTGCATTTTCTGTTTCCAAGGATAGCTGGTGGAGAGTTGAGAGCATTTCTTCAGAAGCAACTCTTATTTTGGCTTCCTCAGTGAGGCATGCTTCAAGCTCAGACTTAGTCTTCCTGAGTTTGACATGCAAATTCCCAGCAATGGATTCTGTTTCTGCTTCCTTCTCCTTCAGTTCAGAATGCTCTTTCTTCATATTCTCAAGCTCCACTTTAAGAGACTCCATCAAGGTTTGCAGAGAGATTTCCTCCTCAGCAACTTTCTGCAATGACCCCTTTGCATCATCCAACTCTGAAGTCACAATTCTCACGGAATCTAAATCTGAAGCCTTGGCATTTTCCATCTGCTTCTGCAAAGCAGCAATCTCGTTCATTGTTTCTGTCAACTGCACTTCCAGATTCTGAGTGAGTTCAGGATCAAACTGGTTCTTCAAAGCAAGCAATTTCTTGGATGCCTCTTCCAGGGTTGCTTTATATAACTGCCTCTGAACATCCTTGTCAGCAAATACTTTTGCTTGCTCTTGCTGGCCCTGCAGAGTTGCAAGCTTAACTTGCCCAATCGACTCCTGCACAGCCGAGATTTCCCTAGAGAGCTCACTTACTCTCTCCATGTTTGCTTTGGCTGAATTTTCAGCACCTGCTGCAAGATTGAAAGCAGCAATTTTTGCTTCCAAGGTTGCATCATAGTCCTGACGGATCTTCCTCAGCTCTTGCTTTGCAGTATCAAGTTCAGTAATCACATTCATATACTTCTCCCTTTCAGTTTCCAAGTCCTGTTTCCTGGCACCATCAGATCCAAGAGGGTTGCTACTATTTGATTCCTCAATCTGCTTTGCCTGGTCCTTTGCTGCTTCTGTTGCCTTAATAGCAGACTCCTTGGATTCATTGATAACATTGAGTTTTTGAGACATATTCTCAACTGTTCTTTTTGCCTTTTCAAGCTCAACAAGTGCATGGGCCTTAGTATCTTCGGCATTCTTTAGTTGTTCCTTTAACTTCTTCAGCTCTTTTTGAGCCAGGTGAAGCTGAGTCTCCTTCGCCAGGACTCTCTGCCATTAAAGGAGCAAAAAAAATGTAGACAGCTTCTCAGAATGATGACGAGCAAAATATCTACATATTGCAGAATGGAAATTAAGCACTTATATAAAGTCAAAGAGAGCAAATACTAATTATCATGAAATGTACAAGTCAAAAACAAAAAAAATTAAGCAGCAGCAGCTTTAAAACTCTATTGTTCATTCATTTTGAAAACAAATGCAAAACTTCAATCACGCTCAAATAAAGAACGAAACATAAAACTATCAGAAAGACCGTGAATGCATTTTATTTCTCATTCAAATTCAGCTTCCTATATCCAGTAACAAAACCTCTTTTGCCTCATGGCCCAATGACTGTAGTCATTCCAGGCCAAGAAGATTAGAACTGTTAGAAATTGAGTCATGAAGGCTGACAGTTAAAAGTAAAAAATAATTCCTTGACGTATCAAATTGGGTATTTGTAGATAGAAGCTCCAGCAATACCAAAAAAAAAAAAAAGGAACAAACAGGAATACCTCAGCAGAATGAGGTTTTGTCTTCTTGATGGCAGGTTTTTCCCCTGAGAAAGCACCCTCACCAAAGAGAGTGACAGCATCTTTAACAGATTGAAATGGTGCACTGGTGTCTATCTCTCCCACCTCCACCCTATGGGGGGAGTCTGTAGCATTCTGGCGTCCCTTTGCTACCATACTTGCCTTCCTTTATGGTTATTTTTTCCAAGAAGCTTACCTGCAGGAAACAATAAAAAGTAATGCTAATAAAATTTGAAACTCATGCAAAATAAAATCAAATATACCATGACCAAAACTTCAGAAAAATAGGAACTGCAGAGCTCCATATAGTGCAGGTCAGAAATGTGGCTGTAGCCAACTCTATATGAACTAAGAGCTGGTTTGTATCTCATCCATTAGCATGTGGACATCAATCATAAATAACATTGACCTAAGAAAATCACTACATTAAACAGAACCTTGGACTTTATTTTCATCTCATTTCCAATTCCAAACCGCAATTATGATAGCTTCAATAGATAAAAAAATTGTTGAGTTCAGTAAAATCTCGCAAGTTCCAAGTTCATGCAGCCCGAAAATCACAGTGAGCCCTAAGCACTATCATGTTTGGTCTTGCGTGATGGCGTTCATTTCCCAGGATCATTTCACACTTCCTCAAAAATCAATAAGATTTCCGTAAACTCAACCATAGACAATGAATGAAGCCACTCAATTGAAGCAAGAAACAAAAGAGAGAAACAAGAAGTAAAACAAAAATTATCAAACCCATATAAGTAATCTTTCAAGTACATCACACATAGAGTAGTAGTGCTGCTGAAGCAACAAGGATAGGAGTAAACTTACTACTATTTATCACTTCTTCTAGAAAATTTATCCAAATTATCATCAAACTACTCTTTGGGTAGTATCTCTCTTTAATTCGATCAGAAATTCAAGCTCAAACCTTAACTCAACAGCAAACAAACAATGAATTATCTTAAAATTTCTACACTTCTCGCAATAAATAAAAAATCAAGACAGTAATAAAGATGACATGTCACATCGAAAAAACAAATGAAATGAGGCTCAAATTGCAAGCTAAACAACAGAGTCAGAAAAGACTTAATAAACAAACAAAAATAAAGCTAAAAGACAAGGCATGAAAACATAAAAAGAACAAAGAACGTACCTCTAGTTGCTTACCCAGAACACCCTAAACATATAACCCTAGAAATCATCAAAAGTCAAAACCCGTGCAAGCTCTGGTAATAAAAATAACAGTCTTCACATGTTCACACAATCTTGAGATCAACTTCACCGATCCTCATGCTTTCCTTGAAAATTCAAAAATAATATTTTTTTTAAAAAAGAAACCCTTTTAATCTTTTCACTCAAAGAACAAAATCCACCAAGGAGATTCTCAGCGGCGCACGAATCCCTCCGAAACGAAATTTTTCTAGTCCAAGGAACTGGTTTTCCTGAAAATTTTCCGGGTTGAAATCAAGTGGCTTCCCTCTGCAGCAGTTGCATTCAAGGGGCAGGGCAGACGGGGAGTCTTCTGTGGACACTGAAAGTTTGAAAATTCGAAAACCGTTCAGAGACAAATTTTATATTAGCAAATCAGTGAAGAGAGAGAAAGACGTGACATTCTCATTTCTCTCGGTTGGACTTCTACGAACAGTTGTGACTTTCTCGAGAAACGGAAGGGTAGTTTCGTCTGGGAAGTACAACTGTCAGAAGCTGGAGAACAGAGTTTCCAGTTTCCACAACGTTAAACCGTTGTTAACACATTGAGGCGAGGGCTCGAGCAAATTATATTTTTAAAATTAGTTGAAATAAATATTTTAAATTATAGCAAAAATAAATGAATTTGATTTTTTTTTTAATATGAAAAATTGATAACATTTGTTTCTCTTATTTTAAAATTCGTTAATACCTGTTTTTTGAGAGTTTGAATTGAAAGGGAGGGCAATTTTGTCTAGAGAGTACAAGCAAGAGAAGCATAAGGGGAAATTCAGAGAGCCAATGGGCACCGGCCAACACAAACAACTAGTAGTGAGTGATGAGGATGACCATAAAATGAAAAAGAAGAGAAAGAAAAGCTGGATTAAAATGGTCTTTCTTTCCCTTTTTGTTTGTGATGTGGTGTGGGGTTTGGATATTCATTCCTGATCTGTCATTGCCCTTTAGATATTATTCCAATTCATTGATTGATTATCCAACTTTCATCTTCATAAATATTCCCATCAAAGCATGCATGTACTCTTTCAATTGGCACACTGATTTTAAAATTAAAAAAAAAAAAAAAAGAAATTGTAAAATGAGCTCAAGCAATGGTGATCTTTCTACAAGCCCATAATTCAAATATGGGCCTGTTCTTGGACTCTTTTTCTAGAGACGTGAAAATTTCCCAACAATTAATTGTAAAGAGTTGTCCTTCGACGGATAATATGCTGTAATTATTTTTTATAAACGTATTATTATTGATTTAAATTATATTTTAAAATTTTAATTTTTATTATAAAATATAAAATTAAAAATTAAAATATAATTTTAATTATTAATTATAAATATATGTCACGAATGATAAAAAAAAAATTAAAGATAATCCGCCTCCTCCTGTGAAAATTGAATCGCTATCCTTGTTATCACTTTGCATGTGCTTCGTGTCCACAAATGTCAATTGCATAGGACGTGAACCTTGTTTGTCGTATTTTAATTTTGTGATTTGTAAGCTTTGTCCTCTCGTGCTCGCTTGAATTGATGGCTGTAATTATATCACCTTTTTGTTCAACTACTTACAGATAATGAATATGCTTGGTGTTACTTCATATAGCACACCGTATGTTTGCAATAGAGCTAAGCTAGATATCTAATGGGTAGAGAAATTGCTGCTGCTGCTGCTGCTGAAGAAGAAGAAGATCTGCTGCCTCTTTTTGAGACAAAGGAAGCAAAGGGTGAGGTTTCTTACAGGTTGTTTGCAGCCACAGTTTTTATGGGAATATGTTTGATACTGGTTTACAGGATTAATGTAAACTTACCAAGAACCCAAGAAGAAGAAGAAGAAGGAAGATGGGCTTTGAATATTGGGATGTTCATGGCACAGTTATTTGTCAGTTTGTTCTGGATCATCGCTCAGTCTGTTTGTTGGAATGTTAGATATCATTTTCCTTTCAAAAATTGACTATACCAGAGGTTTCTTCTTCTTCTTTTTTTTTAAATTTACTCTTAATCTTCTCTGTACTTATGAATGGTTATTTAGCAGATTCCTTCTCTCTCTTCTTCTTGTTTTCTTTCTCTGGTTATTATTATTTCACAGTGTAAACATTTCTAACTGTATAAATGCTCACAAATTTTGCAAGTTCAGATATGAAGAAATGTTACCAGGAGTTTGACATTTTCGTGTGCACGGCTGATCCGAAGATAGAGCCACCGACTATGGTGATTTACACCATTTTATCTGTCATGTCCTATAATTATCCACCGGAGAAATTGAGTGTTTATCTGTCGGACGACGGTGGATCAGAATTCACATTTTATGCGCTCTTAGAAGCCTTCCATTTCTCTAAGCATTGGATACCCTTCTGCGTAAAATTCAACGTCGAATCAAGGTCACCGGAAGCCTACTTTCTACAGAAATTTGATGCGAAAGACACCACTCACGCTCAAGAATGGTTAGCTATCAAGGTAGTTTGACCATACGATATCAGTATATAACTTTAGGACCTGTATATTTATGCTATTTTTGCTTGAGTTGCTTGCTACTTGAACTGTTTTGGTCATGCAGCATGTAGCTAGGACAGTTGAATTTGCACAAACGAACTATATCTACTTGCTAACATAATTTACTTTACTGAGTTCAAAGAAAAAATACAAAGAAATGAGAAACCGGATCGTATCAGCCATTGCAAAGGGAAGCATTTCCAAAGAAACAAGGATTCAACACAAAGGATTCTCTGAATGGAATTCTAAGACAACCAAGCACGATCACCGGTCGATTGTGCAGGTAAATATACATGCAATTGGGATAAAATTTTAGATCAGGTGGTTTTATTACTTTAATAATGTGTTAGTATATTTAAGATTTTGAAATATTTAATTATTAAAGTAAAATAAATTTATTTATTAATAATAAGTTAAAAAAATTTAATTATATTTCAGTATTCAATTAATATAACGAAAAAAATTTATTTATTAAGAATGAATTAAAAAAATTTTAGATAAATTTTATTATTTAATTAATATGATAAAAAAATTTATTAAATTTATTTAAAATTTTTTAATTTATTATTAGTGAATAAATTTATGTTATATCATTAATACTAACGAACAATTCAATCACATTAGCTGTATTAACTTAATAAGAAACTGTCCACCTAAAAATTTTTCATGCAATTAGATGTACAATGAAATTCACTGCGGTATGCTAATTAATTTAACTATTTAACCCAGATTATAGGTGTGCTGGGAAGGACAGAGAAGTCGTGGATATTGAAGGGTGTCAGTTGCCGACATTGATTTACATGGCTCGAGAAAAGAGACCAGGGTGGCTGCATAATTTCAAAGCTGGAGCCATGAATGCTCTGGTAATTTGATTTACATGAACACGAGTCCTTTGAATTTTTTTTTTATTCTTCTTTTTCTTTTGGTCGTCAGGCTGAATGGTCACTTACGTTTGCATGCAGACAAGGGTGTCTTCAGAGATAAGCAATGGATCAATAATTCTTAATTTGGACTGTGACATGTATGCAAATAATGCAGATGCAATAAGAGAAGCCTTGTGTTTCTTCGTGGATAAAAAGAGAGGCCACGAAATTGCTTATCTGCAGTATCCACAACTTTTTCACAATATCTCCAAAGATGATCCGTAAGCGGATCATAATCCATAATTAACACGGTAATCCGTTAGCCAAAATATATGAACAGAACTAATATCCTTGATCTTTTCCTGTTTAAATCTTGATGATCACGAAGGTTGAGCTTGCCGGGATTGGCGGCTACAATGCATCTGCGTACTGCGGCACAGGATGTTTCCATAGAAGAGAAAGCCTCTCCGGAGCAAAGTTTTGTAAGCATGACAAAGGAAATAGCTGGAAAATTGGGGCCACAAAGAATGATATTAAAAGAAGCGTTGATGAATTGGAAAAGGCCTCAAAAATTCTTGCCAGTTGTGGCTACGAGAAGGACACTCAATGGGGCAACGAGGTTTAGCTACAGCTCTCTTCTTCTTATCCATTCTAGTCACGAATTTCTTGTTTATGATTTATGAGAATGAGCCTTTTTGTAACGTGGAACGTAATATTTGTAATATAGAATTGATCATCTGAGTATGAATTTGCAGATGGGATTGATATATGGGTGTGCATCAGAAGACCTGGTTACTGGGTTGGCAATCCTATCCAGAGGTTGGAAATCATTGTTTTATAAATCAGAAAGAGTAGCTTTCTTGGGCGTTGGTCCAACAACCTTAGATATTGCTCTTCTTCAATACAAAAGATGGTCTGAAGGAATGTTCCAGATATTCTTATCAAAGTACTGCCCCTTCATTTTAGGTCATGGGAAGATCAAACTTGGTGCCCAAATGGGTTACTGTAATTATCTTTTATGGGCTCCCCTTTCCTTTCCTACGTTGTGCTATGTTATAGTTCCTTCTCTTTGCTTGCTTCAGGGCATTTCCTTATTCCCAAAGGTATCAAGTTTTTAATATGCAGGGTAGAACTATCAATTGTAGCTGGGGTTACTAATTTAATGGTTAACTATGTTTCAGGTGTAAAGCTTATGGTTCATAACCAAGAATGTCTACAGCATATTAGAAGAACTGAGTTGTGGTACTACACTCAAAGGTTGGTGGAACAAACAGAGAATGCTGATCATCCGAAGTACTACTGCATACTTTTTGGCATTCTTAGACGTTATCGTCAAGCAACTGGGATTATCTAAAACAGCATTTGCCATCACTGCCAAGGTGGTGACAGAAGATGTTTTAAGCAGATACGAGCAAGAAATCATGGAGTTCGGAAGCTCGTCTATCATGTTCACCATTGTTTCCACACTGGCAATGCTGAATCTTTTCTGTTTGGTTGGAGGAATAATCAGGATAATTATTTTCCTGTATTTCGGAGCTCCAGAAAAGTTGATCGCTCAGATTACACTTTGTGAGTTCTGGTTAATCTTCCAATCTATGAAGCTCTCTCCATCCGCAAGGACAAGGGCTGCATACCCTTTTCTGTCACGTTCAAGTCTACTGTTTTAGCGTCACTGGCATGCCCAATGTCTACATATAAATAGTAAGACTGTTTCATCTGATATTACAGGATTTGTACAAATGTAAGAAATCATTGTCTCCTACTCATGACGTCCCAATTTGTCCATCCCTATTTGTCCGAATGTAACTTGTCACCTTCCCCGTCCGCATAAGCGGCCGACAGCGGCCACCTCATTGCTGAGGTATTGCATTCATTTCCCGAGAGCCATCCCTTCTCTTTTTAAATTGTCTCCGTTACATCGAAAAACAAAATAAAAGCAAATATAAAATAATTTGGGGGAATATATAATAGAACGGGTCCATGGAACTTGCTCCCTCCAAACTAAAGCAGACGATAAAGAAACTGAAGATATACTTCATAAACGGAAAAGGCAGATAGTTTTATTACATAATAGATAATATAACAAAATTATCTAAATAATTAAGAAAAAAAATTATTTATTAATAATAAATAAAAAAATTAAAAATAAATTTTTATAATTTTTTTATTACGTTAATTTAAAATAAAATTTATTTTAAATTTTTTTATTTATTTTTAATAAATAATTTTTTCTTATTTAATTAGATTATATTACTATATTATTTATGTTGACGTGATATTACTATTTTATTTAAAATTTTTTTATATAAAATATATATAAAATTAAGAAAAAATTTTAAATAAAATAATTCT
>CP135566.1:2826379-2909149 GCA_032401905.1 Swietenia macrophylla | reverse complement strand
AATTTTTTTATTTATTTTTAATAAATAATTTTTTCTTATTTAATTAGATTATATTACTATATTATTTATGTTGACGTGATATTACTATTTTATTTAAAATTTTTTTATATAAAATATATATAAAATTAAGAAAAAATTTTAAATAAAATAATTCTATTATAATAATATTATTAATATAATAAAATTATTTAATTAATAAAATAAAAATATAATAATAAAGAAAAAATTAATAAAAATATTATTATTTAATTAATATAATAAAAATATTAATAAAAATATTATTTTATTTTATTAATTAAATAATTAAAGCACATGATAACGTGCACCTCTTCCTCCTGAATTAATAGAAGGAAAATCAAACTTTTCCTCCGCATCTAGAGGTTGAAGATAATATATTTATGCACATATACATACATATATATATATATATATATATGGAGAGAGAGAGAGAGAGTCTGCACGGAGAGTTTGGAGAGAAAACAGAAATGGCGAGTGACGGGTCTTTGCCATTGTTCGAGACAAGAAAAGCCAAGGGAAGAGTTCTATACAGGATCTTTGCAATTTCAGTGTTTGTGGGGATATTTCTGCTATGGGTTTACAGATTGCGTCACGTGACAAATGAAAATGGAGGAATTAGATGGGCGTGGCTAGGGTTGCTTGCGGCTGAGCTGTGGTTCGGTTTTTACTGGTTACTGACTCAAGCCCTAAGGTGGAATATAGTCTACAGGCAAACCTTCAAAGATAGGCTCTCCCAAAGGTCCTTCTTCTACCTCGCTGTCTCTCATCTACGTATTACAGCAACTAACATTGAAATCAGAGCTATATCGTTTAACACCTTTGTTGTCACTTTGTTTGTTCTTTCCACATGTATATATGTGTATTTAATACAAACTTTATTTTGGAAAAAGAAATACACAGATATGAGAATGAGTTGCTGCCTGGAGTGGACATATTTGTATGCACAGCAGACCCGAAAATGGAGCCACCAATGATGGTGATAAACACAGTTTTATCAGTAATGGCGTATGATTATCCGACACAAAATCTGAGCGTTTATCTCTCTGACGATGCTGCTTCTCATCTTACTTTCTATGCTTTAATGGAGGCCTCTCATTTCTGTAAACACTGGATTCCTTTCTGCAAGAAATTCAATGTAGAGCCAAGGTCCCCAGCTGCTTATTTTCTCTCTGTGGCTGATAACATTAATAATCACTCCAAAGATTTCGCAGCTATCAAGGTTAGTCATTAATTAATATTCTTAATAATTTAATCAGAAAAGAACTGTCCTGAAGGAATAACCTAGCTAGTTGATAGAGTTAGTATTATACTATCTAATCTTATCTTTGGAATAAAATTTTTCGTGAATTATCTCTGATATGTACAGAAATTACACTAAAAATCAAACAAAAAGTTTATAAAAAGTTTTATTAAAACAATATTTCGTCCCCTATTTTCTGGGTGTATGATAATATGATCCATAATATTATTTTTTTAATTAATTTTTATAAAATATATTATAAAATAAGAATTTTATTTTTGTCAAATAATTTGTTTTGTATTAATTTTAAATGAATTCTGTCTATGATTGATATCCCAATAGTCCATTTTCTTTGTAAAATGTGAAACTAATAAGTGATCCAATGTTTCTTAATTGGTCGTAAAATTCTTAATTGATTTCAATATTTATCAAGTCCTCTTCTTATTATAGCTCTTCTTTTATTAATTTGTAGACATTATATGAAGAAATGGAGAATAGAGTCCAAACAGCAACCAAGCTTGGTAGAATCACAGAAGAAATGCACATGAAACATAATGGATTCTCTCATTGGGATTCCTACTCATCTCGATTTGACCATGACACCATTCTTCAAGTAAATTAATTCATCTTGTCCTTCAACTGTTGCATGTTTTTGTTCAAGATGTTTGATTTCCTTTTTCTTTTGGGTATCAAGATATTGATAGATGGAAGAGATACTGGTGCTGTTGATATTGAAGGATGTGCATTGCCAACTTTGGTGTACTTGGCTCGTGAGAAGAGACCTCAACATTTCCATAATTTCAAAGCAGGAGCTATGAATGCACTGGTAATCTCATTCATAACACCTAACTCTTTAATGTATATTTTTAGAGTAGTAAGTGATTCTTTTTATCCTCTCTTGGAGTAATGAGTCAAACAAAAAGAGTTCTTTTCTGATATATTGTTGCTTGTTTGATGGCCTTATGTGCAGATACGGGTGTCATCAAGAATTAGTAATGGTCCGATCATTCTTAATGTGGACTGTGATATGTACTCAAACAATTCACAGTCTGTGAGAGATGCTCTTTGCTTCTTCATGGATGAAGAAAAAGGCCATGAGATTGCTTTTGTGCAGTTTCCACAGAACTTTGAAAATATTACTAAGAATGACATATATGGTAATTCTTTAAGAATAATCAGTGAGGTAAGTACATTTATATTTATGCATCAGATTGTAATTGTAGCCTGCTTTTTTTTTTTTTTTTTTTATTTCAATGATCTTTTGTTTTATGTTGCCTAGTTTATTTGTCTGCAAATTTATATACATATTCTGGTGATGAAGGTGGAATTTCATGGTATTGATGGCTATGGAGGTCCTCTATATATTGGAACTGGCTGCTTTCACAGAAGAGAGACTCTTTGTGGAAGGGAATTCAGCAAGGATAATAAGATTGAACTGCAGAGAAAAAGTGATTCAAAAAGAGAAGAAAGTGTACTTGACTTAGAAGAAAAATCAAAAGTTCATGCAAGTTGTGCTTATGAAGGAAACACCCAATGGGGAAAGGAGGTCAGTTGATAGAGAGCGTTATCTAATTTTTATGTGTATATGTATTCTCACCGCCCTGAATCATGAGATGCTTCATTGCAGATGGGTTTGAGATATGGTTGTCCAGTTGAAGATGTGATAACAGGGATATCGATTCAATGTAAAGGATGGAAATCAGTGTATTTCAATCCAAAAAGGAAAGCATTCTTAGGTGTTGCACCAAATACATTGCTGCAGGCACTTTTGCAGCACAAGAGATGGTCTGAAGGTGATTTTCAGATTTTGCTTTCCAGGTACAGTCCTGCTTGGTATGCACATGGAAAGATTAGCTTAGGCCATCAATTGGGATATTGCTGCTATTGTCTTTGGGCTCCAAATTGCTTGGCAACACTATTTTACTCTTTCGTTCCTTCACTTTATCTTCTTAAAGGAATTCCCTTGTTTCCACAGGTAATTTCTCTCTTCTTCTCATTTGCACCTTGGTTAACATCAAACTGTTTCTCTCAATTGTTTGTGACTAACTGAATTACATTATGAACACAGATCTCAAGCCCGTGGTTTATACCATTTGCATATGTAATATTTGCCAAGTACGCATATAGCCTAGCAGAATTTCTGTTGTCTGGTGGCACAATCCAAGGTTGGTGGAATGAACAGCGCATATGGCTTTATAAGAGAACGAGCTCTTACTTCTTTGCTTTCATAGACACCATTCTAAGGACACTGGGATTTTCCGAATCAGCCTTTGTAATTACAGCAAAAGTGGCTGGCAAAGATGTATCACAACGGTATGAGAAAGAGATAATCGAGTTTGGAGCTTCTTCTTCAATGCTCACCATATTATCAACACTTGCATTGCTCAATTTATTCTGCCTGATTGGCGTGTTGAAGAAAATGATCATTGATGAGGGAATAGTTAAACTCTATGACACAATGGTCTTGCAAATTCTTCTATGTAGCTTTTTGGTTCTCATCAACTGGCCCCTGTATCAAGGACTTTTCTTGAGGAAAGACAGTGGCAAGATGCCAAGCTCTTTAACAGCAAAATCACTTGTGTTAGCAGTGTCAGCTTGTACCTATTTTACATTCTTGTATTAGCTTTTCCTTAGTTTTTTTATGATGAATATGTAATTTGCATGCTAAGTTTTTTGATGATGAATACGTAACTTGCAGCTAGCATGCAAGTAAAATTATTGTGTTTCTGCTCTTGGCATAACTTGTCCTAGCCAAGAATGCTTATAAATTTTTTATATTAGAAAAGAATAAAACCTTCATTTATTTTTCTCAAGATTAAGTACTCCAGGTTATCGAACAGCACTTGCAATCACAACTACTGTTGTCCGTAAAAGATGTGTTAGGAATGTTTTTTGGAAGTACATTTCTCATGTTCAATTCGCCAAAGTTAAAGAAAATGGAGATGGAGCAAATAATGTTTGCTGTGTATTTTACTGTGTAAACTTTAAAAAAATTACAACCTTTAAATTTACAAAGAAGACTAAGCTGAATATGTACAGCAATGACTTGAGCTACAAGGAGAATGGAACTAAACGACAAGGGAACCAAAAAGAAAAGGAATCAGACTGCATGGTGTGAGGGGAGTGAGCCTGCTGTGTGGTGTCTGATATTCCGGCTGTACCGGTGGTCTGCTGAAATAACTGCCTTGTCTGTATTTGAGAGGGAAACGAAATTGACAGCATGTTTTACATTTGATGGACCTTTAAACATGGGTTGCTGCTTGTGGGTTTGAGTTACAATGCAATTCGTCTGATTTGCATCTTCCTCTCTGACTGTCAAGGTAATGCCAAAATCTTTCGGCTTAGTAGGAGTTAAAACTTGGTTAATCTCGATTGCAAAAGGGCTTTGAAAGGGATGAAAAACTTCAGCTGCTGTTATTCAAGTTCTTGGCATCTTAAATACATACTCACATATAACAGAACAAGTGCTAAATATACACTACTGAAAAGAAAAGACAAAAACAATTAAAACTAAGAAAAGACCCTTGCATCAGTAAGTGGTTTATCAATCAGCAGTTTAATGAAACTCTTGAAAAACTGGCTATGCACGCAACTAAAGAGAAACAAGCAAGGCTCTGAAAAATGTTGAATGGCGGGAAAAACATTCGGCAACCTTCACTTGGACTTGTGAGCTTCAACTTGAAAAAATATTGGACTGAGAAAAACAGGCCCAAGAGATCAACCCAGCAGTCAGCTTCTTTCTCAACGGAACCAATCAAATGGATTCTTTTGTGCTGACGGTTAATGCTCAATTACCTATCTACCAAGAATTCTTTATCTGCAATATGGACTTCAAGGGCTATCCTCAGCTTTCAAAAGATAGGATTTTTATGGTGATTATGTTAATGATTACACCATGATTGCCTTTATATACAGACAATAGGAATGTGTAAGCAACCCAAAGAATGTACACGCTATATAAAAATGAATGAAGCAAATTCATGTTTACAGCTATTACATTGTCCACATTGTCCTTCACCAAGGATAGCCTTGCTATCACAGCAGAGTCTTCCGACTAAGCATACAATCAGCACCGCTTCTGAACGGTCCCCTGCTTTGCACTTTTGATTAACATTTTTAAGTCTGGCATTTTAGCTTCACTAGCATGTCTGCAGACTTCATACTGAAAGCAGCTTACTGCTGCATGCTTTTATAAGCTGTAATTGCTGTATTTATATATCTTGGGTTGAAGGAATTCTTGGGGCTTTTTTAATTTTATCCGCTTCTAGGTGAAAAAGCTTTGTGTCGTATGCATTTTACCTAACTATCAGAATTAATAAAGAAAGACTGCTTTGAAGTTATTTTTGAGGGTAAGAAAATGGGACGGGGTGGATATGTTCCTCTGTTTGAAACAAAGAGAGCTAAGGGAAGATTCATATATAGGCTTTTTGCAGTGTCTATTTTAGTGGGTATATGTTTCATTTTAGTCTATAGAGTAAGTCACATACCAAAAGAAGCAGAAGATGGAAGATGGGCATGGATTGGGTTGTTTGGAGCTGAGATATGGTTCAGTCTTTACTGGATTTGTACTCAAGCCCTCCGATGGAACTGTGTCTACCGGCGCACCTTCAAGAACAGGCTCTTACAGAGGTCTCTTCCTCTCTCTCTCTCTCTCTCAGTGATATTTTTTGTTAGTTCACAGTACAACAGTAACCAGTTCAAAGTATGAAATAAGTGCTTAAAGATTCAGGTGTGTTGGAATGCTTTCAGATTTTGCTATATTTCTTTTTACTATCTGTTTATAGTAGCACTACGTCTTGTTTCCAACAAATTTGCAGATACGAGGATTACTTGCCCAGGGTGGATATATATGTATGCACAGCAGACCCCAAGATAGAGCCATCAATGATGGTTATCAACACTGTTTTATCGGTCATGGCATACATCTATCCATCAGAGAAGCTTAGTGTATATCTCTCTGATGATGCTGGTTCTGATATTACTTTCTATGCTCTCTTAGAGGCATCTCACTTTGCTAAATATTGGATACCATACTGCAAAAAATTCTCGGTGGAGCCAAGGTCACCGGGGGCTTATTTTCTGTCAATTTCTGACAAACATGAGGCGGAGGAGGTTAAGGAACTGGTAGCTATCCGGGTAAAAGCAAAGGAACCTAAACATTATGGCATGAATGAAGGACTAGGAAATTGGTTGATATTTTTTATTTCTTTTGGTTCTTCAAGATGTAGTAAATTTCCTTCATGGAATTTCTTTTGTAGAAATTATATGAAGACATGGAGAAGCGAATTGTAAGAGCGACCAAACTAGGTCGAATATCTGAAGAAATACGGTCTAAACATGGAGGATTTTCTCAGTGGGATTCATATTCTTCCCCGCGTGACCATGACACTATTCTTCAAGTATGTGATTGTCAGTCATATTTACTCAAGCAAAAGAATCTATTATATCATACTTTGCTGAACTGAAGCACTTGTTTCATTTCTAAAATATGGAATTGTGAATCAGTTTTCTCTACAAATTGTTCAAGTAGAAACCTTCAAGCAAAATGTTTATTTAAAATTTACAGATATTGATTGATGGAAGAGACACAAATGCTACTGATACTGAAGGATATTCATTGCCAACTTTGGTGTATTTGGCTCGTGAGAAGAGGCCTCAATATCCCCACAATTTCAAGGCCGGAGCAATGAATGCATTGGTAATTTTCATGCATCCATTTATGGGAGTAATACACAAACATAAACATTGACTATTCTATGTTATATGAGCTCGTTCAAACTAGAAGGCATTTACATATGATTTGGTATGCTTCTTCTGAACAGTTCAAATTATTTGATTTCACTAAATCCATTATTTCTTATTTGATGGTTCATTTTGCAGATGAGGGTGTCACAAGAAATTAGCAATGGGCAGATTATTCTTAATGTGGACTGTGACATGTACTCAAACAATTCAAATTCTGTCCTGGATGCACTTTGCTTTTTCATGGATGAAGAGAATGGCCATGAAATTGCTTTCGTGCAGTTCCCGCAGAATTTTGTAAACAGAACTGAGAATGAAATCTACGGTTCACTAAGAGTAATCATGGAGGTGAGTTAATGTTCATTAATCTAATTCTAATCACAACTTTGTGTCTCGTATAAGAGATGTCCTATGTTATTTCGAGTCATTTGTTGGTGATGAAGGTGGAACTTCATGGTACGGATGGATATGGGGGCCCCCTATATATTGGAACAGGCTGCTTTCATAGAAGAGAGATTCTCGGTGGAAAGAAACCTGAAAATGAATGCATGGGAGAATGGAAAAGAGAAGAAAATGTAGATAAACTAAAGGCTCTTGCAAGCTGCACATATGAGCAAAACACTCAATGGGGAAACGAGGTCAGTCAGTCTCTCTCCTTGATTACTTTGAAGTAAATATCAAAGAGCAGATAAATCTAAAAGTTTAAGCTGATAGAGAACTGAAATATACGCTTGATGGCAGATGGGCTTAAAATATGGGTGTTCGGTTGAAGATGTCGTAACAGGATTATTAATCCAATGCAAGGGATGGAAATCAGTGTATTTCAACCCAGAAAGGAAAGCATTCTTAGGATTAACAACCACCGCATTGCTGCAGACGCTTGTGCAGCACAAGAGATGGTCTGAAGGTGATTTTCAGATTCTGCTCTCCAAATACAGTCCTGCTTGGCATGCACATGGAAAGATCAGCTTAGGCCTGCTATTGGGATATTGCAACTATTGCCTCTGGGCTCCTAACTGCTTTCCAACAATATATTACTCTATCATCCCTTCAATTTATCTCCTCAGAGGGATTTCCTTGTTTCCACAGGTGCATACTCATTCGCTATTTTCTTCCTGTTTCCATCAATGATTTAGCTTAGTTTGTCTGATACAACTCAGGGGTAGTTGTTCGTGGAGGTTCTAAACATTGTATTCACAAACCAAAACAAGAATTAGACTGCTGAATCTAGGATTGCAACAATGAGCAACTAACTTTATACTGGTATTATAATGCAGTCTTCAAGCCCATGGTTTATACCATTTGCATTTGTGATATCAGCTACTTACAGTTACAGCCTCGCTGAATTTCTGTGGTCGGGTGGCACAATCCTGGGCTGGTGGAATGACCAAAGGTTGTGGCTCTATAAAAGAACAAGCTCGTACTTATTTGGCTTCATCGACGCCATTTTAAAGTCAGTAGGATTCTCTGAAACAGCGTTTGAAATCACAGCAAAAGTAGCAGATGAAGATGTATCCGAAAGATACCAGAAAGAGATAATGGAATTTGGAGCCTCGTCCTCATCCCCAATGTTCACAGTGATAGCAACAATTGCATTTCTCAACTTGTTTTGCTTTGTTGGGTTGATCAAGAAAGTAGCCATTGATAATGATGCAGCCATCAGATCTGACACAATGGTTTTGCAAATTCTCCTGTGTGGAATACTGGTTTCCATCAACTGGCCTTTGTTCCAAGGCCTTTTGTTGAGGAAAGACAAGGGCAAGATGCCAAGCTCAATAACAGTTAAATCAGTTGGATTAGCTCTATTTGCTTGTACTTGTTTTGTGTTCTTGAAGTAGTTTTCTTCACAATTTCCGCCGAATCATTCTACCTTCTGTCCCTCTAAATTGTTATATTAATTCTTGTTATATCGGATGATAAATCCTTATGTTGTTGGGATAACTTAATAGAATTGAAGATGGTATTTATCTCGATTTTCGGTTAACCTCCAACATTATAGGATGGATGGATGGATGGATGCAGCACGTACATTTAATTTTTAAGCTAAGTCTCGACTTTCAATTAGAAGAAAATCATGCTGGACAAAATGCATAATGGCAACTGTAGCCTCTGCGTGGTGGCCACGTGTTGATGCAAACGGTAATGTGTACCCCAACACAGCTAATCACAGCCTCTTTAAGCCAGAAACAACGTGACTGACTACGTACGACAACAGAGAAGTCCCAAGTCCTCCTCACTGTCAAAGTTATCGCGACTGACAAAACTCAAGAAACGCAATCACACGAAAGGGGTTTAAGATTTTGTTCAACTTTAAAGGTACAATTTTTCCTTTACTTCTTTCCTTTTCGTTGTTAGTATTCTTTAATTTTATTCCCTTCAATTATTTTGATTTATCAATCTAAGGAATAAATAAGGTCGGTTTTTTTTTTTTTTTGTTAATTTCTGCTCCCTATCTATCAGGTTGAAAATTTTTTTTCAAAGTAGCATGATTCTGAAGTTCTTTTGCTTTTCTAATTTTTCTCATCAAACAAACAGAAAATCAAATCATACCCATATTTTGATTTCTAGTTTTTAGTGCATCTGAGATTGTTATATTTCGTCAAAGAGCCTCTATTTTATTTGCGTGAATGACCGATATTAATTTCTAAATTTATGTGGAGAATACGTTAATTCGTGTCTAGCAGTAGCTGTGAAGCAATTTTAGACGTGGTTCTCTTTTTTTTTTTTTTTAATTTTTTTTTTTAGGCCAAATTCTTGGTAACAAGATGCAGGGACTTTCATGTTTGATTTCATCTCATGACTTACGGATTTTGCCTTGTTTGATTTTCAGATGAAAGTTGGGACACTTGGGTCTTGTGTTGCTGCATTGCTGGCACTATTATTTAGCCCACAGGCGGTTAATGGGATCAGATTTGTGATTGATCGAGAAGAATGTTTTTCTCATAATGTAGAATATGAAGGTGATACAGTTCATGCGTCATTTGTGGTCATTAAGGCTGATTCATCTTGGTATTACAGTCATGATGGTGTTGATCTTGTGGTAAGCATAATGTTTGACAGTTTCTTTAAAAATATTTTTTTTCTTTGATTTTGTTATTATCTATTAGATTTTTACATGATTTTGTTTGTTTAGAAAAGAAATATGGATTTTTTTTTTCAAGTTTACAGTGGTTTGAGATTTGTTTGAGCATTGTCAGTCTATGTTTATGCGATTGACATTTATGTTTTAGATGGCAACATTAATATGCTCCATTGATTATGGTGACACTAGCATGAATCTTTCGAGATTTATTTTGAAGATGAACTTCTCTTTCTTTTGTTTTCAGATCACACTAGTTTTAATTTGTTATTATTTGTGGTGCAAGCCTGTGGGGCTGATAGTTCTATCCCCTAAAACTGTCTTGAAATTCTATTTCTCCATTTTCTGTTCTTTCTCCTTTTTTATGGCTTTTGAATTCAAATTACGTTTCCCAATGTAGAAGGAGTTAGAGATATTATTTTAGATAATGTGCCATCATAAATATGTAATTAGAGATGTTATTTTAGATGATGTGCCATCGTAAATATGTAATGGTGTTCTTGGGGTGCAATGGCTAATATGAGCTGAGAGATCTCAACTGGTTGGGACATTTAGTGCTAAAGAAGAAGCGACTGTGGTGACCTAGCAATTGCCTTATATATGCATCAACGAAACATGTTTATCGATTTCACATCCTATTATAATAGTTAAAAAAACCTTGCCAGACTTAATTTTAACATTTTTGTGTCTTCTGGAATATGCTAAACTGGTAAAATCTGTTTGTATTATATTTTTTAAGCTTCCTGCAAATGATATCAGTAATTATGAAATGTTGTTGAATTTTGCAGGTGAAGGGACCTAAGGGTGACCAGATTCATGATTTTCGTGACAAGATCAGTGAGAAATTTGATTTCATGGCCCATCATAAAGGAGTCCACCATTTCTGCTTCACAAACAAGTCTCCATATCATGAAACCATAGACTTTGATGTACATGTTGGCCATTTTTCATACCATGAGGAGCATGTAAAAGATGGTAAGCAAGTCCACCTTGCTCTTTATCCCTATCATCTTTCTGTTGAGCCCATACGAATAAAGAGGTGAGCTTAACTATAACTACCATGCATATCTGCAGAGCATTTGAATCCTTTGTTGGAACAAATATCCAAATTGGAGGAAGCACTTTATAATGTTCAATTCGAACAGCATTGGCTTGAGGCTCAGACTGAACGCCAGGCAATAAGTAAGCTATGAAAATCTGAATATCTGTCTGTTTAAGTAAGATGAACCAGGTCCTATTTGATGTTTATCCTTCAGTGTCATGTTCGGCATGTTCAAGAGTGACAAGCCAAACAAATGATTTTTGATGGTGAATTTCTTTTACAAGCCAAGCTTTAGTTTTCTGGAAACTAAAACATATCCCTTGGATTTTTTTTAATAAATTTTTTGCCTTCTAAAATACAAAACCTCCTCAATCTTTTTGTGAGTGAGATTCGCACTCATACTACCTCCTGGACCTCCCAAGATGTTTTGCCAATTGTAAACCAACTAGCTCTCATGAAAGATATTTGACCATAAGATAATTGAAACTTTTGAGATGAAATTTGGATTATCTTATTGTTATCCCATATAAATTATTGAGACATCGGCAGAAGTTCTTTTTAACTGCCTCACCACCAAGTCCAAAACAAGCCTCTCATGTTGTGAGCATTGCATATTATTTTGTCACGACAATCTTCAACCAAAATGCAGTAAATGAGCATTGTTTTGCTTATCATTTTCTTTTCTTTCCATTTCTTTTGATTGGAATTGCAGCAAATGAGGATATGAGTCGGAGGGCAGTTTACAAGGCATTTTGGGAATCCACAGCTCTTGTTGGAGTTAGTGTTCTCCAAGTTTACCTCCTACGCCGCCTGTTTGAAAGGAAGCTTGGAATGTCCAGAGTTTAGCTTCAGCTCTGGAGATACAAGTTGTAGGATTATATAACCAACGAATCATTGAGTTAGAGGATTATAGCCTACTGCTGTTTCATGCTTTTGATTCTTCTTTTGTGGCTCGCCAGCAGGAAAAGAAATACGTACAGAAACTAAATTATACATTTGAATGCCTTTTATCTAAATTTTGATTAATAGATCCATGGATTTTATATGGTCTTTAGTTTACTTGAACGATAACCTTGAGCGACAGCAGTGGCAACTTAATTATCTGGTTCTTGGAAATCATGCCATGGAATGGATTTCAATACCTGACTAAAAATAATCGTTTAGATGTTATGACAATAACAATTGTCACCAGAATATCAGCAATATCTAGTTCATCAACAGAATCATTTTCCTTCAAACAGGCTACGGGATTTATATCCCTTTCAAATTCTTAATATTATACCAAAGCGGTCCTCTTTTTTTGTCCGGTTAATTGTTGCCCCACATTCCTCTTTTACTAAATTCAAAGCCTGCTCTTCATGAAGTTGTTCTTTTCGAATAAAGAAGAATTATTTCACAAACAATGTCAATCCACTGATACAATAAGCAGAAAGAATATATGTCACAAACAAAAACTCTCCAGCCCATTGAATAGAGAAGGCAAATACAAGAAATAGATTGGCTTGTAATAATAATAATAACAACCATAAAATCAGTACATATGAATACAGTAAGTATTTTTATGCTTTCCCCCGCCGTGACTCAATTTTTATAGCACAAAAACAAATTCTAGTGGGACTCATCACAGCTCTACAGCTCCTACATTCTTTTAAAAGGGGGCACTTGTAACAGATGGACGAACTCTTCAATGGAAGCACTTCAGAAGGGCAGGACCTCATCAAGACTCAGCAGATGGGTTTTGGATGCAGCAGAACCATTTTTTCTGAAAACAGTACATTCCCAAAAACACGAAGCCATTAATATGCAAAGAACTTACAGTTTGATGTCCCTTGGCAGCTTAACATATATATTCACTTTCAAGAAAAAGAAATGCTAGTGCCGTGGTAAATAATGAAAGAACTTACAGGCTGAGGTTTGCCAGGTTCCACTCCATGCTTAATAGGAGGATCACCCTTTCCAGGTGACTCCGGTTTGCCACCTGTCTTTTTCTCATCCCTAGCCTTATTAAAGATTACAGTAAATCCTTCAGCTGAAGCAGGATCATTGACGTCCCATTCACCAAATTTAGGCAATGGGCGACCCTTGTCCTGTTTGGGGGGAAAAACAAGAAACATACATTACATGTATCATGGCAGGGGCCAGCCATCTAAGGCCACCAGATATTGCAACAGGGTTAGCATGCACAAGATAATTAGTTTGAAGACCAAGAATATGGACTACAATATTCAAGTATAATGAAACTAAGATCCTTGCTAAGCTGTCATCATGAACTTCATTTCTTTTGGTTGCCACAGTAAATGATTGATACAACTTGAAATCTAAATGGAATTCTAAAATGACCAAAAGTAGAGGGAACACCTATCAAACTTTAAAGATTTAACTACAGATATATGCAGAAAAGGGCAATATGATCAAACAAGAAGATAATAGCCCAAAAAGGTAGTCAAGTTCATCAAGCTTTTAATTGTCACAATCCATGTACCCATGCGGTGAACAAAATTGATACAAATGTTTAAACCAGCACATGTACTTAATGCATACATCTTAACAATCATTCTTGAAAAGCATGACACTATCATCTACTATACTCTATTTATTAGACATCCAAAAGCCCATTGACAATAATAATCTTGTCATTGATTCAAAATTCAGAAATGGACAATTGAAGTATGTCATTTTTGCAAAGCATTGATCACACAAGTACAAAGCCAAAGTTCCAATGGAGCCATGGCGTAACATATGTAAAACTGTGAGAAAATTCAGTCTTGACTTTCCCAATGGGACAAAAAAAAAAATTCCCCCAGTTTCAAGTAAAAGGTCAGGAAGACATTAAGAAAAGAATATAAAAAGTCCAGAAAACAACTGTTCATATACAAAAAGCACCCAAGCCTGAGTTCTAAGCTGTAAGAACTCACCATAAGGATTATTCTATTTGATAAAAGCGCATGGACTCAAAACTGTACAGCTACAACCAACTATTGCTCAACCAAACAGTGAAGTAAGAGATTCTTTCAGTCAATTGAAAAGATATAGCATCAAAACAGGATTACCGATGACTGAGAAGCACCTGTACAATCAACTTAGCAGTCCAAGCAGATCCTTAATTCTCACAGAAGAACTCAACTATGCCATACACATATTTGGCATTGCACAAACAAACGACTAGAAATTTTAAATGATTCAGTAACCATCATCATGCCAAAGTAATTAAAGCATAAGAGTTTCTAATGTAATTCCACTGTCAGTCATTCATCACTCCTCAGGATGGAGTGGTCATTCATATACCGCATAGTATCAAACAAATGCACACATTATCATGAATTGGATCATCAAAAGAAAGTAGGAAGCAACACCATAATAAATAGGATTGAATTACTTTTGGAACTTTGTTAACTATCCTCACTATAAATCATTTCCCAATTTGGGATAATGACAACCATCTTTTAACTTCTCCATCCATGGCATTCAATTTGAGCACTTGGTACCGCACAAGATATGAATGTGCCGTAAAATTCCATTGAACAACCAAACAAGCCCATTTATACAGTCTCAAATGAAGCCAACCCACTTAATTCATAGCTTCAATCGTCTAATTAGAAAACTTAACCAGATTATGCCATATCACCCACCAATTAATTATTCCTTTACATCCTTGACTTTATGCATTTATTCCCAAGCTCGTGGTACAACAAAACTTCTCGATTCTCTTTCACACCAAGACTGTAAAAACATGCAAAGAAATAGTTTTCTGTTTTCCAGTAATAATATAACATGTTCTTCAATCAGATTCTAAATAACTTCTTCATCACGAATCAACTGATTCAAAATAATGATGAACAAAAATAAAACAGTTTGCAGGTAATATCACACACAAATGAAACACGACTCATTGATTACAATCAAAGATCAGCAGGAAACCGAAAACAAAAGTATGAACTTAGAAAAGAAACAAAAATAAAAAAGGGAATATTTAGCATTAATCAACTCATTAAAGCAATATCCAAATCAATCAAAGATCACATCAACAAACACAAACCCATCTTACTAAATCACAAGCTGAGCTAACAAACAACAAAATCAAAGCCCAAATCGATCCAGAATCAAATCAAACAAACAGAAAATAACTCACAAAAAGAAGTTACAAAAATCGAATTGGAACAAAAATAGAAGTTTTGAGAGAGAACGTGATTACATACCGACATGAATGAATTCTGGATAGCGAGAGAACCCTTTTTTTTTTCCGGGCAACGAAATGAAAGAGAAAAATTGGAGAGACAAACAAAGAATAATTTAGAGAGAGAGAGAGAGAGAGAGAGATGTGCGTAAACGGTGGATGGACCCGGGGGGCGTATATCTGACGTCGACGTACGCAAAGGTACTAAACGACGTCGTTTGTCAAATGAGAGAGAGAGAGAGATGACGGAACGGAAGATGAGCTGGCAAACGGGGTGAATGTTGGGTTACACGGAGGCAAGTGAATGATGCAAGGTAAGCAACTGGCATTGTTCAACAGTTGTGTGTTTTACGAGATCGCATTTGTATTTATTGCTTATTATTTTCTTAATTCATTAACTAATTCAGATTTCTGTTTCTGTTTTCATTCTGTTGTTTCATTTTGAACGAGGGTTTGATTGAAATTGATAAAGGAGTTGATAATGAATGAATACAGAGACGGGGGCATCAATTCCATTCTAAAGAGATGAAGCAGAACTGTGATATTAAAAACATGCTTAACTTACATTATGCAACTTAAGGAATAATTTAATGCAAGTTGAAGATACAGTATGATTCTCTTTTTTCGGATGATAAAATGGGGTGGGGTGGGGTGTGTCATATATTTTAACACTAAAGTTGTTGATTTGACCCACCAAATTTGAGCTGTGGGTATTTTGTTGGCGACCTTCTGCATATTAAGACGAACAACAATCCCAGTTGCCCACTCATGAATTATTTCTTTTTTTAATTGGTATGAATGCGAACACAAGAAATGAACTTCCCCCAGTCATGAAAAGAAAGAAATATGTCCAAGGGCTGTATCCGTTGCTGCACCGAAGGATGTTCATTCATGGCATTATTGATGTTCATGCAAAAAGGAAAACTCAGCGATGAGCAAAGAGAAATAAACATGATGTGATGAGGATGCTTAAATTAAATAAGTTATAATCAGTTTTCATAAAGACAATCATAGCAGGTATATCTATTTTGCTAGTTTCTGTCTGCCACGCCGATGGCAATGCATTACATTTTGTAAGTTGTCAAGTCCTTGTGACTCTAGTATCAGGTTCAAATTGGACAAGGAGATTCAGACAAACTTATTCATTAGGTTCCCTTGCATGGATTTGTTTCCTTCATTTTTGCTGGCTTTTCCTGAAATCATGCCAAACCCAAATTAGTATCAGAAAAATAATGTGAACGGAAAGTTCTGTTGCAGATGTATGGGGTTTTAGCATGAGTTTAACCTGCAGTTGAATAGGAAGAGCCATGGATCAGTGATTGTTACCTTCCCATGCTCGTTGGAAAATCCTGACCCTCCAACGGATGTTGAAAATATTGGATATGCCAGATGTGTGTGTTTGATCCTCGAGACTTGCATGCAAAAAGAACAGCTTCATATTACAAAATTTTGTTCCAAATACTGGCAACGGGGGACAAACTTAAACCAACAAATTCTAGTTGATTTGCAAAATCAAATAACAAGACATAAATCAGGTTGCATTCCAGATCATATAGATGATTCATGTTGTCCCACGCAGGATTCAGTATTCGGTAAAACAGAAGTGAGTCAACTCATTACATTTTTGAATATTGCTTGAGGCAATTTAGGGCACCCACTGTAACAGCATTCGGGGAGAATGTAAACAAGCCCAAGATACTAGCTCGTCATTAAGCTACTAGCAAGTCATTTTAAGCATTGCCTCTTTGCTGCACTTTGTAGCTGCCAAGAAAGAAAATTCAACAGCAATGAGGCCAGCCAATTTCGGGTCAAAATGGTAAAGCGTCGGCAAACTACCTCTCACCAACTAATAACACATCAGATCAGATCATCTTCTATAACATCAGTTATTACTTAAAAGATCTCCTGAAAATGAACTAGATCATTTCACAGCTTCCACATCCAATGTTAATGCATCAAAAATCCTTGTCAATATCACAATGCTGTGATTCTCATGACCTCCAGAAACGAAGCTTAGAGCATTCACCTGAAGAAAGTAAACCAATAATTTATTAATTGAACAGGAACAGTTTAAAAGGGAAAAAAAAAATTGAAGAACACAGGAGTATAGCACAAATAAAAAAAATGATCATCTCAACTGATTAAAAACATGAGATCTTAGCTTCATATGGCAGTACAGCTCCTAGATCGGGTACGTTTTGTGAGCCCAACCCATTATGTAGCTTTTCTACTTCTTTTTGGCATTATTTCTTTTATTTTTCCTCAAGGACTTCAACTTTCCCAGGGCATTTATCAAGCCCTCGTGCAGACGTTGAGTACTTCCAACCCAATCCCAAGATATCAGTTGCCTCTCTCGTAAATCTTTCAAAAGCATTTCACCCTTAACAAGATTATTTTCTTCTCTGGAAATGGCATCAATGAGAACAGTATAGGTAGTCGTATTGGGACAAAGACCTTTTTGTTTCATCTCTTCATATAGTTCAAATGCAGACACAACATCACCATTAGCACAGAAACCTGAAATGAGAACATTGAAAGAAACCACATCAAGTTTCACGCCACAGACTTCCATTGTGCCTTTCAACTTCAGAGCCTCTATGGGGTTTGCTTCTTTGCAGAACGAGTGCATCAGGGTTGTAAAAGTAGCAATAGTTGGAACAAGTCTCATCCTAAGCATGTGATTAAGAATGAGCATTGCTTCTTCAACCTTTCCACAGTGGGCAAGCCCCCTTACCATAGCGCTCTCAGCTACACTAGAGGAACTGACACCAAGTGTGACCATTTCATCTTTTAGCTTGAATGCTCCTTTTATATCCCCCACCCTACACATACCATTAATTAAAGTAATACACAGCATGCAGCTAGGTATTAAACCCTTCTCTGACATTTCATGCAAAACAAAATGGGATTCTTGGAAAGCAGAAATGCCGTTGAGTCCAGCTATGAGAGCATTGTAGGTTATTCTACCAGGAAAAATGCCCAAACTATTCATAATATTAAACAGATCAAAGGCCTTTCCCATGTCACTAGTTTCACAACACTTCATCATAAGCATGTTAAATGTAAAACGATCCACTTTGCTACCTTCTACAATCACCTTTTTCATGAATTTAACACCAATTTCCAACATACCAGTCTCACAAAATCCAAGAATAAGGGAATGACAAGTTAACTTGTCGGGCAAAATACCACTCCTCATCAAGCTATTGTGTAACACTGAGCACATGAACAAATTTTTTTTCTTCGAATAACCATGCAAGAGAATATTATATGTGGCCAAACTAGGACACAGGTTTCTGCTCCTCATTGTGGATAACAGATCATTTGCCTTGACCATTTTTCCCATCCTTGAGACTCCATCTATAACAACATTAAGAGCAATGGTACCAGGGTACTCTTCTTTCTTCTCCAGTGTTTCACTGATATACATAGCAGCCCTTGATTGACCAGCCTTGAAAAGAGAGTCAACCAAACAGGTAAATACTACATTATTAGGGTAAAAAACACGTTTCGCCATCACTTTCTCAAAGAAAAGGAGAGCAGAAACCACTTTTCCCTTTCTACATAACCCAGCAAGAAGAATAGTGTATGTGTAAGCATCAGGCAGCAAATTGATTCTAACCATTTCATCAAGAAGAGCCAATGCCTCCCACAAATTCCCAGATTTGCACGTCTCAGCTAGTATTATGTTGTACGCAACTGTATCTACAGCAGAAGGAATGTGATGAAGGTTATTCAAGAATATCTTGGCCTTCTTCAAATCCCCGCCTTTGCATAGTCCTTTAAGTAAGCTACCATAGGTGAAAAAACTTGGGTGATGACCTAATTTAACCATTTCATCAAATACCGAGAATGCTTTTAGCCCATCTCCCAAGGTTGCATGGCCATCCATGATACAATCAAAAGTAATGGAGTTAGGGACAATGCCAATTTTGCTCATGTAATGCATCAAAGCCTCTGCTTCATCAACCTTTCCACCTCTACAAAGAGAAGCAACTAACATATTGCTTGTGAACTGATCTGAATCATGACTGTGATTCATAACTGCATAGACTTTCAATGCTTCCGAAACATTTCCCATCTTGCAAAAATTGTAGATTAATGTAGAATATATAATGTTGTTTGGAACAAGTCCAGCTTTATACATTCTACATAATACTTCCTTCACTTTTTTGATCTTCCCAACTTTGCAAAATCCATTTATAAGCACAGAAAAAGTGATCACATCAGGATTCACTCCATCCTTGAACATCATATCGAGCAGTTGCATAGCTTCATCAAGCAAACCATTTTTGCATAGCCCATTAATAACTGATGTATATGCTATACAGCCAACAACTATTCCATTAGCCCTCATTCTCTCAAGCAAACTCCTTCCTTGGTCAAATTTGGCATGCTTGAATAACCCATTTAAAAGAGCTCCATAACTGACTACATTAGGTTGTAGTCCCATCTCTTCCATAAGAGCCAAAAGTCTGAAAGCTTCTTCAAAATTACCCTTGTTGCAGTGACCATCAATCAATGCATTGTAAGTGACACTGTTTGGTGAAAGATTAAGCATCGACATCTCATCAAAAACTCGAGTTGCAACCTCAATCTTTCCCTCCTTAACAAACCCATTCACAAGAGTATTATAGGTGACTTCATTAGGAGTTTTCATTCTCTTCCTCATATTTTTCAACAGTAAATAACCCTTGGCACTTCTACTGTTTCTGCACAAATCATCTATAAACATATTATATGTACAAACATCAGCTTCAACACCCTTAGACGCCATATGATCAATCAACTCATAACCCAATTTATACCTACCCTTCTTGCAATACCAGTTGAGCAAAGTATTGTAAGTTACTATATTTGGAACATAACCACTCTCTTCCATCTTTCTTAACAAATAACCAGCCTTCTTAAGTTTCCCTTCCACACACAAAAAGTTAATCAATATATTAAAAGTAGCAGTATTAGGACAAATCCTTCTAGCCAGCATTTCCTTAAAAAGCAGCCAAACGGACCCAACTCTGCAGTGCTGCCGCATAGAACCTAACATCATATTACAAGTGTATATGGATGGCTTAAACCCTCTAAAACCCATCAAACGAAAGGTCTCTAAAGCATTTTCAACCATTCCTTCTCTCAAGTAAACTCTAATTAACAGGTCAAAAGCTGAAGGGTTTGAGTTACAAAGTGGGTATGTGGTCATTAGGGCAGCAAAAACAGAATGTGGACCAATGTCCATTTGAGCCAACTGCCTCAATATTAACTTGGCTTCCTCGTAAATTCTAGCTTTAACAAGTATATGAATTGTTAAGCACAGGATATGAGTTAAGTGATCGAGTTCCAAACCAGGCTGTTTCATGGCCCAGTTGAGGAATTTTAAAGCTAACCTCCCATGTACTGGTCTCAGTGAAGCAAGCTTGTATTTCATGTGGTTGAGTGACTCCCAACGGTCTACAGTGAGAAGAGTATATATGCTCTTCTCCATGTCCGAGCCTGCTATTAAAAAAGTTCAAAACTTTGCAATCAAACCACAAACCCACATGCATATATACATCTACAGAAAGACGGAGAGAAGAATACCATAGGTTTGCGAGTGATTCTTGAAAGCTGTGTTTGAGTCATGACCTCCCAAGCCTCTACTATGACTATGCGAGGAGCCCGTAAAAGAGAAAGCTCTAAGTTTCGAGAATTTACGGGGAACCCGAGAGATTCTTTTAGCAGTCAAGGAACCGAAGCAGGACATGAGTGAAACACCGACTTTTATTCATTATCAGTATCAGCGTGTTACAGACCATTTTAAGAAGAGTTTGGAACCAGTAACAGTAAAAAAGGGTAATTTGGTCAAACGTCACTTTCGGCTGGATTTTATTTATGTAATGGAGAGACCCGGAAATATTTACGAACGACGAGCTGGCCTTTGGTTAGTCAAAGGTACAATATTCTTCATTTAATTTTCAAAGAAAATTAATTTTCTTTTAATTTTCAACTCTCGTATAGATATAGCTATTACTCTTACTCTCGAGTCTTGAGATATAATATCGTTGTACTTGCATTTCCTTTACCATAGCTTACTAAAAGTTTTATCAGCAGAACGAACACTCTTTGCTCGACCAATCCAAAGAATTGGTAAACTTGAATTTGTGATGATTGCCGAAACCTTTCAATCGGTACAATTCAGATGTATAAACTAATAATAATAATAATAAAACCATTCAAAACGGTATACAATTCATTTCAAATCTCTTCTAATTAATTTATTGTTGATCATTGCCTTTTATGCACAAGGCTAAGACCAAATAAGGAGGGAAAAAAAAAAAAAAAGAACCTAATATGAACAATGATATTGTAATTTGACACTCATCAATTCCTTCCTTCTATACCCTCTTTGAAATTGAATCCACGAAAGCCCCGAAAAAAGAAAACAGTTTCCCAGCTCATCGTTGTTTCATAGCACAACCATTTTCATTGCTAGCGAGCCAACAGACACGGAATCATCCCCTGCTGTAATCTGAATTTTGATACCCCCTTAAGAACTGCAGCTTTACCCCAAGAGTTATTAATATTTCTATCCACCCCAATCCGTTGCCTTCTGCAAGAATTATTAACAATAAAGCAATTTCAAGCAATGTCTTACCATGAGCTTTTTATTAAAGGCCAAAAAACATCAAACAATGTCTTACTGACATGTACATGGAGAAGTGGATATGGGTTCGCTGCACTGCTGGAGCAACACGGACTAAAAGAATCTTTCAACCAAAACCAAAACCTTCGCTGGCTTCATGTATAGCCAGCAACAACCGTTCCTGAAGCTGTTCCTTGGAGGAATACTCGGGAAGGTCTAGTTGATTAAAGCTGCAAAATTACAAATTAAACGTTAGTAGTAGAAGACACGTGATCTTGAACAATTCTTGCCTCCTGATAACAAACTACAAATATAAAATAGCACAAATCATGAGATGTGATCATCACCGACCATGTATGAGCTGAGGGCAGCCGTTCAGGAGCTCCATATGCCTTGTGAATCTGAAACTTTTGGGGACCAGAGATACCCTGCAATGCCTTGAAACCCTCCAATGGAACCTGAAAACCACAACGATGTGGTGTAATTGCTTAAATAATCAACAATAAGTTGTGGTCCCATTCAATGGTGATCTTGAGACCTAAGTTACTCATCAAATTACCTTTGATGTTCCAGTGACAAATTGCAGAAGTCTGGCCATGTCTTCTTTGTTGAAAGCTTTAGCAGCCTCCCAAAACCACTGAACAACAGTAGATGCTGCAGTATACCCAGTATACTCTGTATTGGCCCTTAGGTCATCCACTGCATAGATAATTATATCAATCATATACTCTGAAGAAATGCAACTCTACACACATTAAATATAAACATAGATGAGCCAACTCACAATCAATTTCAGGAAGCCCACTGATTAGGAGCTCTAGCTCTTTATCATTAAAGATTGAAATAAGTTCTCGTGGAACCAACTCGCTGAAACCATCCAAGAAGGAATTGATTTGAGGACGAATGGCATTTGTCAAGATATGATCAGCCACAAGGTCTACATATTCATGCTTTGTCTCTTCCGTAACCCTTATATTTCTTCCTCCAGGTTTAAGCTCATAATCAGTAACCTTTGTTTAAGGGGAAAAGGAAAGAAAAAGAAACATAAGAAAATCATTTACAAAATCTCAGAGGAATTTATTAAAGAACAATAATAATCAGCAGCTTAAAAAGACAGTCTGTATGAACAATAAAAATTCACATACCTCTGTTTTCTCATAGAGAATGTGTTTTTCCTCATCCGCATCCATGCTAAATGTCAGGTCAGGAATGTCACTCACATCATTCTGAAATACAGAAGCAGAAAATGTCATTCCTTACAGCTTGCTTGCCGCACAAAAAGAAAGTTTCAGTAAAGAAAGGACATTACTGGACTCCAAAATTATATCCACTCACCTCCAGCATCCACTTCAAATTCTTGTAATAATCAGGGTCAACAGCCTCTATGTCATGATAAGTCACCTTCACTCCAAGAATGTGCTTGTAGAAGGACCTAGTAAAATGAACATCCAAAAGCTGACCATCAAAGAGAGCCTTGGCAACCTGCATAAAAGATCATAGCAAAACATAATCAATAACAGACATATCAACACAAATAATACATAGCTCAAAATACAATAGTTAAAGAGACTTACCACACGGCCCACAAATTTAAAGTAGGAAAGATGCTCAGTCTGGAAGACGGAATTGGAGTTTGGCTGAAAAGATGCATTGTTGCCTACAGTAGTGAAAAGCAATGCCCCTTTATCAAATATAACCCTAGACAGTAATTGATACCATTCTCTGCTCAGACCCCCAGCATCAATACCCTCTTCACCTTGAAAATGTACATTCAATCTTCCCTTTAGATCTTGAGTGGACCGCATCCTTAATTGATTGTAAGAATCCTCTAAAACATATGCCCGCCGGACACTGATCCGCAGTGGGCCTGAAAGGTGTTGTTCATGCTGTTGCCTTATTTTTGAGCGGAAATAAGCTCTCTTGTTATCAAAGTCGATCAGCCTTGGGGCCTTCAGCATCATTGAAAGTGATTTCTCCAACAAACTGGGATTCTGTCTGATAAAAGCATTCAAAAGCCGGCGATGTTTCTCAGCAAACCTTGCAAAAGTGACTGCACCATCAAGCTTCCTCTGAGAATCCTCTCCACATTTTGTGCTCAAGGAAGATGAACTCCCCGTCCCAGCAGATTCTTTGACTTCCCTTGCAGTTATATTTGCATGATCTTGCTGGATCATGGCATGGTTTGCTTGTAGCTTTTCACACAAAACAAAGAAAGCCTCAATGAAAGGCAGGAGTCTCTGAGTTCCTGGAGGAAGAGGTGATGTACTGGAGGTCCCCTGTAGATGCTCCCCCACATTCATATTTGACATACTAGGACATAAAGAGCTCTGACCGAGTTGTGTCTCAGTCATAGTAATACAGTCACTCAATTCTTGCCATAATGGCTCCAGGGCAACATTTAAACTCCACATAGTAGCTTGCTCCTGTTTCCCGTCATTCTCTTGACCTCCATTTTCCCCAATACTGTGTGATGTGAGCGAGCTAAGTGCTTGTAACACACGTAAAATTGCAGCTCCAGCCATGGAACCAGCACTCAAACCCAGCATGTGGGTATCTCTCAGAGTCATGAGCTCATTGACAGCTGAACTGCTCAAACTATGAGCCAGCTCAGAAAGCTCTGAAGTAAAGAACTTTCGATGGGGTGCAGCAACTGAGGCTAACTTCTTTAGGACCTCACTGGACAACGCGTAAACTTTATCGGATAGCCTAAGTTATTATAACATATTAGTCAAGTCCCACATTACATAGGAGAAAAACAAGGAAAAAGATATAGAGCAGATGCAAATTGTGGGAACAGGAAGTACATAAGCAGTTAACAAGAAAGATGAGTTTACTGAATATAATATGAGTAAACTAAGAGATAAGAATCAGAGCCAAAGACATACCCCTCACGACCAAGAAGGCTGCACAGATTGCGCAAATCAGATTGTGGCAGCTGCAAGAAAATATCATATATGTCAATGCTCCTCTTTCCATCAGAAGTAGATGAATTGACACTAGCATGTTTATCATCTTGGCTTGATGCTGGTTCAGACAAAGGAGGATCTTTATGAACATCACCAGAAGCTTCATCTATCAGAGGTTTCTGGGAACTTTCAACTGCTGGCTCAGATTGTAACCGACATTCTAATTTTGATGCAGCTGTATAAACAATCACTTGAAGCAAACCCATGACCTGAACCGCATGGAGCACATAATATTTGTATGAGTAAAAATTAAAGAATTTGATCTAAACTGCAATATAAACATACAATTCATAATTTAAGTGAATGTTAAGGCCCAATCTATTATATATATGTACCACTTAAAGCAAAAGAAGGGTCCACAATATTCTAAAAACTGATCCACCTGAAGAAATCTTCTACCTGCTCAAGGTGTGCAGTACTGCACAAAAATAGGGGGCGATCCAAGAGTTTCAGGAACAGTATTAAAGGAACATTCCCACTCTGTAAGTTTCCCAGAGGTTCAGATGAAGGTTCACCATCCAGAATCTTCATCTTGCCTTTATCCTTCGTTGGAGAATATTTGGGACTTGAAGACTCCAACAGAATAGAGGGATCAAAGTAAAACAGCATATTTGCAACAGCAGAATGATTTGTAGCCAAATAAGTCATAATCTCAAGAATTCGACGCAGCACCAGAGGAGGGAGGCCTGTTAGCAGCACCTCAAAAAGATCAGTAATAAGAATATAAATATATGATACTATGTTAAATTCAAAACAGTACAGATGAGAATCAAAATAGAGAAGGGAAAGAATACCATCCAACAACTGTGAACGGCCGTATACAACATTTGACTGACAACCATAAAGCCTCTGTGTATTAATTATTGTCAATCCACTAACTAAACCTTCAGCTTCAGGTTTAATCATATCGAGCAAAAGACGAATTAAAGTCGCCCTCGTAACACTATGTGCACATAGGTTTAACAACAGTCTCTGTAGAAGGCCTTTCCCAAGAGGCTAACAACATGGAAAAATAAACAGTGTTAACAGAATGATTCTAATGCAGTAGAAACAAAGAGGTCATTGTCAAGCAAGTTGCTCCATCTACTGGAGATCTAGATTTTGATGAAAACTTGTTGAAAATACTGAACTTTCTATTTAAATTTTAGTTAAGAAGTACATGTCTTGGCATACTTTGTTCTTGACCAAAAATTCCCTGGAATCTCAACAAATTCCATGGTTTGGCTTTGAACAAATGTTAACATAGAGCAGAGTCCAGATCTTGGTTCTGACTCCGATGACAGAACATATTTCCTTTATCAGCATAGTTAAAACTCCATTCAACAATGACTTCTAATTTTTCTTTTTCTAGTTATGCAGATTTAGATATTTTCTATTAAGCAAACTTTGGCAGGTAGCCTAGCTCACAGGCTAATGACAATAAACCATAAAACAGAGCAAGGCCTTACCTGGGCCAAGCGTAGAAGCCGGATCAAGGCTTTCAATGCATTAACATCCATAAGTGGCTCTCCTTCAATTTCCTTCACTTTAAGGCTATCTACAATAGCAGAAGCTGCTCTTCGACCTACAGTAACCCCAACACCCCTGTCCATCACTGTCTGCCTGTCAAAGCCCAAACCATTTCTTCGACTATTTAGCCTGTGGCTTCCTCCAAAGAGACTGCGAGCTTGATAATGACTCATTGCTCTGTCCCTTAACATCTGAGCTTCAGCAAGTAATGGAGAAGGTAATGCAGACAAAACAGCTTCTGAAGAAGTCAAAAGTACCTGGAAGGAAGCAAAAAGAGAAGTATATTACTAAAATAGAAAATATATAGAGGAGGACTAAAAAGTTCACAAAATACAAGCAAAGTAAGTTCCAAAGACCAATAACTGCAAAAATTCTGCAGATAAGAATCTCTACCCAGTAAAGGAAAACAAAAGATCCCAAAAGTACAGTCAACAACCCTATACCCTATCAGGCATAGCTCTCCCAATTAAACAAGAAAAAGGGAAAAGAAACATAGATCAAAAAGCCCACAGAGAAGCCCAGAAATTAACTCTGTCCCAAAGATAAAAATAATCCTCCCCCCCCCTTTTGTGCAGTTTGATTAGTATTGAAAAGAAAATTCTAACTGCAAACCTCTTCACGCAAATCGGCAGGAAAAGTAGCAATGATTGAAGCATTATCCATGTCAACTGGTTGCCCTTCTCCCTGTTGTGCCAACCTCTGTGCTCTCTGTTGGGCCAAAACTTCAGCTTGGATATCAGGAGGAAGGGCAGCTAAAAACTCAGGATCAATATCATCTGCTGAAGGTGGATTATAAGTTGGAGGCTGAACAGGCTGAGCTTGCTGGGAAGCTAGCACTTCTGCTCGTAAGTCTTCAGGTAGTGCTTCCAAGAAAGTAGGATCAATGGCACTAGCACCAGGACCCTCATTATTCACGCTGGTGTCCTGAGAACCCAGTGTGTTCTGCCTGGATGATGTCATGTCCGCACCAACTTCTGAAGCAGGCATGGGCTGCTCAGTTTGATTTCCTTCGCCATCAGTACCATTCATATCAACATCAATATTTGCATTAACTGAAAAAGCATGAACATCACTAATGTTGGGCATCTCCAAACCAGAGTCCACCGACAAATGATTACCAGACCGATCATCCATTCTTGAAGATTCATTATTACCCACAGCTGGAAGTGACATATCAGGCAAATTTGCAGACACTTCAGATGCAACTCCATGCTGCAAATCAGCATGACTATCTGGAGCTGGGTTGACAAACTCTGGATTTGGCTCTGCTTGTGCAGCAGCAGTACCATTACCTTCCCAGATTTCCATAACATCAAGCCTATTAGTAGTAGTGTGAGAGGAAACTGGTTGGATAACCATAGGTATATCTCCAACAGCAGCAAAACTAGCTGCCACACTTCCTACAATTGGATTAGATTGGTGATCTGCTGTGTCATTACCATTCTCTTGATGCTGACCTTCATTTTGCTGACTATCAGCATTTTCAGCCTCTACAACTGCTTGACCATCAATGGATGGAGGAACATCTAATGGTTGCCCCTCCTGCACTCCTGAATTCTGAGACTGCCTTTCAACCAGATTGTTGGCCGGAGATACACTGCACAATTGAGATAAAAAGTGTTCTTCTATCGCTTGTGCAATTGCAGAAGCTTGAGCACCTGCCTGTGGCTGACCATCATCAGTCCATCGACCATCACCTGGCCCTCTTCTTCCAGATAAGTGTAACGAGTCCATACCCACAGAATAATCGGTCAAAGGTGGCGGTGCAGCACCACCCAAACGATCACCAAAAAGACTACTTGGTATGTGATCAAATGGAAGAACAGGAGCATCAAACATGTAGAAATGAGCAACATCAAAACTCCCAGATGACAGGGGTTCTAAATCCCTGGACGAGTTCCCTCCTGATGACCACATTGAGACCAGGTCCCCAGACTGAGATGGTCTTGAGAGGAGAGGATGTTGAAATCCACTTCCTTCTGTAACAGATCGCTCAAAGGATGACCTACCGGCCTGACGACGGCGTTCAAAACCTAATGGCCTACTGCGAAGACCAAAAAGATCATCCACATTCACCCCTTCAAATGGCTCAGCAGCAACATCAATCAGACCACTTGCAGCTCCAGGTTGTCCAAGTACCTGCAAATGATCCAAACCATCAAGGGCCTCCCTCCACCGCACCTCTATGACACGATTCTCATGAAAATCATCATCCTCTTCATCAATCATTTCATCATTATAGTCATCTCCCAAGCCAGTATCATCATGATCTTCCACGTCCGTGTCAGCTAGCGACATCATACCAGTACCATCTTCTGCTATATCCTCATCCTCATCATCCCCTTCGTCATCATCCTCATCATCCTCGCCATCATCTCCCATGTCATCATCCTCATCGCCCATGTCATCATCTGCCCTATTCTCAACACGGAAAGTCATCTCAATATGGCCAGTGTTGTTTAACACACCACCTTCTTCCATTTCTTCACGCATGAAGTCCACACCAAGCTCCATAGGCGGGTTGGTAGCAGCTGCCTCTTCCACTTCTATTCCCATGTCTTGCTCAGCAGATGGGTTTGCATTTGTTTCATGGTTTCCTTCAATTCTAGAATTTCCTTGGTGTTGTTGTCCAGTGTCTTCTGCATCCGTAACTTCCTGTAGATTGCTCCCATTCTGATTATGCTCCATGGCATCAGCACCTGAAGTAGTTGCCTGATCATGTCTTCCATTTGACCCCACTGATTTTTTCTTGTTTCCCCCTTCTTGTTTAAATACTTGCTCACTGGCATTAGCAGCCCTTGTTAGGCTTTCAAGAGCCTTTAGTATCAGGTTTACAGTTTTAGGGGCTTCAGGATAGTCCAGATCAATCACTTTAAGAATGCTGGTTAAACATTGAACCATTCCGCCATCAATCATGCTTTTCGCTATGTCAGGAGAGCATCCAGGACCAGGTAAGTTGCTGGAAGATGAATTTTTTGACAAAATTGAATATGCCAGATCAACAAATGCAAAAACCTTTTTGTCAGGCAACAAACTGCTCTCAATTGAATTGCTATCCAGATTTGAGAATGACAATAAGGCTTTCACAAGTTCATTAATTACTCGTTTACGCCCTTCACCAGAACGACCACACAGAACCACCAGAAACCATGAAGCTTTTTCAGACAACTTATCTCTCCATTCATCAGGTCCCGCAGAATTATCAGTAGATAGCGGAAGCAGCTGATGCAACACATGATGAAGGATTCCACCATGCCCAGAACCATCTGGATGATTGGATCCCCGGAATACACACAACTCCAAATCCCTTTTCAGTATAACCCCAACTGCGTGTACATACATAAGAAGAATATCACTCAATAATTTGAGGACAAAAGTCACCTTGGCAAGTCCAGCAGATCTTTCTGATTCAGATTCAGTTTTCCTTGTTTCGCCAATCTTTGACTTACCCTTCACCTTGGTAGAAGGTTCATCTACCTCCATGGAAGTCAAGTCACTCACACCATCTTCCCCACTTTTCGGCAAAGGGCATTTCAATAGTATTTCCAGAAGCTGATCAATTACTTGTGTAAGATTGGCAGGAATCTTTTTGTGGCCTTTTGAACATTTACCCAATCCATCATGACTCTTATTTTCAGAAATCCGAACAGATTCATTAGATGAGATTCCAAGTTCAACGCCAGAGGATTTTGATTTTTCCTTGTCCTTTTCTTTCTCCTTTGACAAAACCACATAAGACCTCCCTCCCGAGGACTCTAATTGACAAGTTGCAGCAGCAGCTTTCATAAAAACAACAGGATCTCTAGAGATAACAGAAGCCAGGGATGTCAAGAATGTTCTTGGGAGGATACGCCCAGAATGCCTGTTTGCACTCAAAGTTTGACGTATCTCCCATTCCATTGCAGTTTGCAGTGTTTGAGGGTCTTCAAGGAGATGGCGTATAATAGCAGATGCAACAGTGTCATATCCAGGGAAAAAACAACTCCTTGGAAGACTAAACAGAGCTGCCAAACCTCCATTTTCAAGAAATTGCAGGGCAAGGGCATGTGTTTTTGTCAGATGAGCACATAATTGCAGAACAGCCTGCATTATCATGGCTGGAACATGTTGTTTTATCAGGTCACAAGCAATAAGCAGCACCTTATAACTCTCTTCAGTCGTCATGTAACCAGTTGATTTCCCCAACACTTTTTCAAATGGCAAGCTAGATTTTTTATCAACAATGTCTAAATCTGATTTTTTCTCTTTGTCAGATGCTGGAGCAGACAAAGAAGCAGGCTCCTCAGATGTGTCAAGCAGAGATCCAGTGTGAGTTCCTTCCGTTGATTCGGAAAAGATTCCATGTCGCAACTGCAACATATTATCTAAAATAAGCAACAAAGCACTGATGCACTTTGGGACCACCATTTCACACCTTGTCTCGTTCCTATCCTTAAAATTCATCAAAATATCTACCACAGCAGGAACAACACCATTCTGTGCAGCAATTTCTCGTGTACTTCCATCCTCAGAAAGAAGCAAAGCTATAATGTGTGATATGATACACAATGGACTGGTATCTCTTGAGAAATCCAAAAAACAAAGTTTCAGCTGCTGAACAAAATATGATACAACCTGTGGTCGGTCTTCTCCTTTATTCTGATTGCAAAGGGTCACGAGCAAATCTGTCAATGGGAACACCATAGTATCACCACTCTGAAACAATTTAATGGATGAAGCAAGAATATCATCAACAGGAGGTGCCTTCACTTGACTTTCTTCAGTCGGAACATCCATTGACTTGTCAGCACTGTCAACTTTTGTGGTCTCTGACGAACTTCCTAGAGACAGAGCAAGTGCTCGAGCCAGATCATCATCCTCTTGCACAGGATCTTCAGAGTGAGTTAACAGCCACTCCATGGCAATTTCAACACTATTTGTCTCCACCCGTCTCAGTGCCTCCTCCGCTCTAGCCCTTGAAAAGCCCATATCAACAATGGTGGCAATGGTATTTTCATCAGGAGGTGGGGGCACAAAATGCTGGTTTGTACTCCCTCCAATACCACTGCGATTTCGCTTTACATCCCCAACACCAGAGTATACATGAGTAACAAGTGAAATAACTGAAGCAATGAAACCCGGACTGCAATTTGGAAACAGAGGGTGGTTCCATACAGGTAGAATCACATCCAGGACCTGAGACTGCATCATACGAACAAAGGTTTCTGGGTCCCTTGGAACAGGGAAGAGCCCAATTGATAAACCAACAGCAACTGGCTGAACAAGCAGTTGAGCCTGGGATGCAGAGTTTGGAGACAAAAGCAAACCTGAATTAACAAAATACTCAAGCACACGGCAGTAACTTTGCAACGTATCAAGCAGCCATGTACTGTGAGTCAGTTTACTTCCTTCACCTGCCTTCTGAGGATCAATACCTGACATTGGAATAGAGAACGGTAATGTCCATAACAACTGGCTGGTGGCTTCAAAAGTGGTGAGCAACTCCTTAAAGGTTCCATGGACATAAAAGTTATTAACCATTGCTGTGTAACAAGTACGTCGTCTGCTGTCAAATGTAAGTGTTGACATGTCATCCACAACCTTCCCAAGATATCGACACTTCACTGACAGTGACATGTCAAGCCCAGAAGAAGAAGAAGAGGGAGAAGGATACTCAGAGAAACTAAGTGCCTCAAGAAAAGTTTTAGCCAGTGCAGTTCCAAGGGTCTTTGAAGCTGAAGTCAGTGATCCTGATTCAGCTCGACGTCGATTCGGTGAGGTGAAACCTTTGACAAGAGCTGTGAAGAAAGCACGTAAAGTGGAAGCCAATTTATTAAGAATTTCATTGACGAGCACCTCAGGACTTTTCTTCTTTAAATCCTGCGAAGAAGTCTCTGGTAAATTAGGTGGAACTTCAGAATCCATGTATAAAGCTTCCAGGAGCCGACCAGTAGTCCTTCCACCCCGAATACGTGATAATCCATGTCGATTACGACGATGTAAACCTTCACCAGCACGAACTACTGAAAGAAACTCTCTTTCTCCCCCCCATAAAGATTGTGAACCATTCCTGATGGAAACCGAATTCATGTATCTTGCAGCTGGGATATTCTCATCATGATCACTCTCTCTTCCAGCAGCAATAGATGGAGCTGCCTCTGTATTCTCAGCCTCCTGATCACCACTCCTCTTTTCATCCGCCTTGGTCTCGTAACACAGAGAAATTTGCCAAATTATTTCCCTATAAGCTCTCCCAAGATCTTTCAATACATCAGCATCTGCAGTGCTCAATTCAGATACAACAGTACTAGTCCCTTTCAACAAAAAAATGGAAAGGGAGAGAAGACTCTCTAGACTGGAAAGATATCTCAAGACCTCAATTTGCTTTCCAGATTCTACAACAGCAAGCTGAGTACCTCCAACAGAAATTAACAACTCATTTGTTAATTTTAAATGTTCCCTCAAAAATGAGCATACAGATCGAGCCAGGGAAGCAGAATACTGGGGAGAGAAGTTCTTAAAAGCAACAGAGATACTCTGACCAACTGAAGCTGACAGAGGCATTAAAGGCAAGGTAAACAACTGTAGGACAGCATCAATTCCCTTCTTCTCAACAAATACACGACATGTGTCAGCATTCTGAAGAACCGTTTCAAGAAGACGAGCAACATTGCTAACACAATCTGGAAGAAACAATTCAATATTCGCTAAAGACGCATCAGAAGACAACTCAGTTGTCTGTTCTGAACTATCTATCTTGGAAGATTCCCGATCATCAGGCAGAACCAAGTTCCTCTCTTCCACATCAGTTTCCATGGGAACAGCAGTAGTGTCACAAGCATCAACCCCAGATCCCACTTTAATTATGAGATTCAATATCTCAATCATCATATCTACCCCAGGTCCACGCAAGGAAGAAGCATGGCGCATGAGTTCATCAAGTCCACTAGACAAGGATCCTGGTGTATCACCAGAAAGCGCACGTGAATAAGTCCTAGAAGTGAAAATTTTCACAAAGCACCTCAATGCATTGCGATCTTTCACAGCCTGAAGACCATTATTGTTTAGGCACAAGGCATCCAAGCACTGAGGTATGCATATTACGGCTTCTGCAGAGCAGAGAACTCCATCCATTATGGCATCCAAGAATGCAGAAGGAAGGCCAGCTGCATCTAAGACAGGATAACATGTAGGATCTTTGTGGATTAAATCACTCATAACAGTTGCCGCAAGTGAAAATACTCCACCCCCAAAATCCTTTGCCCTTCTAAAAATTATGCACAAGCATTGCGGTAACAAACTCTCCTCAGTGCCATAAATACGGGCTGTGTTTCCAGGAGCATAAGTTCCAAGAGATATAGCACGTAACAGAGCTTTCGTAAGGAGTCGCCGGTGATATGAAACTAATGCTTCAGAATATAGAGGTTGCAAGTTGTCAAGTTCAGTGGAACAACCTGCAACAATCTGCGAACTGCCTCTGCTACAATCAGAATCCTTTTTTGAGTTTAAACCATGTTCCACATAGGACACCTCTACCTTCAGCCGAGAGATGGTATCATCTAAACCACCCAAGTCTCTGAACAACGCAGCAGCTGGATTACTGTAATCCATGAAAGCTTCCAGAATATGCACAGCTGTGCTGACCAAATGCAAGTGCTGAGGATCTGTGTCTTTAAGAAGAGGTAGAAGAGTAGGAATAAACCCTGCCTCACGCATAGCTGAACAACCCGATGATGATGAAACCAAGACAGTGACAAGTGATAACAAAGCCTCAGCAAAAACAACAGACCATTTTGAGGTATTACTAAGAACAGATTCAATAGTTTTCTGCATGAGGCTGGATAAAATGCCACAGTGCCCACCAGATGTCACAGCAGTCAGCACAGTAGGTTGGCGAGATCGATCTTGACAAAGAGCAACCAATGAAAGCAAGCATAGAATCCGAATTTTCTCAGGCACTGCATCCTCATAGCTCAACAATGTGACCAATTCATTGACAAACTCAGGTTCAGAGTTAAAGAAAGAAACTATGTCATCAGCATCACTGCCCGCCTGAACCAGGACTATGAAGGCATATAAACGAATGCAAGTGTACTGCTGTCGAGCAGCTAAAGATCCAAAAGCCCTTGCAAATCGTAATCTTGACAAAAGTGAAAATCTTAAACTGGTTGGAACTTTGAACTCTGCAACTACCTTATTCAGAAGCTCCAGATCCGTCTCTGGAAGAGTGTTGATGTTTGGTAAATGTATTATTTGTAAGCCTTGAGTTGACTGTTCTCCAACATAGGATTCTTCTGAGAGCTCATTCAATGCATAGAACTCAAAATGCAGGGTGCACCCTAACTCATATGCTATTGGATCACACCCATCTTGTAGAGCACATTCAACTAATCCAAGACCCTCCTCCTTTCCCCCCCAACCTTGGGCAAGAGCAAATAACTTTGAATTTAATGAAGCATCTCTAATGGAGTATTTCCCAATGGTTTTCTTCAAAAATGCAGCTAAAGTCTGCAAACAAGCCTCAACCACATCTGCATCGGTGGAAGCAAGCAGGTATGAAAGATGCTGCTGCAATTTTATAAGAACAGACAAAAGGGGAAATCAGAGAAAAGAAGCAAAGGCAAACAAATGAAGCAATATCATATACTCAAATAATTAAAATGCATGTTAATCAAAGAAGTTTATCTTAAGTGAATAAATAATGCATAAAAGACAATCAAATTACTAAAACAGGCTAACCACTATAGAAGAGCTGAATCCTCACTCACCAAATACTGGTCATAAAAGTGTAGGGAAGGATTTCCAAAAAAAGAAAAACATACCTCGTAAGAACTATAAAAATGCTTATTTGTACAATTCTCCAAAATTATTCTTATTACACGGAGAATTTGAAGAACTGCTTCTCTTGGGAAAGGAGGATCAGATTCCGAAGAGTTATCATCAACTTGCAAATCCTTTCTAGATTTTATGTGCTTCTCAAAAAATGAATCAAAATGGTTAAAAAGATCAACCCAATGATGGAAATCTCCCTGCACCAAAAATAAATAAGAATAAATCATATTGCATAACAATATCAACATTACTTCACCAGATGGAGACTATATAAAATCACCTTATCAAATTCCCACACAAAATTTTTTAGGGGTTCTTCTATATTCTCCAGCGGTACTGCAGTGACACTGCTGATGAAGGATCTGATATTGGGAGGCTGACATAAATCAAAGAAAACTATTCAGTTTCTAAATAATTCTTAGTTAACAATATAAACACATGTGACAACTGGCACTAAAACCTTTGCATGGTACCCAAATGTCAAGTCAAAAAGAAACATTGTAGTAAAGAATAATTAGGAGACACACACATTCTTGAAACCAACTAATAAATAACAAAAAAGAATAAAAGCAGTGAAAATAGCCACTTACATGCCAATTCAATAAAACCCTAAACAATATCATGGATACAAATTCACAACTTCAAAACCATAAACAAAACCTCAGCAATCAAAAGCAAGTTTAACTTGCTCAATACAAATCCTAAATTCAAAAGTTATTAACAAGCCAATTGAGAGTAAAAAAAATTAACATTTGAAAAGCATTAAAAAGAAAGAAAACTATGTTTCCACCATTTCAATCATAACTTCTGAGATATTATTTTTGACAAGCACCAAAGTGGGTAAAACACAAAATCAAACACAAACTAATCAAGAAAAGCAAATAAACATAAGCACAAAATAATCACACTTAATACTATACGTATATCTATGTACCTCTACTGAAATAAAGTGAAAACAATACTGATACACAAATGAATCCTAAGTTCAAAATTATTTATAAATTTGATGTTGTTTATAAACCCTGATAAAACCAATGAATTATATGTCAAAAAAGCAGAAAAGCACTTAATTTGTTAATCTTTTTTTACATTTATTGCTATTTCACTCATTGCAAGAGCTCTGCAATAATCAAAATTACATGATTAAATAAGATCACACTTATCAGCGTCAAAATAAAACCCAATTCGAAATCTATCTTTAAAAAAATAGATAATGAACAAACTGATATTCCTTTACAAAAAGCACACTACACACAGACCAGCATTCTATCAGCTAAAATAATCGATTGTTTTAGACAAATTAAACACTGCCTGAGCTGTGAGAACATAAAAAAACTATCATTAACACGTATAAATACACGTATAGATGTGGAAACATCAACACGATGAAAATAAAGCATCTAACTCAACTTAATACAAAAAAACAAAGAATCAACTAAATTCGTCACTAACTGAGCAACAAAGTAACAAAACAAAATTAAACATGTATGTCAAAACCTGTACAAATACACGTACTAGTTCAGATACAAGAATAATTACATGTACACGAATTAAAAATAAAAATAAAAGGAACAAAACTGACCACTTCCAAAGCCCTCCGTCGCTTTAGCTTCATCGTGAAACAAAAAGCATTGCACGAACCGGTGACAAAATCAGGAACCGATCAATCCTCAATCAATCGAGAACTGATCGAAAATTGAAGTGAAAATTAAGATTACAAAAGAAAAGGTAGGGTTTAAAGGTATGATTACAGTGTCCGCCCTTTGTATATGATCCGATCCTATGGCTAAAAAGGAATTGAAATTTAGGGTTTGGAATGGATACTAGGGTTTTGCGATGAGATCGAAGGGAAGAGAGATTGTAAGTAGAGAAGAGAATAAACTAATTTCTAAATCGTAACGCGTTTGAGCTTGGATTATATATAGGCCGAGGAAAAAGAGAGAGATAGAAAAGTTTATACAGGAAACATGAAGAAGACTGAATTGGGAGGAAATTAAATGTCGGTTTTACGTATTTTTTTTTTTATCAATTATAATTTATTTTTATCTCAATTTTATAATTTTAATTTTTTTAAATAATAATAATAATAATAATTTATAAGGAACCCATTTTTTAGAATTATAAATTCGTTATGGACAAATGACAATAGTGTAATAATAATAATAAAATAATAATAATAGAATTAAAAATGTAATATTTTTAATTTAATTAAACGTGTAATTAATGTAATGACATGGGCGTATGGTAATTGCATACAATTCCCATGGGTCAACAGAAGAAAGTAGACATGAGAGCCAAATGCTGTTAACATTTTCAAGGGTCTAATTGGTAAAATGAGCCATATATGATGATTTGGTTGGAACTTGCTTAAGAATGAAGTAAATAGATTTTAAAGATTTGAAGGCCCATGCATCTCTAATTTATCATTAATGTTTAATTATATATATTTAAAAAAAATTATAAAAAAATAACGTCGTACTTTTTGTCACAAAATTATTAATCTAATATTATACACGAGAAATAAAAAAATTAAAGTTTAAAGAAGAAAAAATTAATAGCATAATATGTATAAATAACAACGCGACATATTGGAGATAACATTGAATTTAAAAGTTAACTGCAATGAATATTGTGTTCTTCATTATTTATATCAGAATTGCATTTTGTGCACCTTAAAATGTATTTTATAGATATAATTACTGCATATTTTTATGTGTAATTTTCATTGCCTTGAATTAAACATGAAGGGATAATATTTCCTATATAAAATATTTGGAACTTTCTCAGCCAAGCAACCAAGTTTCTTGTTACTTTGAGGAAACAGATTCCTCAAAAGCATCTTCTTTATTATTTCATTGGTGAAAAAGCTTAGGGAAAAGTTTATGCAAATAAATAAAGATTGTTTATTATTCTTTTCTTTAGATTCAATTCATACTCACTTGCAAAATATATGAAAACCCACCTATGTGGGCAATTTGCTGCATGGTGTCATTTCAGTGCCGCACACTTGTTTAGAGAGACAGAGAGAGAGAGAGAGAGATAAAAGCTAATCAGTTCATAGATTTTCTGATCTGCCCACTGAATGGCTCTCGAATCTTCACTTAGCAGATGGGTATCTATCCACAGAAAGCATAGAATTGATGGAGGACAACATTTGGGTAGATAGTCTGTTTAGAGTACAATTTTCTGTAACACCGGAAGCCGAAAACACACTTCGTGCTTGTCCCTTGACCACAATTGGATGATTGATGTTTTCTGTTACAGCTTTTCTTATGCTTTCCAAGAATGAAATCGTTTTGAATGATTCCATTGATGTCAAACTTGATTAACACTTGGCTATCGTTTCCTGACGTGAAATTTCATTGATATCAACAAAAAAATGTAATCAACTAATCAAGGTGAGGAATCACAATTGCATACTTATAGGTTGGGGCACAGTAGCACTTATTTGTCATAACATTCACCAGGAGTTACCATGAAATTCTTCAGTCATCATTGTCACTGATCTCAAAAACTAAATATCGAGCCAGAGACGAAGCATTGTTACATGACAGTTTTCCATTCTTGAATCTGCAAAACAAAATTGTGGGGATGATCTTACAAGCAGAAATGCGAATTTTTTTAAAGGCTTTGACAAGGCGTTTCCCAACTCTAGTTTTTCCAGGCTTATTCCTCGACATTTCGAGCCTTAAGTCGGTTGACAAGGGAAAACTCAAAGTCCTTGGGGGTGTTTTGACTGTAAAGTGTGGCAAGGCATCTACATGTATGCTTGTGCAAGTACCGTTTCTTTTAGCTTTCAGCTGTTTTTGTAAGTGATTCAGAATGGTGATGGACGTGACATCACCACTAGGACGTGTACCGAGCTTGCCCATCCCATTAAAATTGGTTGATGCCCACTCACTAGGGATCTCTACTAATGGGCTAAAATTGCACGCTACTGTAGACTCAATTCTCGTTTCTTTCTTCAACTTTATCTTGGACAGGCATACGGTTCTTGAAAGCTCTTTTGATAGAGGTGTGGTGCAATGGGAACCATTTATCCTCCCCCTTGTACCATTGCTTATAATGCCATTCTTTTCAGTGCTTGTAATGAGAGAATCAGTGGCATTACTACCATTAACATTATGACCCCTGACCTTTGCATCTATGAATGGAGATAAACCTGACCCATCCAATTCAAACAGAGGTCTTGCTTCAACATGAAGAAACTATGCTCCCTTGAGTCCCTGGAAAACATGCTTTATGGGTACGGAATTGGGAAGATGGCAAAAGCTCGACTTTTGCTTCACCTACTAGATAAAGTTGGTAATATGCAGCATTGGACCAACAAAATAAAAACACAAGGAAGTATTCTAGTTTAGAAGTGTACCAGCAATCCAAAAGCTTTGATCTCTCCGATTTTTGGGAAACAATTGAAGTGTCTTATCTCAAGTTCTTCTTCAAAACCGTGTATGATAGGATAAATTTCATATCGACTAAAGAAAATTAATAAGATAATCCTGGCCTTAAAAATGACTAGTGCATTTTAGCGAGCAAATCAATGTCCCAAAGATGGCCATCACCAATGAATTGATCCCTGCAGAAGAAGATTTATGGCAAATCCCATGGAATCTCCAATGTCACAGGATCTCATTAGAGTTGATCAGAGAAAAAGTTCTCAAGTAGTAACATCAGAATCTACTCTTCCATTTAACTGAAAACTACACAAGTGATAATTTTATTTTTTCTTTTTTCCTCTCAAAATTCTCATCTTTTTTCGTACTTTTCCACATAACGTTGAAATAGCATAACTATCTTGAAGGGAATTGAAAACTTTTAACACATTTGCAAAATTCTCATTCTCATTGGAGCAGCCACTATTGCCCAACACATGGAATCCTAATGGCCGGTGAAACTCTGGCAAAAATTACAATAGGGCCATCGAACAACAAACTAAAAGAAGGTAAAAAGAAAAAAAAAAAAAAATCAATAGCCCATACGAAAACCAGGTTCCCGTAAGCAATGGTAATAACAAAATGATTCAGCAACACCCCAGATTAAAAAAAAAAATGTTAAGAAGAACTGATTTTGGGGCTAAAACCAACAAAAGAAGAACAAATAATGATAATTGAAAGAAGAAAATCATTAAATAATGGAAGAAGAGAAAGTGGAGATACTGTTCTGTTCTGAGCTGACTCTTGAAATCTCCAGCCGTAATGTCAGGAGAAACAGCCATGGCAATGCCAGTTCCCAAGTTTGTATCAGTGAAAACTGCAACTTCCTCAATCGACGAAGCCATGTGTTCTGCTTTCCGGGGAGCAGTGACTACTAAATGCTGCAAAATTATGTGTTTTTGACGCTTATGGTTTACTCTTTAGGCGTGTTTATATTTATAGTTGGAATTATAAGATTTTTTATATTTAAAATTTATTTTTTATCTTTTTAATTAAAATGTGGTAATTCATTTTATTAATAAAGATGAATTTTATAGAGTGAAATTAGTGTAAAAATTATTTTTTAATAAAATTTATTTAAAAAAAATTTTATGTTAATTTTTTAATAAAATTTATTGAGAGAAATAATTTTTAATTTTAAATATAAAAAATTTAAAATTTAAAATATAAATATAAATAAACTTAAAAATATAACCATTTTAGTTTTAGTTTTTTCGTTGTTTTAAAAATAGCTCTACCGAGGACAAATATCAAAATGTTCTCCAATTCGTACAGTTATACCAAAAGACAAATACTAAGTGACCAGAATACCCTTAACACTAGCGCAGGAATAAACCAGCTGTCAGATGACGAGAGTTAGCAATGGAAATTGCCACAAACAGGAAGAAACCAAGTGGATTATGTAATTACACAAACAGCCCCGCCTTTGGATATCCGAATTCCAAAACGAAAATCTATCTCCGTGTTTAGTGTCTACTCTCTGGCCGTACCAGAAATATCAGCATGTCAGTGGCACAAACTGTATCTCTTCCGAGAATTATCGTCTCTACAAACAGGCCAAAAGCTCCTTCTAGGCCAGTGAAGAGAGCCCAGAAGCCCAGAACTTCAATTTCCACTGGTAAAAGAGGTAACTTGATCCTCCTTTTGGTTTCCTGGAAAAAAGAAAAATGCAAGAAAAGTGGAGTTTTTAAGACCCCATTTAAGTTTGAAAGTTGAGCTAGAACAGACTATTGTAACCCATTTGGGATTCTTCAATGTCCGTGCTTTTGTTTTGTTGGCTGTGCTCGTATTGCTAAGTACTGCTAAATGAGGTGACGTGTCTGTTTAGTTACAAAGAAAAGGTTGCAAAGGAAAAATTTAAGACCCTGCAAAGATAGTGAACTGTGTCTAATATTACTTCTGTATGGCTTTGGTTACCGGAAGGGAGTGACATTTCTGTTTATTTTCCTAGAAAATGCTGTAAATTATAAATTAAGGCCCAACAAAAGCTTTGAAAACTGATCTTAAAATCAGCCACGGCTCGGTTGAATTTGATGGGTAATTAAGTACTATTTTAAGTTATTATAAATGTGAAGATCGTTTTACTTGAAGCTAGTGAAAATTATAAGTTATTGTGTTTTACTAACTACAATGCGGTGTTCAGTTCCGTCCAGTCCTGCACGCAGAACCCATAATTTGAATTTGGAGGTTTCTCCCCATAGAGCCGGTGAGTAACTCTCCTCTCTCATTCTGTTTCTCATGTTAGGTTTCATTTTGATGTGTTTCTTATGCTTCTTTTTGAGGTGATTTAATTAATGAATTTAATTTTGTATATCTTTGCTCATATTACCTGCTCTGTGCATTTGGAACTAGTAGTTATAGGTTTAAACAATTGGTATAAAGTTGGTGCGATTATCTGTTCATTTTGTTGATTTCTTATGTGCATTTGTTTATGACTTTGTGCAGTGTCTGCCGTGCGGTTAATGAGAATAGAACTGGGTGGTGCATTTGCTGACCTTTTAAATGAGAAAGGGAAAGGTTCTGGTGATAATGAGATGGGATATGTTGAAAGAACTCTTGGGTTCCGCACCAAAGAATTGGATGCTCGGGATCTTAGATTGGTTCTCTCTATGTCTCTACACTTACTTTTTTGCTATTCCATTATTTTAGTTTTGGAGGTGTTCACCTAGAAAGATGGAATAAATTTGAATCTGTTTAGGAGGGTTGAATTGTGTAGTATAAGATGTTTGATAAAGGGAAAAATGCCAATAAATTTATCTTAAATTGAATCCAATTTTATGCAATGACTGTAAAATCATTTCCTTTCATTTAATCTAAACATTTAGGTCTCAGATGTGGTTGGTGGTACAATTCGTTGGAGGAGATATCTTGATCATTTGATTTGTTCAATATGCCATGACAACAAAACTTTTAGAAGCATAGAACCTCTACTTTTACAGGTATTTTTCCTTGCATATTCTTGTGGGATTTTTTGTTTGCAGTGTCATTCATGAAGGTTGACTGGTGCACAATATGAAACGTTTAAAAAAGATATATAATAAGACGTATGTAGAATAATTCCCTACTGCCTTTGTATGCTGAAACAGATGTTATGATGTTGGCAAGTGCTTTACACTGTAGTCTGGTCTAATTAGATGCACATTTACAATTTCATGATGCATGGACTTACATTCCAACTATATACCTAAATCAACTGCTTTTGTGTGAGTTGAATGCCATTGGAGTTGCATTCTTGTCTCAAAAATAATATCGGATAATGAGGTCAGCACTTATTTTGTTTTGTGCTTACATTTTCAGATTCTTCGAATAGGTTTCTATGAGATTGTCAAGCTAGATATGCCACCTTATGCTGTTGTAGATGAGGTAAATCTTAATCTCTCTCTCACATAGAGGATAAAAAATACTCCCTCATTATATATGGGGAAAAACTATAGGAATTTCTTACTTAGTCTCATTGTTTGTTAAATTTAACAAAACATGAGAGGGATTTGAAGTAACACTCCAGTTTTAAAGGACTTTTGGATTGTATGTGGTGAATGTGTGCTTTCTATAGACTTAACAGTTTTTCCTTTCAGTTGGTATCACATAATTTGAAATAATTTATGATCATGTTCTTTGATAAACAGAGGAAGTATGAGCTAGAGGGCTTTATATTTTCTTATGATAGCATGCATGGTCCAGCAATTTAGCTTCTAGTCTGAATATTTTATGTGTGACATTCATCAGGTATTTATTCTGAGAAAGTTTAGGAATTCTTTGTCAAGTTGGATGTGTCCTGTTGTCAGAATTCAGCATAATTCTTCTTTAGTCTTAAAACCAGTGGACAATATAACATTCTAAATGATCTCCCAAAAAAATAATCCAGGCAGCCGCTTCTTTTTGTTGATTACAAGTGTTATGTTTTACCAACAGAATGTGAGACTAGCAAAGGTTGCTCTTAGACCTGGTGCAGGTAACATGGTCAATGGGATTCTGAGGAAGCTAGTGCTACTTAAGGTTTGCCATATTCTATCCTATCATTAATGGAATGACACTTACAGGTTTTCATAGCTTGTGACCTTTTTGTTTTGTAGGAAAAGAATTCCCTTCCTCTTCCAAAACTGGAAGGTGATGATCGTGCTCAAGCACGTGCTCTTGCCACTATTTATTCTCATCCTGTTGTGAGTTTATTCTGCTACCTCTTCTCTTATGTTGATCATACCAATACTTGATGCTATTACATGGTTCTTTATTAGTATAGAATTCTTGACTTGAACCCGACTTTCTCTATCAGGTTGAGAATTCATGGTCATAATTTCTCTACATGGTCAAAAACATCATTGGCCAAAACTTTATCTAATGAAAAAATTGTCATTGCTGAAACAAAAATTTATTTTTCCAGTGGATGGTAAGGCGATGGACAAAGTATCTTGGGCAAGAGAAAGCAATTAAATTGATGGTGTGGAACAACAGTGATCCCAGTTTTAGCTTGAGGTTTGTGGTTGAATTTTGCTTTCTTTTATATGCAACATGCATGGATCTCATAGCTGCCTAATTGGTACTGTTGACAGGGCAAATGTTGGAAAAGGAGTTACAAGAGCTGATCTAGTGATGCAGCTAAATTTGTTGAAGGTGCTTAGAGTTTTTTCTTTAATTACTATCATTTTTTCCTATTCAGTTAGTGCCCTTAAGATACTGATGATCCTTTACTAGGAGAAGTTACCTTTAATTCTGGCATATGTTCTATTTGGCTACTTTTGGTCTTCAATTTCAAATTTAAGTATTAATTAATCTTTGTCACTGGATCTCTCTTGCTCACAATTGCATGCACAAACTCTCAAAGTATTTATCTTCCATTACTTGCTTTGGCTGTGCCTCCCTGTTGTAGAGATATGCTTCCAATTACTAATTTGCCTGCTCTTAAGCTGCAGGTCCCACATGAGCTTTCTCTTCATTTGGATGATTTTATTCGTGTTAAAATAGGATTGCAGGTATGAGCAATAGACAGTCTTTTAGTTTCTTTAATGCAAGGACATGAAATCAACTGTGTGTCTTAGTTTATGCAAGTGTCAACTTATCTCTGGTACAATACAAGAATGAAATACCAATATGTAATGTAGCTAATTGTTAATGTTTGAAGATTACTGCAGTGTTCTTCATAAATCAATGCAGTTGATTGGTAACAATTATGGCTTCAATGAGTGCAACATATGCACTTGTGTGGTTTACTATTTGTAAAAGAATCAATAATAGGTTAATGTTCTTGGACTTAAGCTCTCACAATCAAAATATATATTTTTTTTCACTAGGGTTCTAATTACCTCGTTTTCCTTGTTTTAGAGTGTCATACAGGCAGGGTTACTGAAAGAAGGTCTATGTGCAGTCCAAGATGAGAGTGCAGGTAAATTTTTATTCTTTTTCCCCCAAGGCTTTACCAAAACTAAGGCATGTCAGAGCAGTAGGAAGTGATTTTCATTAGATACACTGTCAGCTATTTTATATTTCTATTGTATTCTGAGCATGTGTCCTTTGTCTGTCTAATGATTTCATGACAACTCACATGTAGCTGTTAATTCGACTCATCCTAAAATGAAAGTATATGTATGTTCTATGTATTTGTACATTATGCTGCAACTAAATCACTGTTTATATTCTCTATTGTGGGATAAAAGGATGCTCAAAATCTGGCTCTAGTTTTCCGTTTAAACTTTTGGACTTATATATACAGTATTAATCAAATAGTTGTGCAACATCATTGCAGGTCTGGTAGTTTCCATTGTGGATCCTCAACCAGGTGATAGTATTGTTGACTGTTGTGCTGCTCCTGGAGGGAAGACACTTTACATGGCATCCTGTTTGAGTGGTGAAGGTAATTTATGAGTTTAGAAATTTGCCAATTTTATGTGATTGCTGGTTCTTTTCTCTTGGTAAATATGGGAACTTCTTTGCAATACTTAAATAGAGAGCCTTTGACATGCTAATCCCTACTTAAACCCATTGAGTTTGGTTGACTTATCTGGCTCAAATATCCTTCTATTTTATTGTATTATTCCATCTTCTCTTGTAAATTTAGTATAAACTCTTCTTTTCATGAATGATTCTGAGTCAGTGATTAAATTATATCCTTACTGCCTTGAACGATTTTATATAATATGGGCGATACCTTGTTGGATTATAGGCATGGTATATGCAATTGACATTAACAAAGGACGATTGAGAATCCTTAGTGAGACAGCCAAGTTGCACCAAGTGAATGGTGTCATCACCACCATCCATGCTGATCTTCGTATACATGCAGTAAGTTATCACCACGCAAAAAAAATAAAATTTCTGGGAAGTATTTAATTTCTTATATTGCTCTCTCTTTCTCTAAACTTTGTTAGGACAATAATACAGTGACGTATGATAAAGTTCTGTTGGATGCTCCATGTTCTGGACTTGGTGTTCTTTCCAAGGTACATGAAAATGTGTACTGTGAGTGTTTGATTGCAGCAAGTTTTGACAACATAAGGGATGTCTCTTTCATCCATCTCTAATATCTGTTATTCTCTCCTAAGATTTTATACTTTTAACAATCTTTAGAGGTCTTTATAATTATTCTTTTCCTCTTTTAACCTTTCTGAAGAGGGCAGACTTGCGTTGGAATAGGAGATTGGAGCATTTGGAAGAGCTTAAGAATTTGCAAGATGAGCTTCTTGATGCAGCTTCATTGTGAGACCTACTATCTCCTCTTATATGATGACACATCTTTCTTACCTCTCCATTTACTCAATGCACATTACAAGGTGTCACATGCGCATGCACGCACACATTTCTTTTATGAAGATAAACTTGATAAGATAATCTTTAAGAAAAAGCTGACAGAAGCTGCTTCAGATTTTCTGTTGTATATTTCTGACTTGGATACTATGTGAAACATATCTATCTACCTCTGGTTTTATTATTTCATCAACATATGATTCCATTGGTTCTTTTCTTAAAACGTTTATTTTGCATTTGTAGACTGGTAAAGCCTGGTGGGGTTTTAGTTTATAGCACCTGCTCTATAGATCCGGAAGAGAATGAAGAGAGGGTTGAAGAATTTCTTTTCAGACATCCTGTAAGAACTATTTCTGTATATGTGTTCACGTGTGGTGTGCATGTTTGTGATCTTTTTCTTAGTTTCATACTCTTAAGCTCATGCATTTTAACAATGTTAGTAGTTCTAACTACTGCAGAGATTTTTGAGGATAGGCTTGATCTTTTCAGTTGATACACAAAAAGTAAATTCCTTGTCTGACATAATTAATTTCTCCTTTTCAACTGGTAATTAATTTCTTTCACTCTTGTTGCCAGGAATTCTCTGTTGATCCTGTTGATAGATTTGTTCCTCCTGATTTTATAACAAAACGTGGTTTCTACTTCTCTGACCCAACAAAACATTCACTGGATGGAGCCTTTGCAGCTCGTCTAGTTCGATCATTATGATGAAGTGTAAGTAAAGCAACTGTTTTATTCTCTTGACTACAACATTTTCAATGAACAAACCATTCCTGCAATCCAAAAATGACTTCTAATTCCTTATTGCAGACATCAATCCTCTGAAAATATAGTGGATGATCATCTTAGAACAGTTTTCCTCATGTTAAAGTGCAGAATTTGATTTCCTGCTATAATACTTGAGAAGTATGCTCTACATGGTTCTGCATACCCATTATGAAAACAAATCCAAGCCGAAAGGATCAAATCTCGAGAGCAGTTCAAACTAACTGGGTTCTGATCAACTCCGAAATGATGAGTTCTTATGTCACGACAAGACAACACAACTACACATAGGGGCTTGTAGCCGATGCATTCGGATTATGTATTACTGGGAAGCACAGGCATGTTTAACATTGGTTTCTGCAGTTATGAACTGGAAATATTCATTGTTCATACCCATTTGTAAATTTTGATTCTCGCTTTGGTGCTGTGTTCCCTCGTGGCAGTGGCGTGATTAACATGTAAGACATGCATGCCACTTAACATTATGAATTTTTGAATGAATAGGAGGAAGTGGATGTATCATGTTATAATGTTTACATGATACATTCATCAGATGAATTATTGCCAGGTGTTTGTCAATTCTCCGAACAAATTAAGTAATAGGATGGAACTGTTATGCGCAATGAATTAATTGGATAATAACACACGGGTCCCTGATTTTTTTTCAAAATAATAAAATAAAAATATATTTTGGATTTTTTTACGCGTCCGTGCAATCGCTAACGGTGCGTTTTAAGAACTGTTAAGCGGTGCCGTATAACGGATGTCCCTCGCTAAAACCCCAGCGATCGCCAGTTCACCGCTCTCTGCCTCTGCCCCTTCCGTAGACGCGGATGCACAATACTAATGAAGAAACGATGGCCAATTACGACCCTCTCTCGCGCCTTAACTCTCTCCTACAGCTCTTCGACGGCGGCGACGACAGTGCCCTTTCCTCTGAAACACATAACGAAATCCAACTTTGACGCGGCACTCAGCTCGTTTAGGCATCATATCCGAGCTGCCGATTTCGTAGCCATCGACCTCGAAATGACGGGCGTTACCAGCGCACCGTGGCGCGATTCCTTCGAGTTTGACCGGTTCGATGTTCGGTACCTCAAAGTCAAAGATTCTGCTGAGAAGTTCGCCGTCGTTCAGTTCGGTGTCTGCCCCTTTAGCTGGGACCAACTCAAGCAATCGTTCATCGCTCACCCGTAAATTCTCCTCCCTTTCTCTTTCTCTCTATCTCAGTATAATTTGAGGTACAATTGCTGGTGCTTTTGCAACGAGCGATTTTGAGTGCAATAGACAAAAGTATTTCTTTTTTCAGAATAAAAAGTACCCTTTAACTATTTTTGATGTCTAAAAGCGCTTTTTTTTATGAGCCGAATAAAAGATAGACATGGAAATGCTTTGAAAGTGCTTTTGACATTGACAAAGCTCTCTGAAACACACTGTTAATGTTAATGGCAGCTGATGTATTCGTGCTCTGGCCATTGCTAATTTTGATATTATGAGGTTGTTTGGCAGGCACAATTTTTTTATATTCCAACGTCAAGAGCTTCCAATTGATGGCCCTGCTCATGAATTCCTTTGTCAGACAACATCAATGGATTTCTTGGCCAAATACCAGTTTGATTTTAATGCCTGCATTCATGAAGGTACTTCTTTTATCTTATCTTATGAGCTCAGGTTGCTTTATATGTTCCATGCAGACTGGGTAATTGATGCATACTTTTGTTGTTTTCAATGTTAAAGCTCTGCTTATAAGTTCTAGGTTGGGTCAAAATAAAACAAAGGCAGAAAAAAAAATGCAATAGTTTCGAGAAAACAACCTATCAAGTGCTTCTCACAAAAAAAAATCTTCAAATACTTCTCTGACTTGAAAAGTGCTTTCTCGAAAAAACTCCATTAAGTTTTTCTTCTAATAGAACTTCATAGCATTTTCGATTCCAAAATGTAATTCTACGTCTCCAGTCAAAAACAGACAAATGGAAATAAATGAGCTTTTAACTATTTGAAATTGCTGTTAATGAAGCAGAAGGCACTCCCTAACTTGTCATAAATGATTTTCTTAAGATGCTTTGAGAATTCACAATCTTAAATAATCTCAGGGATATCTTATTTATCCAGAAAACAAGAAGATGAAACTCTTAAACGTGTGAATTCAATATACGAGGATGAGTTATTGGATTTGCGGCATAGCATGAAAGAAACTAGAGATACCCCATTGGTCAACATAGCGGATATTCTCTTCACTGAAAGAATGAAGAGCAGATTGAGTGAATGGCACGATGGGTTGTTGCGGGACAGAAACGGAGGGTCTGATATTCAGCCAAGTTTAACTGGCTCAAAGCAACAATTTCAAACCATTTTCTTCAAGCTGCGTCCAACAATTAGTCTGAATGGTTTCACTAATCATCAACTTCGGTTGATTCGATTGGTAATGTTATTTTATCTCTGAATTTGTGGTAGCTCAGTCTTATCTTTTGTGTTCCATACAACTGTGAATTTATGCTTTCAGAATGTGCCATGAAGCATCTTAAGGGGCTGATGTCTCCATTTAATTGTGAAGTACCTGCATTTTTTCGGGTTTTGTTTTGATTTATATTGAAATTAATGATCCACTGTGAAGGAAGTTCTATTTGTCCAAATATTCTATATTTCCTGTTATTATCATGATGGATTTACCTTTTAGTTAATATATTAGCATTGCTAATGTGTACCACTGGTAATGTCAGGTTGTCAGAAAGCATTTTAAAGATCTTGCTTGTGTTCGTGTCAATCGTGAAAATTCTTATTCACAGCTACTTATAGTATATACAGACTCAGAAAGTGACAAGAAGATGCTTATGGTAAGAAGGATTTTTGAGGAAAGTCAGATACACATGAATGTTTGAGATGTTTCTATATTACAAAGTTTTCATTTGATTTGTGGACTTGGTTTAAATAGCATTAAAATCAGTATAATTATAAGTTGAATTATATTTTTCCTCCCAGAAGGTCCTAACATTCCATTTTTGGATTTGCCATGCCTTTGAGAATTTGAATTGAAATGGATGGAGTAAGTGAATTTGAGTCAATATAACACTAAAGGAAAAGAATGTAAAGCTTCAGGGATAAAAATTTTTGGCATCTCCCACACGGGGATGTTGCTGCTGAAATAGTCGATGTAAAAAATTTCTCCTATTTTCATGCCAACACTTGCAGCTTATAGAGGACTCTGTGTTTCTGTGACTTAATATTTCTGCAGAAGGAAGTGAAGGATGAGCAACACAGAGAAGTAGAGATGAAGATCAAAGCTGCAGTTGGGTTTCGCCATGTTATTGACTTGCTTTCCTCCGAGAAGAAGTTGATTGTTGGCCACAATTGCTTCCTGGGTATAAATACAGTCTTGAGCTACATAGAGACACTTATTTATAGGATATGTTATTCAGATATTTTTTCTTTGTGATACAGATATTGCACACATTTACAGCAAATTCTTTGGCCCTCTTCCTTTGACTGCTGAAGAATTCATTTCCTCTGTTAACAACTACTTTCCTCAAGTTATTGACACGAAAATATTGTTGAATTCCAATGACATCCTTCAACAACGGATGAAGAAATTGGGCACATCGTTATCCTCGGCATTTTCTGTTTTGTGTCCGCAAATTGCTTTTGGCTCTAAAAGCTCTCATCTTGCTTTTCAGTCAGGTGTTAAAGTGGAGGTTGAAGTGGATGATATGAGGTCCGTTTTCCATTTCTTTATCCCCAATTAATTATGAAGTTAATACTGCTTGATTCCATTTGAATGCATCAGATGGCTGTGTTCCTTTTGTTGAATGAATACAATTCACTAAATGTAAAACATGTTGCCTCTGGTGTATATTGTGCCTAATCTACACAAGTAAAAATTGTTGGGTGCCTATCAATTCATTTTCTTCAATGTGAAGCAAATCAGTTATAAGTTTCTGTAATTTGTCCCCGTTATGTAATCCAATAACTTAATATGAGCTCATCATGTGATATTTGACATTAAAATGTTCAAGGCTTAAATAGCTGATGAAAAGTTACTAGTCTTTCTGGAAGTCATTTGTTTATTGTGCATCTTTGCCAGGCATGCATTAACTTGTGTGGTAATTTATTGATGAAATGAATTAATAGTTGCTGCTTGTCTTTGTTATTCCAGTCCGATAGACATCTCAAAAGTTCCTCCTACTAGAATTTCATATCTATTTGCAGGTCGTCCAACTGGAACTCTGGAGCCAAGCATGAAGCTGGATATGATGCTTTTATGACAGGGTGTGTATTTGCTCAAGCATGCAGTTATCTTGGCCTTGATTTTAAGCACCATTCATCCTCTGTAAATTTAGCCCGCAACGAAAAACTCCAGGAACACATCAACCTTGTATATCTCAGCTGGAGTAATGGAGATATAATTAATCTAAGCACTGGTAATAGGACATCTGAGCCTTTTGGCTCAAGTAAACACAAAAACCGATACCCAAGAATTTTGTTCGAGCACATTGTTCTCGTCTGGGGATACCCAACAGAACTCAAGGCACGAGAAATTAGAGAATGCATCTCTAAAGTTCTTGGCCCAACTTCAGTGATTTCGGTCTATCATGTGGATGAAACTGCTGTTTTTGTTCAGTTCAGCAAGGCAGAAATGGTTTCCGAATTTCTGAGTCTGAAGGAAAGCTTGGAGAGAAATAATGATCCAATCTCAGTTTTGCACCCACTTGCAAAATTGCTCAAGGGTGGAAATATCCGTGCTGCTAGCTATGAAACTTACAAAGAAATCTGCAGTTCATCCATCTCAAAAGTCTTATTTGCAGATCAAGCAGAGGCAGTTGGTATCAAATGGAAGACCAAGTTGGTAGAATCCTCCAAGCCAGAGGTTGAGACCAACGAGCATGAAAGTCTCCATAAGGTAAAGTCAGTGAATTCCGATTCAAGTCTGGGTGTAAGAACGAAGAATGAGAAGATTGACAATGTGACAAATGATTCATCATCAAGTGGCCAATTATCACCTGACGAGATTGTTGAATCTTTATATACTGCAGAAGTGAAATAGATAAGAACTTCAAATTTTTTATTCTAGGCTAAAGAAACTTCATATTTTACCTTATTTTTGTTCGAGCTATTGCTCATAGATCCATTCCATTTACTTTGCTAGAAGTTGCCTTGGAAGCATTCTGTGGATTTAATACAAGCTCGACAAAGCTCAATGCTCACTGAATGTGCATGCCATCTACATCCAGGGGCTTAGAATATGTGGGAAGTCGGAACCAACACATGTAAATTATATACATTGTTGAGTTAATTGGAGGGCTGTGATCCTTGAACTTCATGTTAATTTATTAACCTAAACTCGGCAGTTGCCTAATAAACTAGAATTGAAAATGGCCTGATTTTGGAAATCACCAGCATGATATCAATATGTGACACGCACGCAGGCTAGCTCTTGTGTGCTAAGCCGATCATCAAATAAATATTCCTGCCAAAAGAAGGCCAGCAAGCAATTCATTACCAGTGCCGTTCCCCATTTGCTCAAACCCCTTTGGAGATGCCAATTAGATGCCCTTGTCAATCCAGATTATGAAATCTCAACAACAAATCCCAAGTGTTATATCTGTATGCGGGGTTGTTTTCCTCAAATACGTTACTTATAAGGGATGCATGCCACTTTTCCCAATCTGGCAGCAAATTAAGATCACGAGAACATGATATCATTTTCATTTCTATTAATTGGAATTGGGTCCCCGGCCTCCTGCATGCAAATGCAATAGCCAGTCAGTATCACCTTTCTTGGCAGAGTTAAAGACCATCCCCAAATAAATTTGACAAATAACGAATAAAGCCAAGTTTACAAGACTGTATTAATTCTATTTGTGTAAAAAGTAAATGCCAAGTAATATATATATATATATATATATATCTGTTTATGTATGCTCCGCAAGTAGCTAGCTAGGCATTGCACTTTGATGGAGCTTTGTCTGATGGGTTTCGCCGGATATATTGGACAAGAACAGCAGTCGATTTTGGAGTCGACGAGATTCAAAACAGGAAATATAGATAATACAGGAGATGAAGATGGAGATGAGAATTAATAAACGGTGATGGATGTAGTATGTTGACAGAAGAGAGAGAGCTCAACCCAGCATCGGTTAAAGAAAGTCTTTGCTTTTGTTGGGAGTGTGCTTTCTCTTCTTCTGTCATCATCTCTCATACTCATGGCTCTGTGCATGCGCATATATTGATTCATCAAATGCATGCCAAACCTGTGCTGTGCTACTAGAAGATCCTCCTTTTGTTGGTGAGCAAACATGCACCAAAATATTAGAGGATATCTATCAGCCATTTGGATGATGCTGATATCTTCAACAAGGTTTGTGAGAAATTGTTATATATATCCATGTATAAATTAAAAAAAATATATGTTCATTTTACTTTGCACAAAATTAACGGTAACTCGTGTATAATTACTATAGGTGATTAATTAAAATTTTAAAGAATTATAAATTTAAAACCAATTATATATATTTATATATATATTTTCATTCAGTACTAGATCTCATAAAAATTATGTAAGAAAGTTATTAATATAATTAAAAAATTAATATACATTATATGCAATTATTCGTAATTGTGAGAGGATACAAGATTAATAGTAAGATTGTAAGAGGTTCTTGAATTTGATTATTCTCTTAATTTAGTGTTAATATATACAGTTGATCATGAATTATATCTAAACCCAAAGTAGAAGATTTAGCACGACTTATCCACCATTTTTAACTTCTTACTACTTTGGCAATTGAGGGTTGTATTGTCTTTTCATATTGCCCATTTTGAGTTATGTTTCCAACTGGAAGTCTCAATTTCAACTGAGTTTCCTATTTAACCCCGCCTCTCCTTTACCTAAGTGGCTGCTGTTTTCATGCCTTAATTCGGAAGGGTTCGATAAGACAAGTAGTGAGGGGTAGATAGTAACCTCACTACGGTAACCGATCTCCGGCCCATAAAATAGGCCCAATCGGCCTGTTTCTCCCAAAATTCAAAATCGTAAACGCGCCCGTCGCAAAATCAATCACCACCGTCGGTCATAAACCACCCGATTTCCATCCTTTATTTCTTAAGGACGTATCGACTGGATTTCGATTCTCGAATGGAGAAGAAAACGTGAAAAAAAGAAGAAGAAAAATGGGGACGATGGAGAAGCTGTTTGTGCAGATCTTCGAGAGGAAAAAGTGGATCGTTGACCAAGTCAAACACCAGACTCTTCTCTTCGATCAGCAACTCGCCTCTAAATGTCTCATCGACGGAATTGCTCCTCCTCTTTGGCTCTTTTCCTCCGCCTCTAATGGTACTTTCACTTTCTCACTCGCTTTCTTCTTCCGTCTCTTCAATTTGTTTTTGCTGCTTTGGAATTCCGATTTGTTGATTAGATTTTCATTTATTTTGCTCCAAAATATCTTCAATTTTTTTTTGTTTCAAATTTATCGCTAGAATTTTTTATTCGCAGATTTGTAAAATTTAAATTAATTTTGCCTCATAAAACTGATAATTAGTAGTGGAATCATTTTGGACGGTTGATAACGATGAATTATGCTTAGGAGTTTTGAATGTTGGACGTAGAAGTTTTTGGGCCGTTATGTATGTGGCATTAAGGAAGTGAAAGCTTGCTTTAATTTGTGTTTGATGAGGCACATAAAGGAGTAGTCTCTTGAAATTTCAATTTTTCTCACTTTATTAAGTTTTCTGGTTTTGAGGAGTTCTATTTAGATTAATTTCGCCCAAAATTGTTGTAGCTGATCCCTTTTAATTTGTTATTTAGGCTTTAGTTGACTTCATGAACAACATGAAATTTAATGCTTTCTGTGTCGATCGCTAGTGAAATTGGTAATGACAAACAATGTTGAAGAGCTTGATCTGCATGGCTATAGGACCCAAAACAACTTTGATTTTTACATTACTACAGTCTTGCACAGTTATGATTGATGGGCAATTTTAACAACCTGGGCTCATTATATAATTGTTTTCATTTTTTTTTCCTTTTTGCATGTCACGTCAGAGTTGAATAAGGAGGAACTTATTTCTGGACTCTTATTCCCATGCCCACCACTGGCAGTTCCTTATTCCGGCAATTACTCTTCACTCTCCAACAAGCCTATTGTGACAGCTGATAAAGGGGATTTACCTGATAGTTTTTTAACAGAGGTTCGCTCTTCACATGAGGGTTTTGATGCAGCAGATCGATTGTCTGTTTCGCCGCTGCTTCCTGCTAATGATGTTGGAGGCGCCTCAAATGGTGTTCAGAGGCCGGATACTACAGCTGCTACATCTCTTCCGGATCAAGGAATTGAAAGACCGTCAGATGTTTCTCCTGTGCCAGCTCATTCATTGGAAAACTTTCAAAGATCCAAGTCAAGGCAAAGAGCTCTGGAGCTTCGTAGTAGTGCAAAATCAGTTAAGAGTAATTTATGTGATGAGAATAATGCTGGTGTTTTGGCTGGAATTAGAGGTTCTGAGATTGCTACCCTACAGCATGACCATGTCGAACGGTCGGAATTGGTTGAATCTTTTCATATTAGTGAGGAAAGCTGTGAGGTGGAAGAAGCAAAACTAGGCAAACTCCATGGCATGGAAAACGGTATGGTTTTGCAAGCGTTTTATATTGTCATTTTTTTATCCTCAAACCTCAGTCAGGTTCTTCTTTTTAAAAAAATAGATTGGTTTGGTTATAATTTAACAGTATTTCTCTTGCTTTTGAAATAACATTTTCTCTTCATTGTTTCTCTTAAAAGCAAGAAAAGGTATTTTTTTTTTAAACATGCTAATGAAGCAGTACCTCTGTGATTGCATGCTTGACTTATTCCAGTTCATTGTCTGTTATCCAAAAGATATGACAGAGAAGTTGAAGACTTTTCCATTTTATGTTTTAGTACGTTGTAACATCTTGAAATTTCTAGCTTTGTTTTTATGATGACAATAATGCATAAATTCAAGAACTTATTGGGTATGGTTCAGAAGCAAGGTCGTGGCTCACTGGACCGAACCTTACAATAAGAAACACCACTACATGTCTCTGCCCCATATAGAAGCAGTAAAAATTCTGTATCCCTGGCTTTCTCTTACAATCTTCAATGTCAATGCAGAGTCGCATGTGGAGGAGTTTATTGCACCACTATTACCTCCTCTGCAACCTCTGTTGCCTTATTCCAGCAGTGATTGTGTTCCCTACGGTAAACCTGCTGTTATATCTGAAAATAAAGAGTTACCTGATGTTTCAGAAAACATAGAACTTCGTGCTAGAAGTGAAGGGTTAGTTGCTGCTGATGGACTGTCTGATTCGCAACAGTTTTCTGTCAATGATACTGGATGCGACTCAAACGGTGTGTTCAAGACGGATTCTCGTGCTACATCTCCACATGATCAGAGAAATTCAGGAGTGTCTGACGTTGACCCTGAGCCACTGCAATTATTGGCAAGGGTTCAAAGATCAAAATCAAGGCAAAGGGCTCTATCGGTTCGCAATAGTGCAAAAGCAGCTAAAAGCTGTTTATCACTTAACGATAATTGTGTACATTCTAGTGGAGTTACTGGGTCTGGGATCGCTTCCCTACGGTCTGACCAAATTCATGAGTTGGAATTGGTCAAAAGTGCTGATTTTGATAATGAAAGCTGTGAGATGGTAGGAGCAAAAGTAGATGATATCCGAAGCAAGGAAAAGACTAGCAATATTTATTCTGGCAGGATTACAAGATCTCGGAGTTCCATTCAGCAACCTAGCTCTATGAGAGAGTTCTCGCATGGGAGTAGCCTTGCCTGTGCTGGGAGATCTTTTAGGTATGACAAAAATGTAGGTTGTCTTGAATCAAGTGAACAGAAGACTGAAGAAAATTCGGCTTCCTTGGGAAGGGGATTTGGCTCTGGCATGGTGAGTTCATCGCCTCAGCTCAAGCAAAGAAAGGTTGGAAGTAAACTAACCAATGCCATGTCTGCTTCTCCAAGCTTGAGGGTCAATCCATATCTGTATATTTACAATCATTTTAGTTGTGAAGATAACTTAGGGTCTGATTTAAAATGTCACTTTTGTTTGTCTCAGGAGGATGGCATTGAGCAATCAAATGACAACAGAAGTCTAGTTGACAAAATGGATCATGTGGAACAGCACGAGATGGAAAAATCTAAACCATCAACTGTTGGCGTTTCTTCCTTAAAGTCTAACAAAATTCATGAATCAGATTTGGTGAAAACTACTGATTTTGCTAATGAAGGCTGTGAGGTGAAAGGAGAAAAAATATGTGATTTCCAGAGCAGGGAAAAGAGTATCAATATTTATTCTGGCAGGAGTACAAGACCTCGAACCTGTGTTCAACAACCTAGCTCTATGAGGATGTCCTCGCATGCAAGTACCCTTGCATATGCTGGAAGATCTAGTAGGAATGACAATATATGTTGTCATGAATCACGTGAAGAGAAGATTGAAGAGAATTCTGCTTTCCTTGAAAGCGGTTTTGGCTCTAGTGTTGTGGGTTCATCACCTCAGCTCAGTCAAAGAAAGGCCGACAGTAAACTAATTGATGCTGTGTATGGGTCTCCAAGCTTGAGGGTAAAGTCATATCTGTTTAATTACAATCATTTCAGATACAAAGATAACCTAGGGTGTCATATCTGTATAATTACAATCATTTCAGATATGAGGATAACTAAGGGTCTGATCTAAAATGTCCGTACATTTGTTTATCTCAGGAGGATCATGTGCAATCAAATGTCCATAGAAGTCCAGTTGACAGAATGGATCATGTGGAACAACTTGTGACTGAAGGATCTAAAGCATCATATGTTGGTAAATCTTCCCTACAACCTAAACCTGTTCAAGAGTTGGAAGTGATCAAGCCTGCTCAGACCTATCATGAAATTTGTGCGGTGAAAGAAGCAAACATTGATGTGTCCCAAAGCAAGGAAAATGGTAGCAAAGCTTATTCTGGTAGGATTACAAGATCTCAAACTTCTAGCCAACAAGCAAGTTCTACTACAAGGGACTCCTTCAATATCAGCAACTCATTTTATACCAGGAGGTCTAGTATTGAAGATAAGAATGCTTGTTCTTCTAAATCAAGAGAGAAAAGCAGAAAGATGCCTATCCTGTCAGGAAAATTTGTTTGCAATGGTGCAGAATATTCATGGCCTCAACATAAGCGAAGAAAAGTTGAAGGTCAACTCAATGACTCCCTGCCTGCTTCTCCAATCTTGAGGGTAAAGCCACCTTTGTCTATTAACTGCAATTTTATGAATAGAAACTTAAATTGTGTAGAAGATGAAATAATTCCTGTTTGAAATATCAACACTTCTCTATATCTCAGGAGGAAGCTGTTGCACAATCAGGTGTAAACAAGATCCCAATTGTTGAAATTGATCAGAATGGGGATTGCAATATGGAAGGGGAAACTCAATCTTCACCTAAGCTGCTAGTTGAAGAGGTACTTGATTTCCTGCTGCATTTAAAACCTTTTAGGCCAAGTCATATGTTCCTTCAACAGCCACAAAGATTTATATGAAGGATATTAAGGCAAATCTATTTAACATACATACCCAGAAATGTTTGTCAAACTTTAATCTTCTTTTTATTATTAATATAATAGGTAATTCTAAACTCATGATGTTATTTGATCTTCTTTAGTAAGTAGCATCTCTTGGTAATGAAAGATTAAAATACCATAAATTCAATTTTTTTTAATTAAGATTGCAATTATTTTGATGAATTAAAGCATGATATTCAATGTATTTTGTCCTCTCTTTAACTCAAAGCCTTGAATGTGCATTGTGTAAGTGGTACATGTGGTTTGGCTGTGCATTCCCATCTAATGGTTCATAAGAGGAAGAGGCTTCTAAACCTTTATTGTTCTGCAATATACAGTTATATGGGGCTAGAATATGTTTTCCACAGATTACATCTGTTTTGTTTTCTGCTTGTGTTGGAGCTCTTTTGAGGCAGAATATCTGTTTTATCTCGTGATTGACAGGATAAATTTAGTACGAAGGAGAGGGACAGTAGTGAAAGAAATGCCCCTTTCACATTTTTACGGGAAGAGTCAGAAATGCCCTTAATTTTAAGTTTCACCAATCAAGCTACTGGAGATTCTAAAGACTGCTCAGATGTGGAAGCAGGAGTGGCAAATACAAGTGCTATCCTTGATCCAAGTAAGCAGAGTGCTATGGGAAGAAATGAACTCAAACCAGGAAATACAGAGCACTTGACTTTTTTCTCTGAAAGAGGCACGCAAGAAAGGAAATGTCTGCTGGGAGGAAATGGCGAATCTTCACAATGTTTGGTTGGCTCTCCACAAAGACATTCGTTGGAATTGAATGGTGCTGATCAAATTATGCCTGAATTTGAGGGGTTCGTTATGGAAACAGATAATGAGCATTCACCCATAGCTGGAGAGGATATTAGTGTTGAAAAATTGGACCTTCCAAAAGCTACAATAGAACGTGCTAATGTGCTGGAGCAGCTTTGCAAATCAGCTTGCATGCATACCCCATTATCCCATTTTTCAACTACCTATAAATTGCACCAAGAACCAAATTTGTACCAGTCCATTCCAAATGGGCTCTTAGAGTGCATTGACCTGAGGAGCGAGCCTTCGGTAAATGATGATATATTCAAGCAACTTATGGCTAGTTATAGTTGCTTTAATGAGGAAGCCAACCAGGCTTTTCAAGGGAGGACCTGCGCTGATTACTTGCCATTTTCTAGTTCTCAGCCTGCCTGGGAAAGGAAACCTTTTGGGTCACTGGATGGGAAGTTCTGGGATAGAATCACATCAAACTCTGCAAGTTCAGAGAAGCAACGTAGTTTAAATCCAGAGCTTCCCTGCATTAATGAAGAAAATGAGAACACAGATGAGATGGCTAATACATTTCGAGAAGGCATCAGTTCAGAAGTTGCATCACCAGTTGGGGAACTCTGTGATAGAAACACATTGACCTCTCCAAGCTTGGAGAATCAAGGTATCTTAAATCCAGAGCTTTCGTTTATTCGTGAAGAAAATGAGAAAACAGACAAGGTCACCAGTGTTTATAAAGAAGGCATCAGTTCACTAGTGGTGCCTTCCTCAGTCAAAAGAGAACCACTTGCGGACATCACTGAGAATCCAAACCTTCCTACATCTGTTTCTGAAGCTGGGATATTTGGCACTAGAAGTAGCCTAGAATCTGTAAAAACAGAATGCAGTTTCACCAGGACTAGTAATAGGGCAAAGCAGAAGCTTGGATGCCATACCAGCAATAAGAAAAGACATACAAGTAAGGCAAAAATGAGCCATGGTGTATCACTAGAGGAAAATGGTGTAAATATGGTGAGTGAATCAATTCATAATAGGTTCGGTAAGCCAAAAGTATCCAGAAAACCCAGCTTGAGAAAAGGAGGCCCGAGTTTTGCAGAGAGGGAAACTAAGCGTAACAATATTGTATCCAACGTCACTTCATTTGTACCACTTGTTAAACAAAAACAAGCAGATGCAATTACTACAGGTAATTTGTTCTACTTTTTTCATGATGACATTTGTATCATTAAAGATAGTTTCAGCAATATTGTGATTTTGCAGTACAGTAGATATTTATTTTTTAAGTTTAATGCACTGAATTACAAATTCCAGCTCAGTGGATATATCTTTGGTTTTTTCCCAAGTGGTTCCCAAGTGGTGTTCTACTTTGTTTTTTAACTAATTTTTAACTGCTTTAATGAATCTGAAAACTATAAGTTGTGCAATTGATTTGAGATGTTGGTGCACAAACCATATGAAGTATGCTCTAACAAGATTGTTACTTGTTATCTAATTGAATGACCATTTATGTCTGCTCTATATTTAGTTTTTACTGGTTGGCTTGGTATCTGATATTAAAATTTTTATGTCCTTTATTTAGGGAAGAGGGGTGTAAAAGTGAAGGCACTAGAAGCAGCTGAGGCTGCAAAACGTCTTGCTCAGGAGAAAGAGAACGAACGCATGATGAAGAAGGAAGCCTTGAAACTTGAGCGTGCAAGACTGGAGCAAGAAAATTTGAAGCAACTAGAGCTGCAGAAGAAAAAGAAAGAAGAGGATAGAAAGAAGAAAGAGGCTGATATGGCTGAAAGAAAGAGACAGAGGGAAGAAGAAGAAAGGAAGGAGAAGGAACGAAAAAGAAAGCGTGTTGTGGAAGCTTGCAAGCTGCAGCAAGAAAATGGGGAAAAGTTGCGTGCAAAGAAAGAGAAAGAAGTGAAATATGGAGCCATGGCAAGATCACTAATTTTGCAAAGTTCTTTGGCCCATTTACGCTTGATATTTAAGGAATAACATTAATTTTTGGTTTCTGCTACAGGATGAACAATTAAACGTGATGAAGGCATCTAAGAATGAAACAATGAGAGATAATAAAAGGGAGAAAGAACTTGGAGATGAAAATCTTAAAAACATGCTAAAGACAGAACCTAAGGCAACTGCAGTTTCAACAAGTGATGCCAGAGAAACAAGCATTGTCCTTGAAGTTTGTGATGCTTCAACTGATTGTGGGGACAATTTAAAGGTAAACTATCTATCAGAATCATTTTCATCAGAATTTTTTTTAGTGAATTCCTTCGTATTATCTCAGATATAGATTAAGTTACATATCTCTCCAAGGTGCAACATAGATAGATTGCTATGTTGTTTCTTCCTTTCCTTCCAAAGAAAAAGGAAATTCTTGGAATTTCTCTTGATGCTGAGTCCTAATTTACAAGGATGGTTAGCAAAAAAAAAATTTTGATCACTTCTACCGAGCTTGAATAATGAAATCTCGGACTTTGCAAACTCAAAAATTATTTCTCTATCTTTCTGTTAATTGCAGGGAAAATTTTGTGCTAACATAGTAGAAAGGATTATTTTTTATAATGCCATTTACTCAACCATGATTGTAACATGAAATTAGAACCTTCTTGAAGAATATTTTGCTAATCAAAACAGTTGATAAATATTTGCATTGCAGACTCATGCTGAGACTTCATGTTTTTCTTTAGGCAGCAAACAATTTAAACAAGGCAACTGAAAATAACAATGCTGGTATCAACCAAAATCAAGAACCATCATATGACATATCTCCATATAAAGGTTCAGATGACGAAGATGAAGAAGAGGATGAAATACCGAATACTAAGTTTGTTCCTTCATGGGCCAGGTATGCAACTCAAATTTTGCAGTCTGTAGTTAAATACTGTATTCAACTTTTAAAGCAGACGAAGCAATATTAAAGATTGCATATGCAACCTGCCTTTTCATTATTTATACTTATGTGCAGATGTCAACTCAACCCTATATTGATGTTTTTTGGAAAGTCTTTTTTTTGCTGTTAGGATGAGTGTCCTTGATGAGATGTTTACAGCATGGATCTTAGTGAGAATAATAAAAATGCACGCATGCCTTTGATTCTGTACTTCTCCCTTTAATTAAACATCATAATCTTTTCTGTCTTTCTGCAGTAAAAGTGCGCTGGCTCTGGTTGTTTCATCACAGCAAAGTGTAATACCAGAAGTGATTTTCCCCCGGCAAAGTTTTTGCAGCATATGTGAAGGTAGTGCTCATATACATCCTCTTATGCAAAAGAGCTTATCGGCTAAATTGCTGGACTAAACAATAAAAAATTCACTTCTTTTTGTAGTTCTGTTGCCTCGGAAACTGCAGCCAAAATAGGAAGCCATGAATGTGATCAGATTATGTTGATTTCATGATGCAAAATTTTCATTCAATTGAGACAAGCGCTTTTTGTCACGAGGTATGTTTCCCACTGAAATGTCTCAAAACCACCGTGTTTACCTTGTCATTGAACATGGAATCAATTTCACCTTTTTTTTTTTTTTTTTGGTTTCCATGATGCAGATTTTGTAGCAACTACTTGGGAGGAGTTAAGGAGCAGGTAATTTCTTTTCATCTAATTGGTACCTGAAGATTACAGAAGTTGCAAATGATGTAAATACATACTTTCTATCATTTATGGATGAGAAAATTTTGAATTGAGCACAGTTAACAAGCTGGAGTTATCTAGTTGCCTAATGTTATGTCTCGTAGAAATTGAAGAGCTCCTGAAGCGGATGGGACATGTCTGATAAAAATCCATCCCTTAATTCCTACCCTTTTACTTGTCCGTGGTAGCTTTTACTTTGGCTCAACCTTTCTCTCGGCCAAAGCAACAATATCTTTTGATCTGTAGAATGCCTTTTAGCTTTGTAATCTTAGCAAGTAGAATGAATTTCCAGAATGAATTTCGTTCACATCAATTGGTAAAGAATAATGCCAAAGATATAAATTTTATCCTACACGTTGGCCAATACTCTCATGACACGTTAGTTTGTATCTTAAAATTTGTATCTTTGGCACTACTAATTCATAAAATGGAATGAAATTTATTATTATTTTTTTCCTGTACAAAACATGAATGGTATTGGAGGGTATTGACACATGAAGATGAACATTTATATGGTATTGTATTCGAGAATTACATCCAGAACGTTGTGAAAGGTGAACTGGGAAGAAATTCTAAGAATTGGAAATGGGTATGTGATATTTTGTGGATTGTCACAGGCACAGCTGTACTAACTCCGACAATGGACAGACATTATGAGTGTATGATATTTTAATATTGGTAACGGCTATATGACGTGCAATGTTATTATTTGAATTTTGGACCGAACTACGCTCGCTCACATGACTCTCTTATCCTTGTTCCCTTGTTGAATTCCAAATCAATAAACAAAAGCATCGGAATCCCGGGTCTGATTTGTTTCGGACTCATAAACGTGGTCGTCCATTGTTAATTCCCTTATTCACAAAGTGAAATTAAAGTACAGTTCGTGAGTTTCAGAGCCCTAAAGTTCTCACCACAAGGTGTATACGACCCGCCTCCCCAAATTTTGGGTATTCTTTTAATTATGCTAAGCCCGGGGCATTATCAAGAGTTAATGGGGGGTGGGGTGGGGTGTGTGTAGTGGGTCAATGTGAATGGGGGGTGGTCGTGGGTCAATGTGAATGTGGCTTTTTACAGCAGCAAAATTAAAGAGAGAGAAAGAGAGGACGAATCACCTTAAAAACGGTCATTTTTGAATACTGCATTATAAAAAGGTCCAAATCGCGACCTATATCATCTGATACAACTAACCCTTTTTTGTCAAACATCCAAATTCTTGACTCGGTCCAGTCAAGATTCACGAGGAAAACCCTCAATGCCGACTTCCTTAAACGCTGTCGTTTCATTTGTCGTCTTCTCGATGAATGATAACCGTTGTAGACCCATTAATTCTCCTAACTGTTTAAACCCCGCTTTCCCACCCAAAGATTCCCACCGCCGCTTTCTCTCTCTCTCGCACTCGATGAAATCAATCTTCAAGATTTCTTCGTGCTATCTCCCTCATCATCTTCGTCAATTGTTCTACTAAAATCTCTACATTCTTGAGAAAACAAAAGAAAGGAAGAGATAACCCATTTGTTCTTAGGCAATTTCAACTAGATTTTACCTGAGAAACGATGCCTCCAAGAAAGCTACTTGTTTTCCTCTTTTTCTCCTTCAACTTCTCCATTGCCTTTGCAGAAAATGTGAGATTCAATTTCACTTCTTTCAATCTCCGTAACATCACTCTCCTGGGCGACTCTTATCTTCGCGATGGTGTTATAGGCCTTACAAGACAGCTTGGTGTCCCTTCTTCAAGCTCTGGTAGCCTAATCTATAACAACCCAGTTCCCTTTTTTGACCAAGAAACCAATACCATGGCTTCTTTTAATACAGTGTTCTCTTTTTCCATCAAAAATGTCAATCCAAGCTCTTTCGGAGATGGTTTAGCCTTTTTTATGTCTCCTGATAATCAGATTCTCGGTAGTCCTGGCGGGTATCTTGGTCTCGTTAATTCTTCCCAGTTAACCAAGAACAAGTTTGTGGCCGTCGAGTTTGATACAAAACTTGATCCTCACTTTGATGATCCAGATGAGAACCACATTGGTTTGGATATTGATAGTCTTGACTCAATCAAGACTGCTGATCCAATCTCTCAAGGGATTGATCTAAAGAGTGGGAACTGGATTACAGCTTGGATTGATTACAAGAATAATTTGAGAATCTTGAAGGTTTTTATGAGTTATTCAAGTGTGAAACCTGAAAAGCCGGTGTTAACTGTGGATATTGACCTCTCTGGATATTTAAAGGAGGTTATGTATGTGGGGTTCTCTGCTTCAACAGAAGGGAGTACTGAACTTCACTTGATTGAGAATTGGAGTTTCCAAACTTCTGGGTTCCAGCCAGTGAGACCGAATGTGCACCCTCACAATGTGTCTGATAGTTCGGTGATAGTAGAAACTGATTTTCCTATATCAAATTCTACCAATAAACACCACAACAAGGTTGGTTTGGGTCTTGGAATTGCTGGTCCGGCCTTCTTTTGCATAGTTCTTGCAGTTTTTGGTTACATTTCTGTCAAGAAGTGGAAGGGTATGAGAACAGGAATGTGCTTAAGAGCAGAACTCGTGGCAGGAGTAGGACCAAGAGAATTTAGTTACAAAGAGCTGAACTCAGCCACAAGAGGGTTCCACTCAAGCAGAATCTTAGGCCGCGGCGCTTTTGGGAATGTTTACAAGGCTTTCTTTCCCTCCTCAGGTTCCATTGCTGCTGTGAAACGGTCAAAACATTCCCATGAAGGTAAAAATGAATTTCTTGCAGAATTGTCGATTATAGCTTGCTTGAGGCACAAGAACTTGGTTCAGCTCCTAGGTTGGTGTGCTGAGAAGAGTGAATTGTTGCTTGTTTACGAGTTTATGCCCAATGGGAGCCTTGATAAGATGCTATACCAAGAATCTGACCAAGCTGTCTTATTGAGTTGGCATCATAGGATAAACATTGTGGTTGGTTTGGCTTCTGCTCTAACATACTTGCATCAAGAATGTGAACAGCAGGTGATTCACAGAGACATTAAAGCTAGTAACATAATGCTGGACAGACATCTCAATGCAAGGCTTGGTGATTTCGGGTTGGCAAGGCTGATGGATCACGATAAAAGTCCAGTTTCGACTCTTACAGCTGGAACCATGGGGTACCTTGCTCCAGAGTATCTACAGTATGGAACAGCTACGGAGAAAACTGATGTTTTTAGCTACGGTGTAGTTGTACTTGAAGTGGCTTGTGGGAGGAGACCAATCGAACGAGAAGCTGATAGTCAAAAAATGGTGAATTTGGTTGATTGGGTATGGGGATTGCATGCTGAGGGAAGAATCATGGAAGCGGTGGACAAACGGTTAAACGGGGATTTCAAAGAAGAAGAAATGAAGAGGCTTTTGCTTGTGGGGTTGAGCTGCGCGAATCCAGATAGCTCAGAGAGACCTTCGATGAGAAGAGTTCTTCAGATCCTAAACAATGATGCGGAGCCTGTTCCTGTGCCAAAGATGAAGCCGAGTCTCACATTCTCTAGCGTGTCTTTGACTCTAGAGGACATTGTTTCTGATAATGAATAAAATGTGTGAGATGGAAGTAACATTTCATTTTCTTTGTTATGCAAATTTTATTGATTGCTTTATTCTTTCATTTTTATGTTCACCTTGATTGTACTTTGTAATTCAGCAATTGCAGATGTAGGAGTTGAGTGACCTGAGTTCAAAACTGTTCTATTGAACTATGTGGTCTCTGCTGTTTTTCTGACAGAAGTTGATTCCTTGAACTTTTTAATGTTGTAGTTTCGTCTCAGCCATAGCTCATTCAAGTAACAAGTTGCTTCGGACACTGTTATCATGGCCTTCACAATTGAAGATCTCTGACTGATTTAATAATTTACTGTAGCTCTGTGTAAGTATAAACCAACATCAATTGAGGCCCTTCATAGTTCTCATCAAATATCGATTCTTTTTGAAACTCAGTTGTATTTCCAGCAGAAAGAGTCTTAAAACTAATGCCTTTTTGGCTTTTACACAATAATATGCAATTATTGTACATAGCTCGAAAATATTAACTAACTGTTGTTTGAGGTTAAATACAATTGACTATCTCTTATATAATCGATCACTTCATCTGCAGTTAGATATTTTATTGACAACCCTCTTGAAATGCAGTCTCTGTAATGCAAGGAAAAAGAAAATCACATAACCGTTCAATGTGCATTACGTTTGAGTCAGTACTTATCTATGGATTGCCCAGAATGAAAGCTTCTTACCTTACTCTTGTTGAACTAATTTGATTTGGTATAAGCTCATCCACAACCTTGATGTTGCCCTGAAAGCAAATATGTGAAGACTGGATTTAGCATTGTAAAATGGATCATCATGCGACTGGCAGTGAAGCAATTAAAACGATCATCACTCCAACAAATCATTCAAAAAGCTCCCGCCAAGATGGTTTTGAATTCTGAAACTTCATGGTGATTAGTGAAACATTTAACATTTGGAATTGTAGACCAATTACACCTTTCAACACGAAATTTCCAGTTTTCTTTTCAAACTTGACCAGGAATTACAATATCAATTCAAGAAGTATGACCAAACTTAAGACTTTGGTGCAGTCAATTCCATTGACATGCCGAAAATGACTAAGACCATAATACTACTTCAGACCCATAAATAAAAGTCCAAACATTTATCAGAAAGTACACCAAATAACATGGTAGCATACTGAAAAGCCTACTTACCCAGTTTTCACTCAGGATTTTATTCTCTGATATCATTTTCTCAACATCTTGACTCTCTCTGCGTATACAAACCACGCCATAATCACTGCATATGGCTCTAACCTGACAAAACAATGACAAGTTTTTACAGATGAGATTAGCTGCAAGAACAAGTACATATGAAAAATTTCTGATCCCATCTATGTATCAAGAGGTCCAATTGCTCTCTCTCTCTCTCTCTCAACTTGCAGTTAAAATGTTAAAGAATGAACTTTCCAACTCATAAATACAATGTTTAATGGAAACTGAAAAGTCTCTAACTGCAAAATTTGTTAACAAATAATGAAGTAGATAAATTTTAACATTCTTGTGAATTAGTATCCCTGCTGAACCATTAATCTTAGGTACCTATAGCATACAAACCAAGATCTTGAACAAGTAAATACCTGATCAGGAATCCAAAATCCAGGAATGCTAAAAGATTGAAGTAAATCAGAACCACAGACAAGCATAGCCCGGAGGGACCCTACAAGAAGCACAGAAAACCAATAAAACATAAAAGCAAGTGACAACTTTAGAACTCAAAAATAAATGCATGCGACTCAATTGCTCATTTGCAGAGCAAGGGAAACAAATAAAGAAATTCTGCTTCTTACCCTTGGATAGCAGCCCAGGATTGCTCAAAAAATTCTTGATTCTAGACAAAACAGTCAAAGTGCACTGAAAACTGTCCTGGTTTGCCTGTGAAACAACTTCAAAAAGTTAATACTTATGTAATTTATTAACAAGAACCATGACGAGATCAAAAGCAAAGCAATTTATTAACAAGAACAAGAAGTCAAAATAGAACAAGATAATACTAAAAGACTCATGACTTTGCACAATGAAGTGGGAGAGCAAAAAAGAGAGAATAAAGCACCTCCCAGGGATCAACCATTACGAAGTCAGAACTTTTGCAGGCAAGATTACACAACTTTATACGATGCTCAGCAGATATAAGGCCCTGTACCATATAACAGCTTCAGTAACCAGGTTCACATATGCCATAGAAATTAGGAACAAAACCAATCAAGTAACTCAAAGTAATTCAATGTAACAACTATTAGTCATGCTCAGTATTAAGGTTTATGGATTATCAACATCCTAGTAACTTGAATATAACATTAGCTACTCCAAAGACTAATAAATTATCTGTATACATCAATGTTGCTAAACATATCCTCAAAATCATCGTCAAATCCACCTACAATACTTGCCATCTTAACAATAGAAGACATCCATAACTGCTTGTAGGCCCATCAATATGCTCCTACATAAAGTCACATACCCTTTTCTTGTATGCATCATTAACAGGTGACATATAGCCTCCAACAACACAATATCCCTCTGAATTCAGTGCATCTCTCGCCAACTCTAGGCATAAAAGTAGACTGATCATTTCCAACGAAATACTACATACTAATATCATGCAAGCACAGAGGGCATATAAAATGAAATGGGCACAGATGAAATTTTAAGCAAAACTGAAGAACTCACCAAACATTCGTAAGTGCATAAAAGTAGGAGGATTGAAACTTCCAGTTGCAACTAAAACAACATAAGTTTTGTCCCTGATTACAGATAATGATAAATACGATATTTCAACACATAACCAATATGCAAAATTACTAAGTTTAGTATAAGCAATAACATATAAAAATGAAACTTTGGTGCTATATAACTTACTGGGTCATGAATTCTAGGGATAATTTATCCAGTGGCAATGGAAAGTCCATGGCACCTAAAAGAGCACCGAGTTTATACATTGAGAGTTAAAAAAATCTTTAACACGGTTTTCTCCAAGAATTGGATTAAATCTTGATAGAATCAGCATACCGAGAATCAAGTTATTGCGATGCTTGGTGGGAGCAGAAAGCAGCACTGAAGAACCTTTTAAACGAGCTTCAGTTCGGTAGGCAGCGCTCAACAGCTAACAACCAAAAGAAAAATCACAACATCAAATAAATTATGGATATAAATTAATCAGAACCTGGGGGCTTTATGTAATGGCCGATTGGCGTGCAGCGTAAGGCCATTTAGAAGACAGGATATTAGCATTTACCACCCAAGATTTAGTAAATTTACAAACAGATGAAGAGAATTAAAATAGTGGGCACCTATCCCCCTAATTATCTCACTCCGTTCATCTCATTTAACGGAATATACAGTCCATTGGCGTTAATTGACCGTTAAGTAAGTGTCAAATTTGCCATTCTTTGAAAATTTTGACTGACCGGACGGAAAGTATGGAGTTATGTAGCGTTCATGAGACGGGCACGCAGTCAGTCTAAACGAAGACAAAACTTATTGCTCCGGAATTGAATTACGATACCTTAACATGAAACTAATTACAAGTTTGCCATTCTTTGGCATAATTCTGAAACATCTACCCAGAATTTGACGATGACGGAAGAAGAGAAAGCACACTCCCAACCAAACCAAAGCACTCTCTTTAGCCCATGCCGGCTTGTGCTCTCTCTCTTCTGTCATCGTAATCAACAGTTAGTTAGTAGAAGTAAATAAGACTAAGAAAAAGAGAAAGCTTATGGCTAGCTAAGCTTCAACTTCATCAGGGCACTCATACTGCTGAAGAACACCCAAGGCTTAGATTTTAACTGGTACTAGAACGTCAAAGCCATGAAGGTATTCATTGAAATGAGTAAATCATGTTGCTATGGCTTGCCCATTTTTATACTGAATCAACGCTGTGGAATTACCAGACACAGTAATCTTAACGCATGCATGCTACGAGCATGCATTGACAATGAAGGATGTATGATTATGACCTACTTCTACTTGGTGTTTTCTATTTGCAGGTGGATTGGATTTGGACACTGGAGAAGACAGATTGAGACACGTGCCACGCGCATGCAGGCATGCGCCAGAAAGTAACCAAGAAATGACACCCGACCCAATAATTTCCTTGGTCACCTGAAAATGGGTTAACTTGATCATTTTCACCGCTGATCACTTGCCTGTCTTCTACCCTTTATTTGGGCAAGAAGAATATCATGTATCTGTAAATGACCGTATAAATTTCTACAGAAAACACAGAAGAGCGTGCATGCATGCAAACGTTCATTCTTTTTTTCAGGAATATTATTCTGGTACTTTCCAAAATCAAGCCATTTTCAGGTACTTCAACCAGAGGCTGTGGGCCAGTTTTCAACCCAGCTCATCAGGCAACTTCTGAGCTCGGCATGATCGATCTTTACAACTCCAAAGAATGATCACAGCCCTCCAATCCAATTACCTGACGTACCCCTCACTCAATGTGATAACTTTCTCAGCTCTATTCAGCTTAAAATGCCACCTGCATGTGTCTCATCTCATCTGTCTGCGTTTCATTTTCAGAGTTTAAAGAGAGATGGAGAGATCGAAAAAGAAAATATAATAATAATTAGGGAGGAAAATGCATTATCATAATTAAATCTCATCAATGTTCTTCAATTAGTTTTAATTGTATGTTATTAAAACTAATAAATTATTTATTCAGACTACAATCCTCCCCAGTCATTTGAACTGAGCAAATGGATCAAACCCAGACGAATTGGCCTGGCTGGACGATCCTGCTCCAGAACCCGACCCGTCTTTCAAGTACCCGCCCAACGAAGGATCGTAAAACCCTTGCTGGGGGCCCATGTTGTAAACAGGCCCAAAAGGCCCAGGCATCCCAATCGGCCCGTAGTCAACTACGCCGCGCCTCAACAAGGGCTCCTTGTGCGATGAAGTACGCTCGGTCTCGCTCTCCCGGTATCGGCTGAGGAAGAGGGAGAGAGGCTCGACATAATTGTCAAAGCCCAACTTTCCCATGGCCCAAATGACGTCCTCCGCAGTGATCGTCTTCCGTTGCTCGCGATGGCACCGTTCGTTGGCTTCGCCGGTGATGAAACTGATGTACTCCGAGACGCATTCTTGGACGGTCTCCTTGGCGTCGTCGGAGATCTTGGCATGCGGCGGGAGGATACGGCGCATAATGCGTATCACGTTGGCAATTGGCATGTACTGGTCTTGCTCGCGAATAATGCTCGGCGGCGGCACTGGTGGCTGGGGAACTTGCTGTTGTTCACTTGGGTTGTTGTTGCTGCTGGCATTGTTGATGACGTTACTGACGTTAACGGCGGTGTTCATGGTGGTTACAGCGGCGGAGTCGTTCCTTGGATGAATAGTCAGCGCTGGAAAATAAATAAAAACATATTTCGTCAGAATTTTTTTAAAAAAAAAAAAATAATAATAATAAAAAACGAGTCGGGTTTTTTTGGTAATAGTGCCATGTCAGCCCGTAAAACAATACGGGGCGGCCAAGCCTGAAAATGGGGGAGAATAAATGCCAGGTCATACAATAACATGGTCTATGTGGCAACAAGGAGTCCATGCCAGGCGCGAGCGGGTGGGTGGGTCCCGCAAACCTCACATGAGAAGTAGGGGCCCACAAAGCACTGTTAAGATTCTTCGTTTTCTTAGTTGCTAGAAGTCAAAGGCTATTCCTCTTCTCCGTATGTTCCCCATACAGTGGAAATCCACAGAAATGAATATACGAATGTTTGTTTTCATTAGAAAATCAACATTCAAACACAAATTTTGAAAGAAAAATGTTGAATCAGAAATCAGAGTTCATGCATGCATGCATGCAAGCGGGCAGACCATGTCAAGTGGAGAATTAAAGAGAAAATAGATAAATAAATAAATAAATTATTGATTTTGTGTCGAATTTAATTAATGAATCGTGTATGAACAGAAGTAGAAAAAGTACAAGCAAAAAACAAAGAGAGAGAGAGAGAGAGAGGACCAACCGTTACTGTTAAAAAGAAAAACAAACAAACAAAGCAGGTTGGGTTGGGTTGGGTCAAAAAGCTGAGAACAGGTTCAAAGGTCGAGCAAGCCACCCCAAGAAAATTATATATTTATCTCTTCATAGTTGATCTCATGTACACGACAGAAATGAGAATTTCGATCGGAAATGAAGAGATCGTTGAAGAAGAAGAATAACAACATTGGCATGCATACATAAATAACACAGTGAACAAGTCGAAATCTACCCACAAGCACAAGATCGTCAAAACCAGATTGATGATATTCAGACTTCCATGGTGGAAGATCGATCAAGCTGATAACAACCAGACATGAAATGAAACCAACCAACACCATGCATGCATAGAATCCATCAATTGCAAACCAGAAATATGAACACACCCCATATGTTAAATATGAACAGTACACAAACTAAAGGAATTGAACAGAAGAAATTAACGAAAGTAAATAAACGCCAGAACGTATATATCTAAATCATGGTATGTAATGTATACCGTTACTTGTTCTTGCAAGCTTGTTGGGATAGCCACTGAATCCATCTTCACGATCCATAGCTTATCTTCTCTAAAACAATTTGTCTCTTGAATGAAGCACTCTACTACTAACCAGTGGAGTGAATTTATACAAGGCTAACTACAAATGGCAAACCGGCGTTTTTATCTAGGAACCCAGTATTGCCGGTGACGACAGACTCGCTGATTGGCGAAAAAACTGCTTTTACCGGGGCAAATCCACCACCCCCAAAGAGATTAATTGTCTTTCAAATACTTACAAAAAGCAGTAATGACCCTTGTTTAATGATAACCTAACTATGGAGTTTTGAACCTTTAGAGAGAGAGAGAGAGAGAGAGTGAGTGAGTGGTAACTTTTGGTGTGAAATTTTACCATATTTGAAGCGAGTTTAATGAGCCATGCAATTTCTCAAATTCAAATGCGTATGGGCTCATTTGGTATCATATAGAATGACAACTGACTTGAATAACTTATAATGACATTTATTTAGGTCATAAGTTGTGATGAATTTACCCCAAGTACTTGTAAATCCTTCTTGTGTTGGTTAAATTTTATACTAAATAAATTTATTCAAGATACACAATAATATAATTTTTTTATAAATTTTCGTATATTTTAATTTAAAAAATAAAATTTAATATACCGTAGTCTCAAATTAAAATACCATAATTTTATGATAAACTAAATTTTTATTAATTTAATAAATAAAATTATAGAATTAAAATCTCACATTTTGTTTGATTCATAAATTTTTAATTACTAATTTAAATTTTTATTATAATTAATTTGTGCGTATATTAAACATAACTATTAAAATTAAGATTTGATCACTCCCAATAAAAACGTCTGATATTAATGTATGTAATAATTAAAAAATAATTTTAAAATTAATATATAATAAATATTAAAATAAATAAAGAGTTAAAAGCTAGAACTACGTACCTAAACACAAATTAGGGTTTAAATTAAGAGCAAGGTCCATATTTATCATTACAATAACATGAAGGACAACTTATGTTGCATTGTGAATAAAATCAATAAATTTAAACAATTTGGAAGAGAGTTGTTTAACTTAAAATGTATGCGTATGGGGCAAGATAGGATTGACACATTGAACTCATAATTTAATTATATTGGTTTGGATATGTAAAAGCACTTCGAAAAAGCAGCCTAAGAAGAAAGCACTTGTGCAGCTACATCTACAATGCAAGTTAAGCTAGAGAAGAGGGGCAAGAAGAAGTTAAGACTGTTAATCACTAACATATACATTGAAGAGATGAGGGTAACAAACAGCTCTCCTTAGAAATGACTGCTATGGGATAGTTATGCATTCAAGAATCTATCGCCGGCTATCCTACCCATAGCTGACTGAGTGTAATATCTAACAAAATTCACTCAGTAGTCAGTCCATATGTTCAGGAAGTACTGAATCGAAAGCCTAGCCCTTATGCTCTTGATTTACGCTTACGACTGTTTGATCGCTTCTGGGATGTTTTGGTACCATTCACACTTTCCTTTCTCCGTTTCAGATCACCATTACTCAGAGAATGAGATTCAAAAGATTTTATGTTGGTTACAATGGCATAGACGGTGACCTCACTTTTGGGGGATGAAAGGGCCTTCCTCTCAATAACTGCATTCTGCCCACACTGAGAATCTTGAATCGCAGTCTCTCTTAGCTTCTGGAATAGGGCATCTTTGTCCAGTTCAAGACATTTGGTGGCGACCTGCAGAGTAATCAAGTGTGATTTTGTCAGGCTTCCATTGAGATAGTAGCTGCTGTTTCTTTTGTTGTAACAATGATAAATACGAATGATCAACAATTAAGCATGATAACTCTACTCACCTTAAAATCAAAAGGGATATCAATTTGGATGCAAGGACATCCACAACCATCACTAAAGTTGAGTTTCAACACAATGTCAAAAGCTTCATTTGTAACTGTTCTCCTGATGGACAAAGAGAAAATGTAAGGAGAAGGAGAAATATGAATAAATTGTATGCCATTACATCTAACCATACGTTCTTATGGAAAGTAAAGCTAAAGAAGTTGAAATTGAATTTTCACATTCTAAGTTGAAGTGCACCATTCTAAGCTCAGTTGAATTCAACCATATTCTCTTCATACATAGCTAAGCAACTTGGCCAAAATCCATTTTGAACTGAGACCACAAATTTTGAAAGAGACTGATCACCAGCTAAAGATTGACTTGAAAGTATTCTGATCTTGATTAATTATCACATTAAAATTAGACTTGTTTCATGGAATTTATATCTGGAAAATCAATTCTCATGTTGCACCTTACCTGAGAAATTGTCACTCCAAAAAATCTTATTGAAACCTAGATAGTAGCTCATATTACACATTGTAGCAAATGACAGGATAGGAGTTACCTTTTAAGTTGAAATGGCTGCTTTTCTAGACTAGCTTCTTTGTACTTTTGCTTGTCTGAGAAGGAAACCTGGGACGCAAACAAAGCACAAAGTTGAAGAATTGGTTAGATAACAACACATGAATTAGCTATTGCAATGATTCATTCGAAACAGGCATCACACAACCTACATGGCAAACCTATGTAGACAATTAACATGAAGTATGATAACATTTAGAGTCAGTTTGGTTGTTGAGAACAGAGAGGTATGCACATTATTTTTTATAATAGAAATCTAGTGAAAACAAGCCAAAGCCCTACATGTTATATAAGTACATGCATGAGTCATTCCCATCAAATCTCATAATTCTTGTTCAGGGCAAACCAAAACAATTTATTAATGAAAACACAAGCATGCAACACCAAACCAAATCTTCAAATAAACTGCAAACATTGGTCACCAAAGCTTGCTGAAACTTTTCAAAAAAGAATACAGTTGTTGACTGACTCAAAGGACTTAGGACAGTGCTCTTAGGGAAAATGAGCAGTGGAGTGGCAAAGGAAATTCACCTCAACAGACTTGATGAATGGCAATGGTGCAGTTTGTCCATGCACACTTGCTATCCGAAGAGTCCAGTTGACAAATTTTTTATCTGTGATAAGTGTGAATAGAACATGTGAGAAAATAAAAGCCAAAGCCACAATTGGTGGAGACAGCAAAAATTTTATGGTAGATGTTTCAGGCAGCCAACAATCTTGGCTCACTTCATCCGTGTAAATTGAGATGCATGCATGTACACTTCTTGCTTCAACGTCTTGAAATGCTCTCATAGTACATAGCCAACGAGACATTTTATTCTTAAGGAAAAGATATCACAGGTTGTGGAGAAACAAAGAGACAACAAGTTTCGCATAGGAGATGGTGAGAGACTCATAAAAGCTGGGAAGCCAGAGCAGAAGGTTTACCACCAGATGCAATATAACACCAAAGGTCCGACTGATTCTCCCAAGAAAATCATTAGGTCCAGTAAATAGTTGGAAATATAAGTGTCGTTTATATTTGTTATAGAAAGTAAATCAATTAGAAGATGGATAAACTGAAAGGTAATGCCAATCGATTGGCCACGTATGTATAACATGCAATTACATCTATTACTCAGTCTATCCTGGACAGAATAATAGATTTAGCGAGTACAAACCTAGCAAAAGATACCTGCACTCAAGGATTGAGTTACAATGATCTGGAAAAGGTCAATCCTGATATATGGAGGAATACGCATGTTAAGCAAGTCCATCATCCCTGCAATAACCTGTTCTTGCTCAAATTAATAAAGGATAAATGGCCAAGGACAATTACTTCATAAGCCATACTTAGGCATACATACAGGCTAAGAAGCTATAATTTTATGTTATAAAGAGCTGAAAAACAGTTAGCAAACACCAAAAATATATTGGATTTTCAGAACCACAACTGCATTGAAAGAGATGCTTTGAGGCTTTTTCACAAATTTAGAGTTAAGAGAGGATTAAAAAGAAAAAGAAGGGAGGGAGAAAGAAATGAAAATCTATTGGCACCCAAAACACAAACTCAATACCTTATCTACAAAACCATGGATCACCAAACTTGCACTCTTGTCCTTAGGAGTTTTCTGTAAAAATTAACCGAAATCATTAAAGATAACTTGAATATTAGTGAACAAGAAAGTACGGAAGTCAATAGAAGCAACCACTTAATATGTGAGAAGCAACTAATCATGTTGTTCCTAAAATTTTGCAGCTCATTGAAGTTTCTGTTAACCAACACTCCCCTCTCCCAATTAGCTGATATAAACTTGTTGCGGAAAACCTTTTATCATAATTTGTGATCGGTTGTTTCATCTTAGCAAAGCAATGAAACGGAAATAGAGTAATAGACAATGTCGTAAACAATTGCTACTCTTGACACAAAAGTCAATAAAATGAGTGGTCCCACTTAAATGCTGAATACTACAAGATCACAGAACTTAGGCTCATCCTCATCAGTCACTGGCAAGCATACAAAGCAGGAATCTCTCTAGTTTTACCTTTGGACAGAAACAGAGCAGAAATGAACTTTTAAATTTATAAGGTGTAAATGCAATTACACAGACAGGAATACCTGAAGATTCACAATTACAATCTTTCCACCACCACGTAGACATTTAAGAGGCAAATTACATGCAGGAGTTATCTGCAAACTGCACAGAGTAATCATGCTCGTGAACAACAAGGCACACAATAAACACACCAAAGGAATCTGCAGTTGTCTTTAGTATGTTGCACATGCATTTGTATAGGTACAATAAAATAGCAACCACTCTGTGGTGCACAGCAAAAGTCTTGAGCGGTACACTGCAAGTGTACTAGCAGTGAGAGTGGCAACTTTGTGCAAACAATGCTGAAGATCAGAACCATATTAAGGAACTTGCTTTAATTGGATCATCTCAAGTAATGACCACAGTCTGAGAGGGCAAGATGTCAGGTTATAATCTTAGCTGTTAGAGGACCATCAAGCATGATCTTGAAGCATCTTCCAAGGGGAGTTAGTGTAGTATGTGATAATTGGAAAATTCAGTGGAAAGGGCTTAAAGAAACGATAATGCAGTCAAATAGAAAATGGAATATGTGAAACAAATTAATCATGTATCCATTAATAGGGAACCTTTACTACCTAGTACCCAGACAGAGAACAACATCAGCAATTCTACAATGCTTTTCTGCTGGACTCATCTCCTTGGGAGGAAGAGCATCCTGCAGCGAGAGAAATTATCAGCACAAATTATTTTTATTTTAAAGGATTCAAATGATCTAAAATAGGACAATAAGCCATCTGTCTGTTCCAAGAATTTTGTTCATGCTCAAAGGTATCTTGTTAAGTTTTTCATGCCTATTAATGTTCAAACTATAAACCAATGCTTCAGGATTCAACTATGTTTTGACAATTATGTTGTAAAAAAGACTGTGAAGAGAAGTTCAATTGTATGTCGTCATTCACAGAATCTCACACTGATGCCACTCAATAGAAATGGTTTAGTGAAGTCCGAGAATACCAGGTACAACATATAATTTCTTCAGTCGGAAAAAGACACAACAAATAAAATATAAAAAAACAATACCTCCCAGTCAAGAACTGTATCCTTGAGTTTTGCTCCGCATTTTAGAATAGAGCAACGCCGTGATGTCTCCTTTAATCCAATTGTTTCCACCTCAAAGTCACGTAGATACCTTCAAAGGTTCAATAAATATAATGTTCCAATATGGGAAGCAGAAGCATTACCAATGAAACATTAAGTATATAGACAACTGATTGTTCTTTAAAAGTGAAAGACCCACATAACCAGCATAACAAAGAGACCTCTAAAATGGAATTATGTGAGGAAGGATTGCACGTTATATTTAGAGCATAAGCTTCACATAAAGATCATGTCTTACTCATTTCCACATGAAGGACAAGCCTCCATGAAGGAGTTCCCATGCAATTCTCCAAGTTTCTCCCTTGGTATTCCAGACCGAAGATGAAGGCCATCAACATTCTAGCATTTGGAAGTGATTAAAGATATAAACCAAATCAGAAAACTAAGCTGTCATGTCTATATCTCAGAAGAATTAATGATCCATTTCTAGGTAACAAGAAAGGAACAATTGATGTCATCCCAACTTGGTGAAACATGAAGTTGGCAACAGGTAATGACTGTCACCAGCATTAAATTTGAAAAAAGCATGCATTCAGTATAATAGATAAGGAAAACTGCACTAAACACTACTCAATAATCATCAAACTAAAAACATTTTGTAGATGGAGAAAATATGAGAGTTATGGCTAAAGACCAGGAGAACAAAGACTTACCTGACTAATAACAAACTTTAAAATGCCAGCCTTCTCTAATTCAACCAAAGCCATATGAGTCATGCCTGGCATTGCGCGATGAAATGGTAGTGATGCTTCAGGTAAGGGTTTGCCCTCACGCTATATTCAGTAAATGCAAATCAGAAAGAATATCAAAAGAAGCTTAAACAGTGATGATTATTTTGCTTACTGCTAATGAAAGATGTAGTAAGGTGCAAAAAGCCGGTAACTGAAACAGAATTCCAGAAATAGATTGAAAAGAAAATGGTAGTATACCATCAAATGTTTTTGATTTTCTTTAATCTTTTTTTTTTTTTAAACCTCATGTGAGCAAGATTTGAACCTTGAACCTCTTGCACCACCCAAAAGGTTTTACCCGGTAACCAAATATCACCATAAAGTATACCACAATATTAACCACTTATTTCATGAATTAAATTACTCCCTCTAAAAGATAAATAAAAGTATCAATAACCTCATCATACCACATAAGTGTCCACATCTCTACCACAATGATTCTTTATTGGTTGCATGTGTCAAATGTCATTGTTCACGTTGCTCTTGAATGTTCTCCAACTACCTATCTCTAAAGTGATACACCGAGGAAAGAAGTTAATTCATCACAAAAGGGAGCTTTCAAATCGGCCCACTACCAACATAGAATCGCTCAAGTGAAACTCAAAATATAGAGCCTGGGTGTTTGTTTTCATACCAATATCTTATATGAGCCCTCCTACATCTAGTACTTGCCTCAAAAAGCATGTAGCAATTACTATTTAAAATCAGTATTTATGCATTAAGAATTCGAAATTTATCAGGAATACACCTTGGCAGATGAGGTCAAGTCTTCCAGACATGACCATCATCAACTTATGGGGTCTACATCAAAAAGATGTATATATATGAGCTAGTCACGTGTCTAAATGGGATGACTGAGAAAAACCCATCATACAATCCCCATAATAATTGCCTATCCCACTCAAAGTTTATTAAAAGATATTGAGGGGAAATTATTATTGAGTAAATGAGTACCTCATAACAAAAAAAAAAAAAAACAAGGATTCACTATATTCCTGGCATCAAACAAATTTCACAAAATTCACCTGTAGCGTCCAAATTCCCTTGGGACCTCGAAAATCAGGTATACCACAAGAAGTTGATATTCCTGCACCTGTAAACACCACTAGATGCTTACTCTGCAAGTAAAAACAAACAACTTAAAGAGGCTGATTGGGATGAGTCACAAATAAATATGCTTAACAAAATGTCAAAGTTACTGTAGACTCAAACCTTTTGTATCAATTTGGCTAGCTGTTCAATCTGCCCTCACATACATGAAACCAACTTGAGGTTAGCATAATGAGCAGACCCATGACATAATCTTATCATGTCGTTTTACAAACAATCAAAAACCTTGGAGAAGCACAAGCACATAAAAAATGAGTGAATACTAGAAAGAAATTATGAAAAGCTTAATGATTGTCCTATTGTGAAAATTGTTTTCATAGATCTTCAACAAAAAATATTTGTAATATTCTCAACCTAAAGTTCATTAAGACACTTTCTTCATCGATTTGAGTCCTACAGTAAATATCAAAACTTAAACAACAATTTCGCACAGTTCTTAATAAGCATAATTGTACATGAACAAAATCAACTCAAATAAATGGCTAGTTCTAAGCAATCAAATATAACATAAATTATGATGCCTTTTTCCACTCTCTCGACCCACTTTTTTGGCCCATCTTTAAGCTCTAGCACAACAACTGTACTTCACACCAGATACCAGGCCATCTGCACCTGAAACTGATCAGAAAATCACACTTCCATTTAAACCCTAGGTAACTATCAATTGCAATTGTTTTAAAAGAGATAACCATTCAATGTGGCCAATCTCAGCTCCATATAGCACAATCGTGATCCCCATTGCAGTGAAATTCCATCTCAAGCAAACCTATGAACACCTTTCTTCAACAGTCAAAGAATCAAATCATAATTCTCTCCATTACCATTCTTCAAATACAACTCATCTCTCAACTCAACCCATTTTCCAGCATAAGCATGTAGCGACCAAAACATTGCACACTCCCCGTTCAGTTCATGTTATTGATCAACACGGGTTAAATGAGTGCAGCACAACTGCCAAAGAAACAGTCTATCCAAATCCTATAAAAAAAAAAAAAAAAAAAAGCAGTAGCCGAAGTAATTTCAGCTCCAGCACGAATACAACAAGCAAAACTCACTTCTAGTGAACAGAAATTCCATTCCTTGGAAAACAGATCTCATCAAACGACACAATACAGCACAGAAACAAAGTCTCAGAGCCAACTCAGGCCACATTGCAGCAATATTACAACCAAGTTTGCACAAAAATAAAAAAACCTAAGTGGCATTTACGGGTACTGTTTCAGGAACGATAAGATCATAAAAATAAGGAAAATTACAATAAAATAAGACCAAAAAACAAGAACCGGAGTGCCAAAAATAGAGTAAAGTGAGAGAAATAGTCTCACTTTTTCTTGCAAAACTTGAGGTGAGTCGAAGAATTCAGTCATTCCAACGTTACCCACATCTTCTATATAAGAAAGCTTCTCTGCGTAGCCTAAAGACATGGCTGAATATCTCTGCAAATTTGTCCGAGACCCTTTTGTTTAATTGTCTTTCTGTTCTCTGTTTCCTGTTTCCTGTTTCTTTTGTTCTTCTTCTCTTTATTATTTGCTCAGAAGCACTTGTTATAGAATAAGTCTTCTGCTACCCTTTTGAGGAGACCCCGAAAGCCCAAACGGCATTCAGCTTCCCCTCCTATTAGAAAAAAGTAATTTTCTCGTCATTGACATTACTTCAATCCATTCTTCATTTTATTACATTCTAATATTGATATTAATTTAGTTTTAATTTGCATTTAATCCCTAATTATAAATTAAAACAATACGTAAATACCTTTTTGTCTTCTCAAAATTTCTCTTTTTTATTTTTTTATTATCAAATAACTTATTTAATATATACAATCTATTTTCTATCGAACAGTTATCGTATCGTAAAAGACGAAGTTGCAAGATGCTAAATTTTTAATTATGTGTATAATTAAGTGATTTGGGTACCCTCTATTGTTCTATATAGCATGTGGTAATGGTCATTAATTACAGGCAATGTGAACCATATGAAAAGTGTATGTGACCCATATTCTATGCATTTTAGGCAATGAATTAATTCCCAAGGTGAACACATATGGCAAGATTGGTGTAATTTTGACTTTAGATGTTTACAAAATTCAAATTAGCAATCAAAGCTTTATAATCATCATTGCAATGGTGACCAAATGTTTTGGAATAAAAAAGTGTGCAATGCATGGCTTTAGATTTCATGCTTCCCATTGAGATTCCACAAATTAGGGTAGTGGCATCCATCACCAATTGTCTTTGTCA
>CP135566.1:2799200-2821511 GCA_032401905.1 Swietenia macrophylla | reverse complement strand
TTTATTTATTTTTTAATTTTAAATAATTTTTTATAAAAATAAATATTTTTTAAAATAAATAAAAATAAAATTACTACTGTCCAATTTCTTACCTCCCTTCTCCTATTTTTTCTTCAATTCTTCTTCTACTTTCTCTCTTTTCTTCTCCTCTCTCTCCCTCCTTTCCTTCTGAGTTCTACGCCCTACTTTTAATTTATTTATTATTTATCCATATTTATACTAAATAATTGGGCGATGACTCAAATCAAAATTTTGAGCCCAAAATTTATTTTCTTCAATTGGGCCTGGGGCATGACAGCCGCAGACACCGCCACCACCGCCGTTGCCTACATCATCACTCGCTTATTAGCACCGGGATTTCTTCACCTGCAAACATTACCTAGCGTAACCAACCTCGCCGCCGAGATCAACCGCCGAGCAGACATCACCGTCTTGGCCGTCAACAATGCCGCTGTCTCAAAACTGCTCTCATAACACCTTCCTATCCACGCACTCAAAGACATTTCAGATAAAGGTCATCGCGAGTTTGTTCTTTAATTTTGCAACCCAGCTTAAGAACTCATTATATAATTTATAGACCATGTTAATGCATGGATCTAGCTTGCAGGAAAACACTGAATGAGGATTGACAGCGTTTTGTCGACTGAATTATGCCTTCAAGTCCTTACCACAATACAGGAATCCCAATGCAGTAAACGAAACCTCATTTCTTGAATTCTGCTGTGTCAATTTATCAATTTGTGCCCATGTTGAAATCCAACAATGGAGAACCGACGAGAACATTGGGGCAAGAAGGTTTGATTTCACGATAGAAAATGAAGCTGAAGAATTGACACTAAAGCCCAACATCTCAAATCACTGCGACATTGCCGGATGATCTATCTGCCTCTTGCAATTTACACCATTGATAAGATTTTGATGCCTGAGGAGTTGTTTTAAGGTGGCAACATCTCTGACTCCGCCACCGGTTCCGGACGTGGCGGCTGAGGCCCCAAAGGAACAATGTAAGCGTTGACACCGGAATTTCAATAACCGACATAATTGTAGTAAGAATTAAAATTTCTCTCCACAATGACGTGATCTGTAACATCTTTAAACATTGACAAACGAGCTACTGTGATTTCGGGTTCAGATGGAACGGTTAGTTGTTCATCTTCAATCGGGGTTTTGTCAACATAATCCATGCAGTCTTGATAAGCTTATATTTTAATATTTAATTTACCTGAAGTTTCAGATAGACATGACCGCTGGATAATGCCAAAATCCCAATTCATTCAGACGAGGCCAAGGAAAAATTTGTCAATATTTCCCATAGCTGATTTTCTTTACCTAAACTTGCTCTTAAAAGACATTTTAATACGCCCGGCCGAGCCATCATTATTAATTTACCTATCTAACTACTACAACAACACAGAAAAGTAAAAGAATGCCAGAGCTACTGGACGCAACACATTGACTTACAGTCTCCCAATGTGCTAAGTTATAATGTTTATAGGCGTAAAACACAGGGCAAGAAGTTTTTGAGTGACGGTAGGAACAACATTATAGCGAGCTCAATCAAAGTTCACTTGACATCGGCTAAATTTCCGGGATTTGAGCACATTCTGGAGCCGGAAACAATATGATTTGATGCCCCTTCAGTGATGTTTGTCTCGAATACAACTTAGGAAGAACACTTCCGATTATTTTTCTCTTCCGGAGCAAACTTCCTGTCATATATACTTGAATACGGTAAATCTGCTCATGTAGCATGAGCTTAGTATTGGGCCATACATTGGAGGTCGCCCTAAATGGATATAAGGTAAGCCAATCTATGTTGACATCAAATATCATTTCAAACAAATGATCAAGATATTGGAAGAGCTTAGAAGTTATTCAACAGAATCAACATAGTCTGGGTGATTATTTCCGTGCTCAAATACTCTTCTATGCATCAAAGGTTTCTTGGAGTTTCTTGCCATTTCCATTTATTAAGGCTCCAATACTAGCCAAGATATCAAATCTTTCTAGCCAAGACATAGCCAAGCAGAAAAAACCTCCAACCCACTTGACTAAAATTCAGATATGATCACCAATTCCATACCATAGTGACAATGCATTCTCTGTTTCTTTCCCAGGTGAACGCCTGCTTGTCCATGTGCACAAGGATGATAAACTAATGAAATACTATGTTTCGTTAAATTCCAGCTAAGCTTTTCCCACTGATTCAGTATAAAAATAAGAAACAACTTATGCAACCTAAAATGGATTTTGCAATCATAACAGAAAATGGGAACAGCAAAAGACTAGTTTGCCTCGAACCATCAATACCGGCGAAACCATGAAATGGTCAAGCCATTATATTTCACAAAATATATCAAACAATAAGATCACTCATCATGGAAAGAGATATAATTTGATAATTTCCGTTACCTTCTCAAAGAAACTAACAATCAAATACCAACTAACAGAAAATTCACCCATATCAATTTAACTAAAACAGTAGCAGCAGCAGCATTAGTAGCAGCAGAACATTGTATTATATAAATTAAATCCTTTGAAACTTCAATTCAGCAATAATGTATAAATGTTACAAAACCAATAACAAGAAACAAAATGACTGATCAAAGAACCTGTCTATCTGCTGCTTCAGCAACAATTGGCAATCTGGGCACTTGACCTAACAAACAAGAAGAAGAACCATAAATCAAGCAAACCAAAAGGAACAAAAAGACAGTACTATCCAAACTCATCATCAAATCCAACCCCCACCCTTCTCTTAAATTAAAAGACCTCTCAAAAAGATCAGGGAAAATCAACAAAACATCAAGCACAATAGCCTGCATAGTATTGAACCTAACATATCTACTAAAGTTATTGTTCCTCACAACAATAAAATAGAGAGTCAAAAACACCAAAAACCCATTAAAGGGAAAGCTTTTAAAGACTTTGATAGCTGGTACAAGCGGCCGAATAAGCACTTGAATTGGGGTAAACTGAGTTATAACATATTTGCCATACTGCACGCCATCAAAGAAAGGGTAGAAGTAACAGACAGCTGAGATTAAGCGGTCTGGGTAGTCAGCTGAGTCGCTGTTTTTGGACTGAACAGTCACAGTAAATCTTGTCTTGAGTCTGGTATGGTTCATTGGTTTGTGGGTCGGTTGGTTGGTTAAACTGAACAGGTGTGTGTTGTGGTTTTTGAGAAAAGAAGAGTGCATTTGGGGTTTGTGTAAGAGAGCGAAAGCAGTTTGTGGTGAGTGGACAAGATTGGATATGGTCATGTGTGTTTTCAGAGAAAGTGAGAAAAAGGAAAATTTGCAGGGAAAAATATCGAAGAAGAGTGAAATACTGACTTCATTTATGGGCGAAGAAAGAATTATCTCACTCATGAAAATGAAAGAGAAAAGAAAAAAAGAGGCTAACGATTAAAAATGGAAAATATTTATGACTGTAGTTTTGGGCCTAAATTCGTGCTCATCGATCAAATTCTAGGTCTGGTATAACCAACAGGCCCAAACTGGGTCCAATTCGATTTTGCACCCCTAAGTTCCGAACCGTGGAAAAAATTGTATGCTAAGATTTCTAAATATTTGTTCTAACCAGTTGTGAGCCATCACATTACAATCCAACCGTCAATATAAATGTATTTCTTTTAATAGAAGGAAAGCAGAAGCAGAGGTAAAGTAACTGACTGAGGTCCCTGATACTATAAATGACCTTGAAAGAGACCTAGCTATCATTTAATGTAAGAGTAAAGAATGAGTAGATCACCATGGCAAGAGAAGACAAAGCTTTACCTGCAACTTTGTCCTTTCGAAATGAAACGGGACTGATTTTTAAGTAGATCTAGCCGTGGATCTATAAACAATCATGGCTAGAGCTCAGCCAATTCATTCAAATTTACTGCACATTGCAGGCAGCAGCAGCATCCAACAACAACATTGGCAGCAAATAAATATGCCCATAACCCCAGCCGCGTCTGCAACTGGAAAGCCACACCAATTTCATTCATCTTGGCATTTTTCTGTTGGAACTTATGGGAAAACCTTGTTTCAATCTTTCCTATTCATCACCTCATTCAGTACTCATAGTATATCATCATAAACCTATTTTAACGGTGTTACCTAATTTATTTATCTCCTTTTAATTCCCGATATCCTTTTTGTCATTACTTAGGAAATTCTTGATTTTGTAGACAATGACAGTCATCAATGTACAGGCAAATGAATTAAAGCCTTCAAGTTCCTGCATATCATTTTCACATTTAGTATAAGTAGCCTAGAAAAATCAGCCATTTGATGTTGTAGTCTAGCAGGCCTCTTTCTCAAAAATGTCGAGCTACTTTCTCTTATCCTTAGTCACAATCTTATATCTCAGTCTCGCATTCTCTCTGCCTCCATTCATGCAAATATCAGAAGCAATTGAACGGTAAGTTTGCAATATTTTTCAGCTGCATGAGCTTGAATTGATAGTTAAACTTGTCTTGGTATGCTTGAATTTGACTATATTTCATACAACTAGAAACTCAACAAGAAGGCAGCTGGGGACAGAATCATGCAGAACCCGCAATCCCATTGACGACTGCTGGAGGTGTGATTCTGAATGGGAAACCAACAGAAAAGCTCTTGCTGATTGTGCAGTTGGGTTCGGGCGCAATGCTGCTGGAGGTCAAGAGGGTGAGGTTTATGTGGTCAAATCTGCAAATGATGATCCAATAGACCCAATTCCAGGCTCTCTCCGGTATGCTGTTATCCGCGAAGAACCCCTTTGGATAATCTTTGATCAGGATATGATCATCAACTTAAAGCAAGAACTTGTCATAAATTCATACAAGACAATAGATGGAAGAGGGTTTAATGTTCAAATATCAAATGGACCATGCATAGCCATTTACAACGTAAGTAACATCATCATACATAACATTTACATACATGACTGTGTAACAGCAGGAAATGCTCTGGTGAGAGACTCGCCAAATCATTACGGAATGAGAGGGAGATCAGATGGAGATGCGATATCGATATTCGGATCAAGAGATATCTGGATTGACCATTGTACACTATCTAATTGCTATGATGGACTCATTGATGTTGTTTATGGCTCCACAGCCATAACAATCTCAAATAATTACATGTTTCATCACAATGAAGTCATGCTAATGGGTCATAGTGATGATTTCGTAGCCGACAAGATTATGCAGATCACTATTGCCTTCAATTTGTTTGGTGAAGGTCTGGTTCAAAGAATGCCCAGGTAACTGTTATTTTTTTATTTTGCTTTCTAGAACAGAGTTAGAAGTACTCCATATTCCTGATCCTGAGAATTTATACTGAATTGTTGCAGGTGCCGACATGGCTATTTTCACGTTGTGAATAATATATACACTGGTTGGGAGATGTATGCAATTGGTGGAAGTGCAAATCCAACAATCAATAGCCAAGGAAATGTTTTTATAGCATCAAATAATAAATCTACCAAGGAGGCAAGTTTTTTGCATTCTATATATACACTGGACTCTGCAATGCTTTCGTTGGTGTTCTTTTCTAAGGTTGGTGCTTCTCGTTCAGGTGACAAAACATGAACTCTCGTCAGGGGATGACGATTGGAAGAAATGGAATTGGAGATCAAAAGGCGATCTGATGCTTAATGGTGCTTTCTTTACACCCTCTGGACAAGAAACTCCTGCAACCTACATGAAAGCTTCAAGCATGGATGCTCGACCGGCTTCTTCACTTTTAACCATTACTCCTCCATCCGCCGGCGCACTCAGTTGCCGGAAAAGCCAACTGTGCTAATATTGCAACTCTCTCTTTCTTTGCAAACAATAAAAGTTTCAACATGACTTGTAATTTTGAGTATTTAGCCATTACTGACACAATGACAAAGTCGGCAATAATAAACAAAGATTTATCATTCTAACAAAGAATTCATATCATTCAAATAAATCCAAAATATAACCAAACCCCTGATCCAAAAAAAATATGAATATAATGTGGAAAGAAATATAAATACAAGTCTAGATAGCCAAAGCAGCTCCAATTGCCAACCCACTTAAAATGAGCCGAACTTCAAACATTGACCGGGCACCAGAATCATCGTTAGCCGCGGGACTCTCCACTGTTTCCGGTGCCAAACTCCCTGGTGCAGGGACTGGTGGGCTACTGCTAGAAGGAAACACTCCTGGGGCCTCTGCCGGAGTTGCTGAACTTGCCGGAATGCTTGCGGGTGATTCCGGTGTAGGAGCAACTGCAGGTCCCTGCACCGTTGGTGGAGCCTCGACAGGAGTCGACGCTGGGGCATAAACTGGGGTTGCCGCCGGAGCAGGAACTGATGGCGGAGGAGTTGCAGGGGATTGAACAGGGGGACCAACAGTAGGCGGGGGAGCCGCCGGAGATTGGTCGGGTGGTGGCACGGGAGCGCTAACTGGTGATCGAACCGGAGAGATTTTGGGCGGAAATGTAGCGGGCGATTGCGAAGGGGAAGGGGGTGGACTAATAGGAAGAATTGTCGGAGCCTTTGCCGGAGAAGTCGGTGGTTGTGTGATAGTGGTGGAGGGTGATTGCCCAGGCGCATTGGTTGCTTGCGACAACAAAAATACAAAGAAAGCAAGTACAACAAGGCTTCGCATCTTCGCTTGGAGTTGGTTTGGTTTGGTTTGGATTAGTTGCGTTTCTTTCTATTTTGAGAGACGAAAACAAGAGTAGAGAGACCTATTATATAACTGTTTTTTGAAAGTAAACCGTTGCGAATTTGGTACTTGTGAGAGAAAATGTGACCGTTGAGATTTCGGGTACTGTAACCGGCTATAGGCGGTGAAGTAGCCGTTACTACTAGGCAGAACATGGTTGCGACCAGTTAACTTGTCGGGTTTGAATGACACGACTCGAGTGGCCCACTAGAGCCTTCTCCAATGGTCGGGTTCCTAATTCATAGTCCAAAGGGCCCTGGACCAGGCCGAGTCTAGGGCTCAAGCCCAGGTTTGGTTCAAACATTGGGGTCCACCATCTGTTAGTAGTTGCCCATCTAACATACACCTCTCCTTTAGCCTGCCTGACAACGGGTGATACAAAACTTTCGATAAATCTGGGTGATGCGATAACATAGATTTCTTGATTCAGTCAATCCAAACAGTGCACTTTGGCCCACATCAAATTCAGCTCCAGTGAAATGATAAACGCGCAGAGCACCAGCGGCTCACGTTAGCAACCATAGGAATTAGAATTACTAGATTATTGCACGACGCGAAAGAAAGAAAAGAAAATTAAACATATCTGGACACAAGTTTCCAGATTAGGGTTTCTCGTTGTCTCTCCCCGCTTGACGCTTCATCTCCGGGTAAGATCTAGCCAACAGAGCTCGTTCATTTCTTTTCTGTTTCTATTTATCTTTACTTCGGAAAAAACTTGAAACATGTTTCTGTTACTATTCGTTTTCTAAACCTTGAAAAAGAAAGAAAAAAGAATGGATGAGAGAGAGGGAGGGGATCAGATGGATCAGTTCCATCGGAACGAAGCAATTTCAGCTGTCGCTGACGAGGGCTTTTTGGGAGAAGAGGACGATGATTATGAGGATCTGTATAACGATGTTAATGTCGGAGAAGGGTTTCTACAAACTCTGAGGAAAAACGATGACGTTCCAGCGTTTAATAGTAGTAATAATAATCCCAACAACGAAATGAAGATCAAGTCGCCACCTAACGAGGGTGCTAATGTTGGTGAGACTAGTAATGTAAATTTGCCTAGGGTTTCTGGTGGCAATTTTGATAATAATGGTAATAATCAGAATATAGGGTTTAGTGGGACTGCTGGGCCGGGTGAATTGCTTGAGCGGACTGGTGCAGGAGGTGGACTTAGGGTTGAGTTAAGGCAAGTGAAGATGAAGAATGAAGTGGAAGAGCAAGTTGTGAGACATAATAATAACAACAACAACAACAACAACAACAATGACAACAACGACGACAACAACAATACTAACACTAATGCTAATAGTAATCACAATACTAGTGTTGGGGGTGGTGTTCAGGGCGGTGTAGGGCAGCAAATTCATGGTGGCGGCAGCATTGGTAATGAGGGTTTGATGAGACAAGTTGGAATGGGTGGTGTGGTGAATGTGAATAATGGTAGTGGAAATAGTAATAGCATTGTTGTTGGGAACGCCAGTGTTGGTGGTAGTGGTGTTGTTGGCGGTGGCGGCGGCGGCGGGACGATACTGTTTGTTGGAGACTTGCATTGGTGGACAACTGATGCAGAGCTAGAAACAGAGTTATGCAAGTATGGGCCGGTGAAGGAGGTTAAGTTTTTTGATGAGAAAGCGAGCGGGAAATCAAAAGGATATTGCCAAGTCGAGTTTTATGATCCAGCTGCTGCCATGGCTTGTAAAGAGAATATGAATGGGCACATGTTTAATGGGCGGCCATGTGTGGTGGCATTTGCATCACCTTATAGCGTTAAGAAGATGGGAGAGGCTCAGGTTAATAAGAATCAGCTGATGGCACAGTCTAATGTTGGGCAAGGTAGGAGGGGAGCCAATGACAGAGGGGGTAAGACTGGGGGAAGTAATATTGCAACTGGTGGTAATTATCAAGGTGGAGACAATAATAGAGGCAGTTATGGGAGAGGTAACTGGGGGAGAGGAAATATGCAAGGGATGGGAAATAGAGGACCAACTGGTCCTATGCGGGGTGGGGGGCCTGGGGGTATTGGTGGAAGAGGAATAATGGGGAGTGGTGGAAATGGGTTTGGGCAGGGCATTGGTGGTGCCCCTCCTTTGATGCATCCGCAGTCAATGGGATTTGATCCAGGGTTTGGTGCACCTATGGGGAGGATGGGTGGTTATGGAGGGTTTCCTGGTGCTCCAACTCCTCCATTCTCAAATGTTCTGTCTTCGTTCCCTCCTGTTGGAGGTATTGGTTTACCTGGAGTAGCTCCACATCTGAATCCGGCATTTTTCAATAACCGGATGCCAATGAATGGAATGGGTGGTATGATGCCGACAAGTGGTGTTGAGGGTCCTAATATGGGAATTTGGTCTGAGCCTATGTGTGGATGGGGCGGTGATGAGCATGGTGCTGGAAGAGCTGGAGAGTCTAGTTATGGTGAGGAAGCTGCATCTGACCATCAACATGGTGAGGGGAGTCATGATAGAGGAGGTTGGCAAAATCCTATGAAGGAAAAAGATAGAACTTCAGAAAGAGACTGGTCTGGTTCTTCAGAGAGAAGGTATCGTGATGATAGAGAAGCAGGTTTTGATAGGGAAATGCCTAGAGAAAAAGATATTGGCCATAATCATGACTGGGCAGAACGGCGGCATCATGCTGACAGAGATGTTAGTCGAGACAGAGACAGGGAGCGTAATCGGAACCGAGAACGTTCTAGAGACCGTGACCGTGACCGTGATAGGGAGCGAGATCGAGACAGGGAGAGGGAACGATATAGGGATCATCATAGGTACAGGGACCGTGAACCAGAGCATGATGACGAATGGGACAGGGGCCATTCATCAAGGACTCCCAGCAAGTCGCGTTTGTCTCAGGAGAATGAACATCGCTCAAGATCAAGGGATGCTGATTATGGAAAGAGACGACGGCTTACGTCAGAGTAGCTAAATTCAATGCTAATCCTTTTGTGGACTTTCTATTTTGGAAGAGAAACCAGTAGATGGATAAACTTTTGATTTGTCATGCTCATTTGGACTCTCTTTTAAGTAGCACAAATTGGGCTCTTAATTGGTTGAACAATCCTTCTCAGATCTTTGCCTGCGATTTCATGGTTCCTTTATCTCACCAGAAGTTTGGTTTCGTACTTGCATGAAAGAAGTAAGTTGACTTCTTGAATCATCATATTCTTTAAAAGTTTATGTTTCACTTTGCTTTTTAATGTAGAAGTGTATATGGATCCTTTTGGAATTTCTTGTGAGCATTTTTTTCTTCATAGTTTACTGGTGACTGGCCCACGTGGCATATCATGTGTTTGATCTCTTCCAACCCTCCTTTTCCTTTAATAAAATATAGTACTGCAACTAAATAAAAAGTTTTTTATTGGATAAACAGGGCACTGGATGGTGTAAACTTTACTAAAAGTCGGCTTCTCTTGGCAGAATTCCCATCCATCTGTTACTCGTTTTAACATCATAGGATTTCAGTAGCATTTATTTTTCCATCCATCTTTATCACATATCTAGTATTGTTTTCCAGCTGTTATAACATTTTCTCATATGCCAAAGCAAAGTTACATGAGATGAACCATTCACATGCGGCTCCTTTTTTTAAAAAAAAAAATTCATGCATATACACTATCAAATGCTGCTTGAGACTACAGTGCTAGAAAATATTTGCCCGGTAAGAAGGAAAACATTTAATGGATTGCACGTGTGAGGTACACGTGCAAGATTCTCAGATATAGGAGGACTGGAGATTGTAAACAACTAGTAGTAGATGTGGAGTCTGATTATTTTATTCACCCTTTTTACTATTGCTATTATTGGTTGTTGATATCTGTGAGTATATCTTCTAGCTGAAGGAGATTGCTGTGCAGTCGCTTACAAATTTTTACAAATTGACTAGTATAATGACAGATGTAGACTATGTTTAATTTTATGAACAATTACCTAGATGAAGTTGCTTGTTTATAAGCCAAAGTAAGTTATTACCTTCTTTTTTTAAACCATGTTTAGAACTGAATTGCAGTTTGCCTGTTACTCATTTCTTTATTTGATAGCTTGAAGGATATGCGATCATGAGAAGTGATGGGGGTTCAGCAGAACTCTGTTTTTTTAGACATGAAGAGGGCCTCAATCATCTGTGTGAGAGAGATGATGTACAACTTTTCTCCTGTTGCAGACATTGATATTGAAGATGAACATTTGCTTTTTAAGATTTTTAGCTTTCTTTGCAATTATGTTTTAGCTTTGACACTTGATGAGATCAATGTTGTGGATGATGCTGATGTTATGGCTTGAACGTGTTGCATTCTGGATGTTGTAGATTACTATAGAACTTACTTTTTTGGTTGTAATGTACTAGGATTTAGCACAGAAGATGTGGCTGATGTGCCTTTGCAACTTGGCTACTTGTGTCATTTACCATCCCTCTTTTGTTAGTTTCTCAGTATACCATGATGTTGACCGCGCGATTTTTTGTGGTGGGGATGTAGGAAATCTGATCACTGATTCAATTCCCACAATTTTATCCCCGAGAATTGTACACAAGATTACCTTGTATATATTGAAAATTAGTTACACGCAATTTTCGTTATGTGCCTTTGTGTTGCTTTCTGTTTAGTTTCTTGATCTTACATTGTAGCCCTTAAAAGTGGTTTTCAAAATTCTCTTGCCCATTTTTGGCAGTCTTGCATTCAATCGATGGCTCGCCTTCCTCAGCTTCATTGTCCAAATCCTTTCCAGAAAAGAAAGATCAATGATTACAACGTATTGGACCCTTTTTTAAGTTTTATCCCAGGATTCAAATTCAAGCTCCGTTTCCATCAAATGTGAGATGCATTCCCTCCTTTTACCTTAGCTATTCTACAGACATTGTTGCCTGTGAATTTCTAGTTATATCTGTTGGAAGTTGTCATTGGCATCTTGACCTCTTCATCCTGGACATGGTCGATCCTTGAGGTGAATGAACCTGTTTTCATGTTTGGCTGTGCAATAATTATACTTTTTGATTGAAATTTATTGCATTGCCGTTGGGGTAAAGCACTAAATTAGGCACTCTCAAACATGACACCAATCACTTCGAAAAACTTGGAGGCTTTTAGCCCAATCACACTATACACTGTTGCAGTTACATGCTGGCGGATGAACAGCAGTCCAATGGACAATCATATAAAGGAAGGAAATGCAATTCCTGGAGCGGATTGGGCAAAAGCTTCAAGGGTCAATGAGCTGGTCATCAAAGCTATCATTTTAAAATCTCTTTTAAATGTTTGACTTGTTAAAAAGGGTTTCTTCCAATTTATAATGTTGTCTCCCGTGTTTTCCTGCTTGCTTTCTTGGTGGCACTAGGAGGAGGTGCTTTACACTGTTGGGGTGGAAACTTGGAAGAATATTCTCACCCTTTTCTTTGGCGCACAGCACTGAACAACACATTTCAATGAAGTGAAGTGACATTCATTCTTCCATCCCCACGAAAGCAGTCTTGTTGACGCAATACAACACTTGATGAACACAATTGTGCATACAATCCAGAAACATATAATACATACCCACCTAACTATAGACCAGACATATGTATGCATATAAACACTAGGCAAGGCCTGATGATGCACACAATCAAATCATTTTTTTCGGTCTTTCAATGCAAACCCGATTACAATCAACAAAAGTGCCAAACCTACTACTTACTCCCACATCAAGGAACAAGAACCAAAATCAAGCTGCCCTGCTCGACCCTATGCTAGACGAAAACAAGGAAAATTAATCACACAGCCAAAACGAATTAAGCTAACCGGTGGAAGTAGACAGAATATCCCCCACTCCAGTCTCTAACTGCCGGGGAATATTCTTTCTAAGCCCACCCCATTTTCGTTGCCAGCACTGGTACTGGCACCGCCACCTGATATGTACAAGGGTCTCCTTGATCATGGATCACCCCCCCGAAATTTTCACTACCTGGGTCTGCATAAGTGAGAAGTAGGCCCACTTCTACTCATGCCACCACTACTCATAGCCATCTGTTGAAACCCACCGGATCCATACACGTGCCCTTGAGTAAGTTGACCTGCATGTCCCATCGTCACCATCCCGTACTCTCCAATTCCGGCGGCAGAATCAGGCGGGGCGTCCTTGTCACGCGCGACTTTCTCTCCCTCCATTTCCCTGAACCTCTGCAAATAAACCTTGAGTGGCTCCACGTAATCCTCAAAGCCTAAAGTGGTCATTGCCCACAAGAGATCATCTCCATTGATGGTTTTCCTCTTCTCTCTTTGGCACTTATCCGACGCCTCGCCGGTGACAAAGCTTATGAACTCAGACACACATTCTTGTACGGTTTCTTTAGCATCTTTTGAGATTTTAGCGTTCGCTGGTAAAGCCTTTTTCATGATTCTGCACACGTTCGCTATTGGCAAGAACCTGTCTTGCTCCCTTGGAGATAACTCGCTGTTTCCTGCCGTTGAGGACGTGTTTTGATGCCTCTCTCCTGAGTCATTGTCTGAGTCTGCCATTGAAATTAACAAAATATATATTAAAGTCACAAGTTTTGGTGAGCTTTTGATTTATAAATACGGAGTTACAAGCAATCAAGAAGCCACGAACAAAGCTCCAAGAACGAGAATACGAATCATTCAAAAGTCAAGCTCTGAATTTCAGAGATTTAAGCAACAAAAGAGGAAGTTTTGAATAAGAAACTGCAAGAATCAATCTAGTTGCATGAAAACATTGCAAAGCAACTAAGAGCCATAAACAAAGCTAGCTTCAGCAAAAACCCTCTTTTAAGTTTTAAAGAATTAAACAGACAAAATTCGAAGCTTTTCAAAACGAAACTAGAGAAATCAACAAAAGGGTAGGAAAAGATTGAGGATTTGAACGAAAAAAATCTAAGCTTTTTAGCTCATCCTACTTCGTAGAGACGACCAAGCCTCGCGAGGGACAAGTGAATTAGGAGCGAGTGCGTTGAGCCCGTCGGATCAATGTATATAACGACGATTAGAGATTGAACACGTGGTTGATTCTGGACCGTTGTTTGTCGATAAGTCGGTATTTGCACGGACGGGGTTTGAACCTTTCGATTGGTCGACCGGTCCATCATCTGCACCATCGATTTGGTATCTCGCCCGTGGTCGGAGTGACCTGGAATTTTTTAATTAATGGGTCCCAATTTTTATTTATATATTTTTCTCTCCTCTAAAATTAAATTATCCCTTAGCATTGCACCATAAATAATTAATATGTTAGATAAGAAAATTAGCCCTTTTATTAAATTAATTTCCATAATTCAATTATATTTAATAAATGAGTTTATTAATTATAATTGTGATCTCATTGTCATGCATACAATTTGTAAGTAATTTAATTAGATGTATCTAATAGTGGACATGTCACACATTCAATAACTTGTCCCATAGGTAACTAAAGATGTCAACAAAAATAAAATTAAAAAAAATATTTATTAAACAAGTTATTACACCATCGCACAAGCAGTTAGTTGGCTAGTTGATGTCTCAAAATTTAATTTAAAATTAATTATGTATTATTATTTATTTTTATCTTAATATTAAGTTCGATACGAGTTATATTTTATTAATTCACCTGTAAATTTTAAAAATATAAAAAAATTCACATTTTATATCTACTAATATTATTAAGCATGATCTTAACCTAACATTAGATTTAATATAGGTCACATTTTTATTAACCCGCCCAAAAACCTTAAAAATATATATAAAAGAAAAATTTTATGGCCGCCCTTGATTTTGGCTACTAGTATTGCTATCTATAGCCTCAATCTAACATTGACTCGAAATGAATAAGATTTTATTAACTTGTCCAAAAACCTCAAAAATTTTTAAAAAAATTCATAGGCGCCCCTTAATTACATGTGCTAGTACTACTACCCATGACCATAGATCGGATTAGATTAGATTAGATTGTGACTGTTTCTTGTGTATTAATAATTCAATAAGGGGGGAGTTAATTAAGATTATAGACTCTTATGTGCCATCCACCTAATGCTGATTAGATGACTACTGAATGTAAAGGTCAATCAGTGCTCCACTACTTGAAAGTGGAACAGTTTGTCTTAACCTTCGAGATTTTGACCATTTTTCAATTTCATTTATAAGGTTAAACAACAATATTATTTAATATAAATTAGTGAATAATTAAATAATAATTTTATGATACTGCAACAACTTGTTATGGGTTATTAATTTAGTATTCATATTACAAATTTTATATTTTTTTGTCATAAGTTACAAGCATTTACAAATTCTTTTGTGGGCCAATTCATGTATAATTAATACTGAAGAGCCTTGTTCTTGGACGATGAGGAAGACAAAAGTAGACCGAAGTTAAAAACCATGAAAACGACAACGCGTTTTGTGCACTTAATTGATGGTGGGGGGGAAAAAAGGATAAAGAACTAAGAAGGGTTTTAAAGTTGAAATAAACAAGTAGTGGTAGGTGGGTAGGTATCACCGTTTTAACATAGTTTTTTGACAACTTGGGTATGCATGGTGATGTTGTGATAAAAAAACCATCCATTTGAAAGCTTTTGCTGCTTTTTCATCGCGTCAGGGAAGAGACATTAGAAAAAGTGAAAAGGGAAAAAGAATTACTTCTTGGTAACCGACCGGTCCAAGCCAAAAGGTTAGACAAAAGTATTCCTGCTAGGTGCTTTTGGTTATAATCTGAAAGAGCCATTCACTATGTGCAAAAAATACACCTTAATCGTCATAAATTCACAAACTCTGCTGCGAATGAAAATGGGCAAGCTATGCTACTCGCCTAATGATATTAACAACCACGATATCTGTCTCAAATGCTTGTCAAGCTTTTTGCAAACTAAACCTAAACTTCGAGGGTGAGTCTGATGATAATTCATTGGAGAAGGAAGGAGGCTCTGGATAGTTTCAGGATTGGCAGCTTTAAACAATACCTGGCCTGGTCTGCTCTTGTCGCCTCTCCATTAAAGTCTCTTACTTACTGTTACTGTTAGTGGTCCGGTTTTGCTATTACTCAAACCTATTTTTCTCACTCTACCGGTCTCTCTCTGCCATGCGGATGTCAGTTGATCTTTTAGTGAAAGCTGCGCCTCCAAACATACGGTAACCAAGGACTTATTACATTACATTAGTTCACAGTGACTGACCCACCATTAAAATGCTAGCTACATCAGATTGCTATACACACACTCAGTCACACTAAAAACTCAAATCAATAAAAGAAAAAAAAAATCTTTGTAGCAAAGTTATTCTCACCACGTTTCCACATCAACCGCGACTGTAATGAATGCTTAAAAGCATACTGAAATTTTGAAGACCCAGTCAGAGCCACAATGTTCAGGCAAACAAATGGAGCCCAAAACCGAGATCTGCCATACACCTCAGCCCCTACTGACTGACTGCCTTTTCATTTGCGGGTCAGCGTTGGCCTTGTATTATTGTATTGCCCACAAACCAACAAACAATGTTGTCAGATTAATGTGGCACCGAGCACAAGGACAATATTATCCCTACAATAGGTCCCATAAATCAACTGATCTTGCAACAACCATGCAGCAAAAATAAATGTTGATAAAAACATGCCTGAATAATCAAACTACAAAAAGTTTCTGGTGGCCAGGTTAGATAATTATGAAACTATACTGGAAGGTCCAAGCCTTTGGGCTTCACACAAGGTCAGAAGATCACTGAAGCTTTTGTTATTGGGCATACAACAAGCGGCCATTCTATGATATGGCTTCAGTACATCCACCTCCTCTGGTTTCTACTAATCTCTAGTTTAATGGCCAGCAAATTATCGCTAACAATAAATTACAGCCAGCTTTAGTTGGTACAGACTAAACATTACAGGAAGGTACAACTAAACTCAAAAGAGGGACCTGAAGACAATATAAGTAGCTAAAATATTTTCAGGCAGTTATATTCCATCTTGAAGATCGTCAGGCTTCAACCTCTTGGCATGCGGCCTGGGTTTCCTCTTTCTCAGCATCACCATCCCCATCGTCATCATCTGCATCATCAGCTAGTTTAGTGAGCTCATCCTGAATCATGAGCTTAATAGACGACTTTCTTGAGGTAAGATCCGTATCAAACTTTTGACCTGCAAAACGGTCAAATTTCTCATTAGGTAGAAAATAGTCTGCTGGGATTTACTCATTCTATGGATTATAAGGTTTCAATCACCTAGGATTGCTTACTAATTATGCACACCACATATTTATCATTGCTTGTAATCAGAAAAAACACTCAACAATATTGACATAAAATGAGAACCACTATAAGCAGTTCTCAGATAATTCAAGTGAAAAATTAACAATTTTTAAGGATTACCAAGAGAAAAAATAAATTATTGGCAGTTATTCAGCACGTCAAGGTATTATACGAGATGAAGTTCAACCAAATATATTGGTCTAATAAGTAAAATCTTAAACAGTAAAACTAAGTCTAGCTCACAAGTAACATCTTCAAAGCCTTAGACCATGAACTGGTACCATATGATGACATGAGTTAAAAAGTCATAAGTGAAAGCAAACAATGAAAGTTACAAGTCCATACCTAGTTGCTTCAGAATGTCGGTGAAGGTAGCCTGGAAAAAAAAATTAATACCACTTAGATAATAAAATACAAGACTAGAAATTACTGCACTTGAAACCACTTGAAAGTTTTTCAAATTATTTTGGAAAAAGTCCCAGTTTGATTGCCAAGATATGGCAGGCTTAATGATACAAAAACTTACTGTATTGAAGTCCACTTCCCTAAGAATTTCACAAATTGCATCTCTTAGCTCATCATCAGTTGGCTGTGGCTTCTCTTCTTTAGCTTTTTCCTTCCCTTTTGCTGCTTTTTTCCCTTAAATCAATAAAAACAAACTTTCAGCATAATGGTGATTATAGCAAACTTAACAACACTGAAATGCTCTAGTCTAGCTCAAATTCAAATAATTTTGTTTAAGAATGTCATTTTGTCCACAAACTCTGGAAATTATCCAGAATATCACATGATAAAATTTTCAGATTCTGAAGACATTTTAATATTATGAACCACCATTGTAATATTTTCATAATGGCAACATCTAACTAAAAATTCCCACACTAACACCCGACCCTCAACGGAAGTTACATATATATCAATAAGGAAAAAAAATGAGAGAGAGAGGAAATGGAAGTCATTATTGTACCAGGTTTTTCCTTGGGGGTGGATTTTGTTGGAGTTGACGTCTTTTCCTTGGCGACCTTCTCATTTTTCTTCTTTCTTGAGAATACTTTTGGACTTATATCACTGTCTTCATCAACCTTGGAGTGTTTAGATGACGCTTTCTTTGGTGTTTTTTTGGGTAGCGGACTGGACTTGGTTGAAACAGTGATTTTCTTGGTCCTAGCTTTTCCACCAGATTCCTTCTTCATATTTGATGCTTTTGAACTTTGTTTGCGTTTTCCCATGTCTTCTTCAGATTTATTTTCGGATTCAATTTTGTCCTCGCTTTCAGATTGCTCATGCATCTCCTCATCAGATTTTTCCGTAACACCATTTTCCTTGTCCTCTTCGGTTTCTTCTTTCTCCTCTTCCTCTTCCTCTTCTTCTTCTTCTTCATCAGACTCGTCATCAGTGTCAGGAGTGCTCTTCTTCTCTGTCTTTGAAGCATTTTGAGTCTTTCTTTGACTCTATTAAACAGCCAATTTAAAAAGCAAAAAGAATTACTGAAATTATTAAAAGAAAATAGAAAGCCCAAAATGAGCAGCAGATTTGAACACTAACCAATCAGTTACCATTAGTCTACAAATATGAGAATTGGATTCACCATCCGTTTAAATATAGTTCAGAAACTCACAAGCACAAGGAAGCATTTCAATTGCTATGTATTGCTGCAAGAATCACAAATCATCTTTCTAATTTCAATTGGAATAAAAAAATACCTTAGCTGAATGTTTAGAAGGTGTGCTACCAGCTGTTGATGGACTTTGTTTGGCTACCCTCTTGCGCTTTTTGCTCTTATTGGACTGAGTTACCAACAGAACATCAGATAAAAGATAAGCAAAACAAGAAATCTTAGCTATATGGTACGACCAAATTTGTATACTTGTAATTAAAATGGCAGACCTCTTTCTCTGCAAGCAGCACAGTAGTTGTAGCGTGAGGAGCCACTAAAAAGTCAATCAATGATGCAACAATATCTTCCTGCAAAAGCATTTTAATGTCAATAAGACAGCATAGCTGGATATAACTTTTCACATCAGGGTTGAGAAGCCAAATTCATAAATTCTTCTGCCCTAGAAGGAAACTTCGTGAAGAAGGATCATAGCTGAGACCAGAAAATGCAGATGAAACTATAATGCATTACTCAAACCAATGGATTGGTCAGTTCTTTCACAGTCCTAAACTTTCTGTGTGATCGTACATGCATAATGCACACAAACAAAGCAATTGAAAGGGGTTCATTTTTCTTAAACAAACTGATGATATAGCGGCTACTTGATGGAAGTTGGAACACTATTGTAGCCCAAAATACACACAGAAAATTAAAAAAAAAAATTATAAGCAGCAGTGTATAACATACCTTCTTCCTTGTGGTCCTGGAAATTGGAATGTCTAGTACATCGCAAAATTCCAGCAACATCTCCTTGTTACACTTGTCAAATTTTTCTTTCACTTTGATCTTTTGCTTTTCCTGCAGGAAAGCACAAAATCAAAGTTTTCACCGTCACACCATCAAGTGGCAAACCAAACCACAAACAGTAAATAAGAAGACAATTTATTTAAAGCCTTAATATATGCTATGCAGAAAAGATCAATCCTCTTTCTTAAACATGCAGTTTTTTTACCTCATTTTTGTGCCACACAAACCCTGAGAAACGAGATATATTGCTTTTGACCTGAAATGCCTGCAAATGCAAAGAATTGGAATCATAAAAGCAAGATTAGCATACCCAAATGACCCAATAAAGGCATCCGAGAAAAATTCCCAACACCATCACATACCCACAGTGTTTATGAACTGTGTGAGCATGCATGCAGATGTCTACAATGTCATCATTGTCTACTACTTTGGGCATATGGTCAGAAAATGAATAACAAGCACATAAAGCGCAGCTTTCATATTACCTTCCCCCTCCTTCCAAATAGAATTGAATGCAGCAGTCTGAAGGTGTCATCGGTCTTCCTTCTAGTCAACTTAAATGCCACTGAATAAGAAAAAACATTAAGAGGTCAAATAATTCTCTCTTCTGCATTGACATGCATATGCATATTGACGATATTAGGCTCAATTCTGTAGAAAGTTTCTTTTTTTTGTTTTCTATAAGGCCTCAAATATTAAGAGCTCCAAAATCTAAAGGTCCACACTCCACAATATCATCTGGTGATTTAGCGAAAAAAAATTAAACGAGAATTATGAAGCCATTATTACATAAAGGTTGCATGATAATCATTCAGATTTGCAATAAAACACAATACCAGAAAAGAGGGCAACAGCACGGCACATATGAATCCAAAGAGGAGATATTAGACATACCATTAGGAATATCTTTCAATGGAGTACCACGGCCCTACAAATTCCATGTAAGTATATTAAACAAAATCCTGATGAAGCACAGAATTTAAATTCACCAAAAACTGAATTTATAAAATATTTAAAAGAAGACCTTTTCAATATGAAGTTCCCTTGAGGAATCTTTCTCAATGGATGCCACAAGCCTTTCAACAGATTTCCGCTCCCTAACAGGGCGATCAGCAACAGGAGTCCTTTGCTCTGGCTCTTTCTTCTCTTCCACCATCTTTGGCTTCTTTTCCCTAACTTTCTCTCCACTAGTCTTCCCTTTTCCATGCTTTGCGGGCCCTTTCACCTTCTTAGTCACTTCTGCCTTCTGTTCTTCATCCTCAGCCCCAGCAAACTTCTCTTTCACATCATCTTTGCTCCCCTCCTTTTCACCAGTCACCTTCTCTTCATTTGCACCATTTTCTTCTTTCATTGCTTCGGTTTTGTGATCCTCTTTTTCTTGATCTTCTTCCTTCTCTTTCTCTTCCTGGGAGTCCTTCACTTCTTCGGCTTCCTTTTCTTCTTTGGCATCCTCTTCTTTGTTTTCCTTGTCATCCTTGGCTTCTGAGTCTTCATCCATGTCCTCAGTCTCAGCTTGTTCTTCAGCTTTCTTATCTTCTTCCATTTCCTTCACTCCATCATTTTTCTTTACCTCTTTTCTGTCAGCCACAGCTTTGGCTGGTTTCTCTGTCAGGCTAGCTATCCCATTTTCTGTCACCATGGAAACTTCAGCCTTTGTTTCTTCCTCAACCATAATCAACCCAGTTCAAAGTAAACTGTTCAACAAAAAAAACCCTTTCTTGTACCTTGTCAAACTTGACAAGTTTCTTCCTCAACCGAATGCCACTAAAGGCTGCAGTAGAGAAACACTTCTCGTTCAGATCTACATACAGAAAACATGACATTTCAAGCACTTATAATTATCATCTAACAGTTTGTTAAGAATATTTTATAAGCCAAACACTCTTTCCAAACCAACCAAAAAAAATTGCCTCTCATTTTTTTCCTCAAAAAGAAACCTAAAAAGAAACCATAAAGTCCAAATGAAACAAGATCTACAAAAGCCTGAACAAGCTCCCAAACTGAGCAAAACCATAAATAGAATAAAATGCCCGTACCTTGTTGCTGAGAAAATAAAACATATTTCAAGAAAATTGTGAATGTAATCTTTGGGGTTGTTATTGCATTTTTTAAATTCAGCTAAAATACTCAAAAACAGGGCATATCAAGCTAAATGTACAAAACAAGAGTTACAGCTTTCCATACTTGAAAGGAAAAAGTACCTAAATTTTAAAGTTCAGACCTTAAAATTTCTACTGAATTCCCGCATTTTCCTAACAACCATACACATCAGTTCACCAAACACCAGCAACAAGAGCCACAAACACAGAGAAGCCGTCCGTCTAGTTGCTGAAGAAATGCACGAAGTTCAAGAAACAGAGTGACGCAAAATTATGGCTTGTTTTTCCAAATTCAGCCGATATAAACTAAAACAAAAGCCATATTAAGCTCAATTTATGGTTTGTTTTTCCAAATTCAGCTAAAATAACTAAAACAAAGGCCATATTAAGCTCAATTTTTATAAAGTATTAATTTTGCATGCCTAGAATAATAAATTAACCTCACTTTCAAAATTCAAACCTCAAAATTTCTCTTCAGTTCCCACATTTTCTTCAGCAACAAACATAGTCTACATCAATTCGACCGAAAAAATAAAAACAAACGACAATAGCAACAAATGCCAGAACACATCGAAACCCTAACCACCGACATACAACCAAATAAAGTTACCAGAACACAACAAAATTACAAATAAAATAAAATAAATCAGCAATTGAGAATTTAAAAACAATTACCAACATAAAATCTAAAAACTTACAGAGATTTTAAAACTCAAATCTCGAAGCAGAAGACTCTGAACTCCACCCGTCTTTCAGAGATTGACATTTTATTTATTTATTTTGGTAATTTCCAAACTTCCTCTCTCTCTCTCTCTCTGAAAAAAAAAATGGAGCTATTTTTGAGAATTTATTTATAGTTCGGACTTGAAATACGGATTTGAATTGCAGTTAAGTGCCACGTAGGATGGAGGGAGAAATTCGCGGTGGGAAAGAAACGGACGGATGAGATTAG
>CP135566.1:2777745-2798899 GCA_032401905.1 Swietenia macrophylla | reverse complement strand
TCAAGATTGGGACTGTAACTATGAAATAAAAGAGACCAAAACCCAGGAAACAAGTAAAAACCAGAGAAGGAACAAAGACTACAATACAAAGCAAAGAAGGCTTGGACAGAAACAATGAAGAACAGGTTTGAGACTTTGATGGTTTTCCCATATTCAGAGATCTAAAAATAGCTGGGAGATCTATAAAGCACCAGCTGGTGTGTTTCTCGTATGTATGCTTGAACCAATACCAATATCAGCTAACATCTGTAAACACTAAGAGTGACAGCTTTTTTCTGGGTTTGGAAAGTAGAAATTTCAAAGAGATGAAAGTACTGAAACAAATTTCTAGAGAAAAGAAGTTTGATACTTTCAGTGCATGCCAAATGCGGAGAAGAAGCAAAATCAGTGTTTACCAGATTCTCTATACCCGATCTCCTGCTTCCAAGAAAAACTGTAGAAAATGAGCTTTTCTTGCACTGAAATCACTTTTTTGTGCTCAAGTACAGCTTTTTACCATAGAAAAAAATGAGGGTCTTGTGATTTCTCTTAGAGGGCAAACAAACTTTTGTTCTTATCCGCAATTGATTCTTTTGAAAGGAGCGAACACTGTTGTTTTGACATTATTTCACAACCTCAAAAAGCTTTGGCTTGTCAATCCATGTGCGACACACACTCCTGTTATCACCACAAGCCACTGTAAAAGCCAACAAAAGCAACCCATTAGACAAATACTTATTGCCGACTCACATCTAAAATTTCACCTGCTTTAACATGGGTTCTTCTTTTTTTCCAATTAATTTTGAACAAATGAGCCCAGTAACACAAGCTTGTAAGTCATGTATAATGTATCAACACAGCGTTTTGCTACAGTCTGCAAGAAAAAATATACAAATAAAATATCATGCAACGTTGAAACACAGGTCAAAATAAGGCCAATCTGCAAAAGTGGCAGATACAATAAATCAGAGAGGAAGAGTACTGGGTAATCATGACAAACCCATTTTATTTTGCCTGCAATAAAAGCCAAACCCATGGAAAAACGAAAGGAATTGATACTGTGGTATTGCTCCTTTTACGTTGCTTCTTCCGAGCACATCTTATCGGCTGGTGATGTCAGGAAACCCATTACTTGGCAGCTTGTTTTCACAAGCAAATAATTGCACAAAAGTGATGTGAAAAGACCAAGCGCAAATAATGCACTGTTGATAGACTCTGAACGAATGAATGAATGAATCGACGCATGACTCCATTAACAACAAACATAAAGCTACTTTTTCAGGTCACAAGCGAAAATTAGGCTATTTAGATTGTGTTTATTTTTTTGATCCAACCCAAGGCTCGACAGAAATCAGACCGACTGCATTAATCAACTATCTTATCCCAGTTTATTCATATACATGCAATTTCATTTATACATTTTTTTGGGTTTTGCTTAAAAATGGACATTATTTGTGATAATTAAGCATAGTATTTACTGTCTGGTGGAAGGCAAAAAAGTGCATTAGAAAACAAAAGCAGTCTCTTGCAAAGATTGCTTGCCCCCTTAATGGTCTCACCCGTGCATTCCAAGTAATGATGTATATTTTCATGAATGGGTATTCACCTGATGCCAAGGCTATGTGATACATGCTTTTAATTCATACACAATAATTATAATTCTATTTAATTTATGAAAAATAATTTTATTATAATAATATAATTAATATGATAGAATTATTTTAATATTTAATTAATAAGATATAAAATTTACTTAATTTTTTATTTTTTAATTAAATAATTTTATTATATTAAAATAATAAGATCAACCCCAGGTTTTTTTTTTAATTTATTACTCTAAATCACCACCGCACATCACCAGTTCTAAAAACGAATCAATTCCGAAAACTTTAATGACTAAAATATCCTTAACACCATCCACCAGTGGCACAATTGTAAAACCAAAACGATCAAAACCATAAGGGCAAATTGGGTAATATGGGATTTGCATGCGAATAAAAATCAAATCAAGTCAAAATCAACGCTCCGTCTTTGTGGATTCTGATTCTAGGGTTAGGGATTTTTGAAAAAGAAAAGGAAAGGAAATAGGTTGCGTTTTTCTAATTTCACTGTTGAGCTCTAATATTATATAAGCTAACGGTCGCAACTGCTTGTTTCGGGTTTTGTTTCGGTGATTGGCTTGATCGGATCGCTCTCTCTCCGGGCTTCATCGCCCTGTGGTCATTAAAATCCATGATCGTCAGCGTAACATGGACTCCTCTCCGGTGCACACCACTCCTCCAGTTGAAGAAGAAGATGAGTGGGGTATGTTATTGCAATTTCGCCCTTTTCCTTAGTCCATGAAAAGCAGGAAAATTGTGAAAAGGTTTAGATCTTTCTTCTTAGCGTTTATTTAGTTTACAATTCATTTGGGTTTTATGTTTTGGTCAAATTGATACGGGTAAATAGTGAATATGTTTTCTTTCAATCTAGGAATGGTGTTGCTTTGTGTGTTAATTGTAATTGTATTTCAAAACACTTGGTGGAAAGGGTTGCTTTTTGAACTTGGAAGTGATGTGTTGGTGTGTACATTATAGCCAGTAAATAAATCCCACGCAGCAATAGTTCTTGTAAGAATTTGAGTGATAGAATGTTTGTTTATTTAAATTGCGTGGATTGAGTAATGCTTGAGTTTTCCTTTTAAAGCAAGATTGTTTATGCTATAACCAATTTCTTCTGCACTTCTTTACTGCCTTTGGCAATCTAAGTAATCAGATATTAGGTAGACATGGTAACCATCAAACTTACATATATTATCGTATTTTATGTTTATTTTTTATTTTCAGTGCCGTGTTTGTGCTTAACATGTATGTTGAACAAGAGAATTTTATCATTTACTGCTTGTACTTTCGTCAGTTATCATAATTCAAATTTAGTTGTCCTTAGCATAGTTTTCACGCTGACTTTAATGTTTGGCTTGTGATGCTGTGTGTCAGACACTGAGGGATTCGTGATACCAAGCTTGGAAATAGGAGACCCAGATGACCGTAAATCTGATGCTATAGAAGTAGAAAGCTCAAAACCTCCTTCTCCAAAGGTGCTATTGCAAGCTCATAATTAGATATGAATGCTCTTCCATTCAAGCTTGTTTATCATGGAGACCTAATAACAATGTTACATTTTTCTTTTTCCTTTTGGTACATTACAGGCTAAAAAAGAAGAGAATATCTATCTTGGACCACACGGTGCCCCACCTTCACAATCAAAGCATCAGGAGCTGAATTCTTCCAGCCGTAAGCAGCGGTTTAAGCAGAAACTGAGGGAAGCTGACCGGAGGACCAGTGGATCTGGGAGGGAGAATAAAGTGGAAAATCTGCGCAAACTTCTTGGTGGTGGTGGTGGGAAAGTAAGTGTCAACATGTCAAAGGGCGGTTCTGCTAGGGATTGGCTTGACCCACATTGCCATGAGTCGCAGTTTGAGAAGTGGCATCCCCAGTGAGTAGAGCTTTGGTTTGCTTGAGATATCAATCTATTTACAAACTTGACTTTGGTGGCAACAACTGTCACAAAGTTTAATCCTTTTGGAGACTACATTTTTATCGAGCTATGTATTCAGACAATAAGTCAATAATTAAACCTTTTACTATTACTGTTGTTGCAGAAAGCATTACACTAATAAGAATAATGTTCTTTCAAGTTCTGTTTGGATTTCTCAGTTGTCGTCTAACCAAGCTTGTACTTGCAAGTTATTGCCTTCCTGGAATTGATTTATGCTATTACGTCCATCTTCAGGCAAATGATTTGTTTAGAACGAGTGCGGTCTTCAGCTTAATGGGGAAGTGAAATTAGCACACTACCTCGTAGAAGTAGTAATGATCTTGACACTTTGTATACCAAAATAAGATTTCATTCATTAATCAGAACAAAAACACAAAGTTAATTGTAAAAAAAATGTTAATCATTTTAATGAATCAATGATTATTGACGTGCGCTCCTATCCTCAAAAACGATTTCATGATTTCTACTTGATCCGCCCTGATGCTACTGCTCAACAGGTTTTCGCGTCACATCCTCAGAGAACCTCGTGTCCACATTCTGAAATTTCATTTGATGCCAAGGAATTCTAATCCAGTTGCAGTGGGTGTCAAACCGTTCTGAGACAGATACTGGGCGTCATAAAACTTACTCAGATGCCTCAGCCCACTGTCGCATAGAATGGTAACAATTGTGTGACCAGGGCCAAGCGATTGTGCCACTCTGACAGCTCCAACGCAGTTCACTGCTGAAGAACTCCCCAGAAAGAGCCCGTCGTTCTTCACAAGAAACCTGGAAAGTACAGAGGATATGCGTTAAAGCCAAGTGAAGCATCCTATTGCTTCCAAGTTAATCGATGGAAGGAATTGGGAGTCCTTTACGCAGACGCACTTTTATCATCTCAGAATTTATCCAGAAAGGGAAAAATAAAAGTAAAATAGTACAAGTGACATAAAACCACCATCTTTGATTCCACCACAGCATCCAAAGGAACTCACTCTCAACAATGAAAGAGATTTTTATAGACTAACCTTGACATTTCAACAGCCTCCCTATCTGTGCCTCGAAAAGCCCCATCAAGTTTTGCCAACATAAAATTTTGCGTTAGTCTATTAATCCCAATCCCTTCTGTTATTGTGTCAAAGGGATTCTTTAGTCTTCGTCCTTCAGCTTCCTCTTTAGTGTACATTACTCCTCTTGTTACCTTATTAAACAAACTAGAACCTGGAGGATCTATCAGGAAGCATTTGATGTTTGGATTCTTTTCCTGTTGAACATGTCAGAAGGAATTTAAACAACATCCCTGGCATTATGGGCATGAAATTTGAGATAGAGAAAGAATTTTGACCTGGAGAAACCTGGAAACGCCAGCTATAGTGCCACCTGTGCCTGCAGCCACAACAAATGCATCTAAATGACCACCAGTCTGTTCCCAAATCTCAGGCCCGGTACCATCATAGTGAGCCCTGAAGTTTGCCATATTTTCAAACTGATCTGCAAAGAAACCACCACTACAATCACTGGGAAAAGCTGAACTTTTTTGTGCTCCATCAGATCCGTAACCATTAATATGCTCTCTCTCTTTGCCATCTTTGAAGGCAGCTTTCTGATGCTTTGACGCTAAGTCATTTGCTTCCAGTGCCCGTCTCCTTGCAACATTGACAAAGTGGTCTCTGTGTGTGATTGACACTGGTCTTACCCTCTCTACTGTTGCTCCAAGAGCCTCAATAATTTGAGACTAAGACAAGTTCCAATAGAGAAATGGTTTAATGCGTCAGAATAGAAGAAAGTAAGGGAGAAATGATAGCAAGATTTACAATAAAGCTACCATCTTATTCATTCACTATAAAGGATGCACCACTTCTCCAATGCACCTAACTGCTGCGTTTCCACCTTTAAGAATGGATGATTAAGTCTCATGTCATCCTTCCATGTTTATTACATAAATAAAATTAACAATTCAGGTAAAAACTAAGAAGCAACCTCCTTTTGGATGGAATTATTAAAAAAAAATATGTTTACAGTGACTTTTTACCAATAACTACTTAAAAAATGATTATAGGATCTGCCTAGGAAAAAATATAGTTCTTAAATTTAATGTGGATCAAACAAAATTGCCTCTGATGCAGATATTTTCACACAAGGCAGCAGCAGGACTCTCAGAGTAGGTACGAGTAGCAATGCACCCAAAAATAGTTCATCCATGTAAATTCATACAACGCTAATGCCACACACACACACACACACACACACAGACACAAAAATCAGGTAGTATTAAGCAAAAAATCGGGGCTGTTGCAGGAATCATAACATTCTTTGCCAGTTAACTTGTTCAAAAATACACAAGTGCACACCTTCTCAATGGCAGCATCATCAGGGATAACAACATGGCATTTGCATCCATAGTTTGGAGCAACTGTAGCAATGCTTATAGCAGTGCTTCCAGCACTCCCCTCTGTTACTATCCCACCCTCAGTTAGCTTGCCCGATTCCAGAGCCTGTACAGACCACGCATTACAAAATCTCTAATAATGAAAAATCTAAGTGCCCTTTTCATTTCCCAATATTTCAAAGCAACCAAAAAAATATGAAAACAATTTACCTCTTCAATAATTTTGACAGCTACTCTATCCTTCACACTGCCTCCCGGATTCAGAAACTCGCACTTTCCAAGAATCTAAAACAACCCAAAAATAATAATGATAAGATTAACAAATCAACCAGAAATCGAAAACTGATCTTCCTCCAAATACATGCACATAACACACGAACAAGACATTAAATCTAGAAGATAGAGAAACAATTGAAGAGAGAAAAAAAATCAAAGCTTGAAATTGAACAGAAGATAAAATTCTAGCTTGAAGAAAGCGAAAGATGCAGATTACAACTTACTTCACATCCAGTGGCGTCGGAGAGGCTGTTGATACGAATCAAAGGAGTGTTTCCAACGGCGTCAACGAGTCCTTTTCTGGGTTTTAGTTTCTTCTTCTTGCCGAAGAATAAAGGAAAGTTGCTTCTTTTGCATGATTTACATAGATAACAGTAAGACACGACGGCTATAGCGATTGCGGCAGCCGCTGCAATAGCTCCTCTATCCCTCAGAGGAGCCATCGGTGCGGCTCGAATTTGAGACCTCCACAGTTACGAAAATTATAGAGCAAACCGCAATGAATCGTTTAATGTTATCGGACACGCTCGATTTTGTTGAAACGAGTCGTCGTTTAATCATAATCTCATTGTACGCCAAGTCGGTTAATAATTTATTTTTTAGTGGTTCAATTTACCTGAAAATTAAAGATTTTGTCGGTTGAGTCTATTTTAATATTAATACCAAGACTAATATTTTATTTGTAATATTTAACATTGAATTATATAAAGATTTTATTATTTTAAATTCCATCAATTAGTATATTATATTTTTATTTTAATATTTATTTCAAATTATTTTTAATATATAGGCCCGATTCATGTGTCAATTTATTTTGACAGATAAATAAATTATTTTATTTAAATTAAATTCTTAGATTAAGACTTTGTTATTATTACGATAATTATACCATATTTTAAAAATAAAGCTAAAATATTATTTATACCCCTAATTTTTACTAAAACAATGCATATCATTTAGATGGGTTTTAGCTAATCATACGATGGAAGAAAAAAAATACAAAAAAAAATTTTCGAACATTTAACCAAAGGAACGAGTATTTACGTATCGTTCAAAATTAAATTGTATTATAATGTAGTATTATTTACATAAAGTAAATAGTGTATTGATTATTATCTAATTTAATTTTTGATAATCATAAATATAACAACATAATACAAATTTGGGTGAGATAAATTGATACAAAGACAGAGTTAAAAGGAAGTAAGTAGAAACAAAAGATTTTGTGTGGAGGTCAAGTGCACTGCCTGGCTATTATCGTCCGGTACGGGGAATTATTCCAATTTAGAATAACTTTTAAACCTCGAATTGCTCCAAATCCACCGTGCCACTTATCATCTTCCACCGCAAACTTACAAAAACTTGGGTTTAAAGGTGAATCGGTTTCATACCAACGCACAAATAGCCGACAGATGCTTTCAGTGAAACGACAAACGGTTATGTCGTATCTGCACATCCAATTAATCCTGGAGGTGAAATGTCATAATCACCCTTCTTCATCGCTTCTGATGATTGGCATTGAGAAACTTGAGTGTGTGACATAGGATGGATGGATTTATTACCAATCAAATAATTATAATTATAGGGAGTGTTAAGAATTATGTTAGTGTGACATTTAATCTATAATCATTATAACATAGAATGACTAGTTTAGCCTTTTAAGTAAAATAAAATAAAATTTTAAATTATAAAATAAAAATAAATATAAAATAAACAATAATTACCACTTAATAAAATTTCAATTTTAATATTGTTTCGTTGCTTAAAAAAAATTTTAAATTTTAAATGAATTTTTTAAATAAAATATTTATCAACTTAATAATAATAATAAAAAAATAATAAAATATAATTAATTTTAATTTAAATTTTGTTTTTCAATTAATTTTTTAAAATTTCAGTGAACCCACTGTATCAGCTGTTTCAAAACAACTTCTGATTGAAATTATGATTTACCACTAATGTAAATAAGATGGTAGTTCGTTCATTCACCAACATCACAATGCAAAATGGGCATTTTAGGAAATAAAAAATGTAAAATTAACCACAGAAAGAAGAAGCATGAAAGTGGCAGAACTATGAAGAAGTTCAAATTTTACCATCATTCATTGGTTCATCTGTCTCTATTGAAAACCAAAGAAAACAAACATTTGTCTCAGAGAATCTCTGTGCAAAAAGAGATAACAACAACAACAACAATAACACTAATCAAGCAGACACCCTTCCCTCTTTATTTCTCTCTCTCTCTCTTTCTCAATCTGATCTCTTTCTGATTTCTCTCTATCAAGCTATGGAGATCCAAGAAAAGCTTCTCAAGTTCAAGTTCCACATAGCCTTTGCCCTAGTTTTCTCTGTTATTATGTTTTCTATTATCATTCTTGCTCCAAGTTTCCTCACAATTTTAGCCTACTTTTGGCCTCTATTTCTGTCCACAGCTCTGTTTCTAGTTGCAGTCATCTTCTTTGGGAAGACATCAGTTCCAGCTTCAGATTCTTCTTCTTCTTCTGGTGAAGGCCTTCTCGATTATGTTGCTGGACATCATCATCAACCCACAGTTGCCCCACCAGAAGTTGCAGCAGCAGAAGTAGTTGAAACTTCGACTAGTATCAAGTCTGAGTAATAATATTTTCACTTTGTAACTCCATCAATCATCAGATCCTCGTTTCGATTCACAGTGTAATGATAATTAATCTCTAACTTTTTTTTTTTTTTTCTGGGTTTTCATTTTTCTTCCCTTTGGACTTTGTAGTTAGCAGAATGCTGAACTGTTGATTATGGGAAGAAGACGAATAGTTTTTTTATTAGAACAGTTTGCTCTTCTCGGTGTTCGATCCTCCCTTCTCTTTCTTTCCTTTGATGTTTAGATTGACAGCAGTGGACCCCTTTGCTTTAATTGTTGACGTTGATGATCATGATATATGATGCCGTTCATGTTATTCTTCACTATGCTTAGATTCCTTTAAATAAAAAATAATTATTAAAAAATAATTTTAAATAAAATAAAATATTTTACCCTTGATTAGAGTAAAATTATTAAATAGATAAATATTAAAAAATATTTTAAATTTTAAAATAATAATAATAATAATATTATTATTATTATTATGGATTGTCGAGAATATTTTTCTCACTTTGTATAATTACCTTGGTTCTCCACACATGGACTCGGCGGTCTGTCTAGTACGACGCCGGCCTACTTGTACATCTGACGTTGGATTCGCTTCTCGTGTGGGCCCAGACGCGGTTTTATGGAATTATCATCGGTTGACCAAAAGTGATAGCCATGTGATTGTACGGTCAACTGTGGGTTCTGTGGAGGCAATAAATAATTTGTGGCGAAGATTGAATTCAAGAGTTGATGATTATCTTTTGATGATGGGACCACGTGATTTGGGCCCCAATTTTCTCGATCATTCAAATTGAGACAATGCATTTGAAAAGTATTGGGTTCTTGCTGGCAAAATTTCACGGATTTAATTCGGTTCCGGGGCTGTTTCGGGTCTGAACTTTTCAAGGACTACTAAATTAATTTCATTAAAAAATTATTTTATTATTTTAATTAATTAATTAATAATAAAATATAAAAATTAAGAATTCTGTTATTTTTTTTAAAAATTATATTTATATATAAATTGATCAAAGAATAAAAAAAAAAAGGCAGGAGAAAATACTCTATTTTATTAATTACGATGGTACACAAGAAAACAAGACATAAGTAAGGGCAGCAGTTTTTCCCGACAGAACAAAGGTATAAGCTTGCCCTGAGATTGGCCAGTGAAGATGAATCCCAAGGGAGCTTCGTATTGACAACGAAAGTGGATATTAATTTACAAAAGCGGCACAAATATCTTTGTTATATATTCCTCATAAATGCAGTGTTATTGGTATATAGCTGACGGAAGGAACAGTCAGGTCAGGTCAGGTCAGCTCAGCTTTTTGTTTGAGGATCATGGGCAAGAGTTGCATCCGACCTCGACGAGGTTCCTGACTGATCAACATCAAGATCCTCAAACTCTTCCATTACTAGTGTAATATCTTCCTGGTTAATCTTCCCCATTTCTCTGAGCTTACGTAATACGAATTCAGCAGCACTGTGGAAAAAGAGGAAGGCAGAAACAAAAAGAATCAATGGTAGCTTAAACGAGAGGCAAACAAAAAACTGAACAAGATGAGCACAAGCTTAGAATCTTTATCAATTAAGCTTACCTAACAACACCATCTTCATCAATATCGGCTGCCTCCAAATCTCCCTTTGTCATTCTCCGAGTAAGAACCCACTCGACCAGAGCCCTTTGTCTGTTTACAGTATTTATTTCGACAACATAGAGATAAAACCGGGCTATAGAAAGAGTACTGGTTGAAATCCAAAATACAGCAAAAATACGTCCTCCTGTAGATGAGAAGCTCTTGTCACCATAGCCTAAGGTTGTGATGGTGGTACAAACGCAATAGAAGGCGTCAATGAATTCCATTTTCTCAACTAAACAAAGGAAGATGGTACCACCAATAATGTGAACCAACATAAGGACCAACGTTATGATGAGCTTGAATTTCAGTTTGTTGGTTTCAATCTGCTTTAGAATATTGGTCGGGCCACTTTTTTGATGCATGTGAAGGGTTTTAACCAGCAAAATTTCCTGCTTGTCGGCCAAATAATCTACTACTTTGCTCAGTATTAATCCACCTAGAGCCATCCCTGAGAAGACAAAGGCACAGGCAAGAAGCTTGGATAGGACGCTATTAGGCACAAGGTCTCCATATCCAACTGTTGTCACCGTTACGATGCAGAAATAAACAGAATCCAGAATTTCATTCGTCTTCTTTCCTTCGATTTGATTCCTGACAGTGTAGAAGCATATGGTGCCCATGCCAAGGTGGACGGTGAGGTATGCAGCAATCTTCCTAAAATTCGGGCGGGGTTTGCCAAAAATGGTTTCAGAAGATGGAATTGATTCTTTGCCATTCATGGCTGGAGCATTAACATCTGCGACGGGAGCACTTCTACAGTAACGAAATCTTCTTTTCTTAAGAGCATCTTTGTTATTCGTTTGAGGCGTCGGATCTACCAATCCTGAGAGCCCCTGCTGGTTTGCACCATTGCAGGCCATAATGAGATAGCAAAAGTTGATCGCTATTCTGACCTGCAAATTATTCAACATATTAACCTAATTACATCAGCTAGGTTGTTCAGAACCAACTTCTTCAACCTTGGAATTGTGAACATAGTTACCATCAAGTATATCTGTTCAATTTGTACGAAATGGACAACATGTTTTGGGCAGTAAACGCATGTTTTCCAATCTGCTGATAGCAATGCAGAATTTTCAATCCAAATTATGGACAAAATAGTTTTAAATTGCAGCTTTCTCTCAAGATCGATCCAATTCCCTTACTTTTTCAGTCCCAAGTCAACATGAAGGTGACATGTCCAAACAATTCTTCAAACCAACCAAACTCATGGAAAAATGATTGAATAATCCAAATTATGATTTACTACAACTTCCTTCTTTATTTTCCCAGGTTTTAGGAAATTAACTGAATTAACTAATCTGGATCTAAATACAAATAAACCAAGTATAATTTCTAACGTATGCAAGATTTCTGTAGTAATGATTTACCAACAAACACAATGCCAACATTAAATTTTCGCAATAAACAACAGAACAATATAATCAAAGACTATAATTAAACTAAATGCTTTCCAAATTAAAGATGCAAGTCTCAGCATCAAAACAAAAGAAGGAGATATCCAAATAGAGCAATGATTAAGTTCAGAACCCTCACTATCAAGCTGACATTACAGAACTCCACCCCGGATCAAGCAAGAAACTTCTATAACGAGAGTGTGTCGTGAGACTTACCAGATGAAGCAAGCTTCTTTATAAACCCAGTTTTAAGTGCTTTTCACAGAAGGTATTCTCTACGAAACTTCTCTGAAAATTCCCGGAAGATTCAAGCAATTTGATCCCTTCTGCAGTCACTTGGCTGTTTTCAGCTAAGCAAGCTAGATTCTGTATATTTACTCCTGGAGTGAAAAACAAACTGCTGCTCCTTTTTCCTGTTTCGGATAGAAGATTGAAGTTGTTACAGGAAAGAAGACAGACGCAAGTTATTCGGTTCGGATTGTCTGGAAAATCTCAAAGTTTGTAGCCTGGTTAGTTTTTGTTCTTGCCAACGTTGGTTTAACATGAACTGACACTGCGATTAAATCGATAATGTCATTAATTTTTATAAGAATCATACTCATTGTCTACCTTACATTGGATTGTCTGCTACACATCAAATTTAGTCATATATTTTAAATATTTTATTAATTATTTTAAATTTTTTATTTATATTTTAAATATTTTTATTATAAATTTTAAATTTTTATTAAATTATTTTAAATTTTATATTATTATTTTAAATTATTAATTAAAAATTATATAGTACACCGCATATATATTAAATCTTATTCATATGTCTTTGATAATATATATAATAAAAAAAGTAATTGAAGTATTGAAATCTTGGTACTTGAAATGGGCCAGGCCAGCCCTTTCATCTCAACATGCGCAATTGCTTCGAGAAATCAGAGGTACTTAGCGTCAACAAAAAGCAAATAAGGCACTTTCATTTCGATTTCTATATAATTTTTGTTTCTTCTTTTGGGTTTCCTTTTTCAAGTTTATATATGTCTGTTTCTTGCAGAGTTCACGAAGTCAATTGTGAAAGAACTAAGCGAGGGACGATTTCTATTGATTTCCGCCTACCGGTTCAGAAACTAGTGCTCAAATCTCGATAATTTACTTTGAATTAGACTTAAATTTGAGTTGAAAGAGTTATTAATTGATTTGGATGTGTTTGGGAGTTGTCAGTGGAGTGCCCTTTTGTGTAGAAGGGCTTTTGTAAATCCGTTGTTAATGATTTGAGATTGAATTCTAAACTCTTTAAATCCACACCAGAAAGTTTCAAAAGCTGTTGTCCTTGCTGTTCAGATAATGTAAGAGCGACACCGTTATTTGCAAGAGAATTACTGTGGTTTAGTAATTTACCTTTTGTCTTCATCATGTAGGCGTCTGTTGGAAAATCTGGAAAATGTTTCGTATGTATGTGCTCAAAATGAAAGCGTAAATAAACAACAGTTTGCCTTGAAAGAAAGAAATGATGTGCCAACTTATTTTATTGCCACAAGGTTGTTGTAATACATATAGTTCAATTTATACTGTATGGTTCTTATTTTCATTTTTTGAAAGGTGCCCACAACTTATACCCCCGCTTTACACCACCGCCAATGCTATCACTGCCACCTTGGCCTCCGCCACCATGACCACCACTACCACCACCACCACCAGCAGTTAGTAACTCTTCATCAGCACTGCCGCAAGCGGTGGCTGCACCTTAATTTTGTAGCAAAAAATGTTGTGATAACCTTTGGTTTAATATTCCCAATTTGATTTACTTTTGGGCTGTTTGCTGTTAATGATTATGCCGATGATCTGTTGATTAATTGATTCCATATATATTTCAATCTCACTTCTTCCTCGATTTTCAAAATGTTGTAGCATAATTTGAACTATGATTACTCCTAATTTTATGTACTCAGCAATCACTCTCTAGCGTGAACTTGTACATAATTCTTAACAGTTCAGCATTAATATCTGATAACTGACTGCTGAATTACTAACAACTAACTGTGAGTTTGTATTTTCCCAAATACAGATGGCGAATCAGAGAAAATTTGTGTCTTAGGGGCAGAGGTACATTAAAAAGTTTGTAAATTTAAGTTTCCAGCTAGCTGCAGCTTGTTCTTGTTGTGTGGTGTAGAGAGGTTGATTTCATGAAGCGTGGAAATGGAGTGTCCATGGCTTATGAAAACAATGAAATGAAACTAGTCTTTTCTTGTCTTGTATTGTCTCTTTCAAAGCTAAATCAATAGAACCCATAACTTTACCAAGAAGCTTTATGTTGCCTGCAGTTCAGAAACCTGTGAAATTGGATTTAACCATTCAGTCAAAATCATCTGCTTGTTGATTGCCACACCTTACAGCATGCACAAAATGTGGATAATTAGGAAATAATTAACATTAGCCCACATCTTTTCTTATTTCTTTTTCATTCTTCAGGGAATGCTGTGACAGATTGTTGTTGTTCTTTGTTGCCACATTCTTATTGGCCAAAACTACAGGCAACGGCAACATAATTATTAATTTCAAAGGGTGTAATTTATATGGTGAATGAATTCCTTCCTACCTTGCTTGAGTTGTATTTGAAATCACATCAATATTTTGGCCTGTTGTTGCCATCAATAATTCCATGTACTTTCATCAGTACAATTTTTTTCTTCTTTTCTAGACTTGTAGATTTCTGTATGGCAACGCGTTTGCAGAGAGTACTGAATTGATGCAACCTGAATGCATTTGTGGCGCAGAATCTGGGAATATCTTGTCATACTATTTATTTGTGTATCGTATCATATGAAAGTTGCAGGAGCTTGTTTTAATGGCGTGTGTTTGCGGTTGTATTCATAATTATATACGCGTGTATTCCGTTTGCTAGCACATAGAATGCTTGCTTTCTAAGTTAGAGAGATTTTTTGGTAAATTATTGGAATCGATACATCAAGGTTTCTATGGGCCAGTTTCCATTGATTTCTCAGATACCCCACTTCAATTAATATATTCTTTTCAGGATTTGAACCACCTTAGCCTTTGTTTGCACTCTTAGGTGTATCCATCTCTCATTATTTTTGTTCGGATTCAACCAAAATGATTTTACCAATACATCAGCTCCGCCGACTGATTTGACACTCACCCAATCGTTCATCTCACACATGTACAGCTGAGCAGTGAATCCGGAATTGCAGATTTTAACCTCCATTAATCTCTTAAGCTCCATCTAATAATTCCTGGTTAGTCTTTTCTTGCACTCGAATAAGGAAAATGAGACACGTTTCAGGAACATAAACGTTAGAATTGAACTTGTATCTCATCTCTCCATCATTCATGTATGGTTTTTTTTTTTTTTTTTTTGCCTCTTTAAGTGAAGAGGGGTCCTTAAATTCAGTGATGTGCCAAAGATTCAATGTGAAATTGATTTCACTTTGAAGAAAGAGGACCCCATATCCATATTTCATAAGAAGAAGAGGAAGAAGCAGCAGCAGCAAAAGAAGATACAAGGGATGAAAATGAAAGGTGTTGAGTTTACAACCACACAAGTGTAAAGAGGTCATTGATTCTTTTGCCACCTGTATTAGCATATAGCAATTTCAATCTCTTTCAGCCATAAGAACATATTTATGTGTCATTTTGCTGTAATAACATTATTATCAACCCTTTTAATTCCCCTTTATTAGATTAGTCGCTACCAATACTCTCCTTAAGCATATGTTTGCCCATTTTCAGACGACTACGTCTTCTTATACATATCAAGAGCTGAAAAGAGAGATTCCATGGCTACAAAAACTGGACGAGGAGTTGACATGTGTGAATGGGAGCTTGACATATGTCTTGAAAAAGTTGCAGAACATCAATCTTCTGGGTTTGATCTTGGCACTTAGCATATCATATACATGTATGTGGATGCATGTACAAGTTTTGGTACAACATGGATACAAAGAACAGTTTGCACGTGTAAAGTAAAATTGCATCTCGATCATATCATATAGATAGACATGTACATATATCTCGTCTTGTTTGTTTCTTCAATGAGCAGCCGTGCATGAATCACCTGTCCGAATTAACATTCATTAATCATCGTATACACTTTTGAAGAGACGGAGGACGTACAAGTTAAAATTTTCTTCTGGGTATAGAAATTCCGGACATGAATCCACTGAAAAAGATTAATCCCGGAAGTTTATGAAATCATGAATGGCATTGAACATGAGCTTCCACTATGATAATTGCCACCGGCTAATATTTTCACCAGACCTAACACCATTAATTAATTAATAGAAACCTTAAATGTACCGTGACTAAGACCACAAGCTAAGCTTAATGAGCCGACCAAATCACCTGTTTCTTCAGAAGCAATCATTATTCTTATTTGATAAGTTTTGCTTCCACTCAATTACTTGCCCACCTTTGTCCCTTTCCTGAAAACGTTCCCAAGTCAATGGGATTGAAAAACCCCAGCATAATTAAATTTAGGAACAGCAGCAACGTTATGCAAAATCATTGTATTATTATATAAGAATCATCATATTAATAGGCCGTGTTTAAATTAAGTAAATGAAAATCATGTTAGCCTCAAGTCACAGCAAGAAGCAATCCTTATCAGAGGGGCCTCAATATCTAATAAAAAGATAGCAAGTCACAAGGGAAACGCTGCATAGATATAGGTAGCCCTCCTAGCCGCCACTTCTATTACATCGTTATATAGTTATTTAAGTGGGATCAGTAAGTAACATCTGATTGGACGACTTGTAATTCAATCACAGATTAAATTTACAGTAAATTAATTAATCCCAAATAATCTCAGCCACATATCTGATCAGGAAAATTAACAATAAGCATATGGTTAGCATGCATGGGAGTTCTTTTTGTGTCTGAATATTTGTATAATTAGCCATTATATACAATAATTGAAAGATATATTCATGCAACATACATACAATATAACAAAGTTTAGAAATGGACAAGAACAACCAGCAAACATATTATTAATTAGACATACAACTCTATCTACAACTGAAAAGGCATATAAAATTCAGAAAATTAATTATACATATGTGATATTAAGAAGTTGATATTCTTTCTTTAAACCATGATAAGTTGCTGTCGAGCTTCAATTCTTAATTCTTCTTTCATTTTCCTAATGAAATCGTCAAATTTTTTGTTTAACTCCTCCGTACTCAACATCCCATTTTCTTCTTCTTCTTCTCTTTCATTCTCTTCTTCTTCTTCGGGTTCTTGTATAGAGAAGCAAACCTCTGGTTCTTCGATATTTTCTTCCAGAACATCTCCAGTTTCTTGTCCTTCTCCTCCTTGTTCTTCATGTTTTTCCTCTGTGAACTTTTCAGCTTCTGTTTCGAGTGTTTCTTCACTCTTGTACTCAGAGTTTTCTCTTCTCTCCATGGCATTTTGTTGTGTCTGATCAGTATTTTCTACAACAGCTTCTTTCTCTAGCAATGGTAGTTGATCAGTTGTTTCCATCATCATGTGGGACTGTGAGTCACCCTCATAATTCTTGAAAGATTCATGATTTGTAAGATTATATCTGGAAGATGATGAAGAAGAAAATAAACCAGAGTACTTTGCAAGAAAAACAAGGAGTCCATTGCAAAGGAGGAATGTGCAGTTCTTGTCCAAGGTGTGGCTGAACAATTTTATGGGTAAGGTAGAGAAATAGAAATTGAAATAATGGAGCAAAGACAGCAAAGTTGAATTGGAAAACAGAAGGGAAAACACAGAAACTGAAAGTATCAATTTGGCAATAACCCTTTTCACAAACTGAGACCTTATAAACTGGCTCAAGCTCTTATGTTCCTGAAACTCACTTTGATAATCCATGAACTCTTAATTTCTTCTATTTTGGGTTCTTGCTTATTTTGAGAAGGAAGGTAATGGCAAATGAGATGAAATCTTGAAGAGTGTTGAATGAAAGTTGTGGGTTGGAATGTGTAAATGAAGAAACCGTGAACACCCTTATATAGAGAGAAATATTGATTTATAGAGCTATTAGTTTACAAAAATAACCCTACTTTTTGCATGCAATTTTTGGAGGCAGATATAGATATATAGATTAAAAAAAAGTCCCTTTTTTTTGTTTGACAAATTACCTCATAACAACACGTGTAAGAGAGATTTTTGACATCAATAATTATGAAAGAACAAATTAAACCTATGTCTTGTCACATAATCTATGCAATATTGCACCAAAAATCTCCCTAATATTTATCTTAAAGAAATTACACCTTAAGATAATTGATGTCATCATTTGTGTGTACCTTTTAATTGGGGGTTCAAAGGCAAGCATCTACTATTGAGACTTGTCTGGTGAAACAAGGTTGCCATTTGGATTTGGAGGAGTTATTCCATTTTACTTGATTGTTTTGAACTTTCTAGATGCCCTTTCCTATTAGGTAAGAGTCATCTTCTTATTTACCAATTTGAAGAAGACTGCCAGGTTTTTTTTTTTTTTTTGGGCTACATGATTGTGTTAGTGGTGGCATTCTCTTAGTAGCTTGGGACCAAACCCTCTGGGGGAAAAAGATAGATAGCTACATGTATATCTTTAGATTAGTACAGATTAAGTCCCAATGATTTTGAGGATGAAAAGTCATAATCTTCCATATACAAAAGATGTTATAGCTTTTTGTAATGGGTGATTATTTTTTATTTAAGGGTTTTCAGTTGGAATGTATAAGCAAAAGTGATGGTTGCTGTATGCTTTGTTTGGTATTGGGATTCTAGATTTAGTGCATTTGAGACTTGAACTTGTGAGCATAGTTGAGAATCTTAATCAAAATTGTTTCTATCTTCTCTTTAATACAACTTTGATCATGCATAGGTGGAGCTTTCTGTAAGAAATTTTATATGAATCTATTAAGAGATTGGTGCAGAAACAATTTCAATTGCTCCACCAAAGTGGAAGTATTCTACAGTGAATAGACAATCTCAGATTCTTTTCTTACAAGCTAATCCATGCTAGACAAACAACAAAAGTAAACAAAAATACTCAACACAACGTGAATATTCTCACAAGCAAAAGCCAAAATGAGAAAGAACTACTTTTAGTTTCTTCACCAACTATCTAGAATACCCACCAAACATTTCAATCAATTCAGCCTTTAACAGGTGCTGCCATTACCACAAATGAATATGCTACTTAGCTATATTTTCTCTGTACAAGATTGGATAATTTTCTTCTAATCTTAATTAGCATATATCATTAGTTATTATACTCTCAGATTTTCATGTTGTAAAGCAGAGGGCTACTTGTCTGGCCTCTGAGCATTCTTTTATAAATGATTTTGACTCTTAACTTTATTTTCCCTTTTACTTTTTTAATTTTCCCTGATTCCTTCTCTCAACCCCGCCTTTTTGATTTTGTTGGGTATGCAGAACCTGAAAGTTGCAGCATTTTAATTCTTTTGCCCTAACAATACTGTATACTTTTTATAAAGTTTTCATACCCATGAAGCAGAAAAGGGAATAAATATATATCCTTAAGGGTTTCTGATTTCATTTTAGGAGGGTAATAATTTATCCAGAAAGTAGAGGTTATCAAGTGAAAACAATCGAAAAAAAAATGTCTGGGTTTTGAGCTGCAGAGTGGACCTGTGATCAACTAACTTAAGTGGTGCCCATTTTGATTGAATGATGTGAATTTGGAACAGTAATCGAACGGTTATTTGTCAAAGGGGCACAAGAAAATCAATAATGATCAAGTTTTAGAATTTCCATCCATCACGAGACAGAACAACAATTGATATTGCGGTGGTCTTCAGGAATTGAGTCCTGGCTTGAAATTTTGGTAACTGCAGCATTACTCTTGTTAACAACATTGCAGAAACTAGAGATCAGCTTTATAAGGATTTATATGCTAATAACAGCAATTCTGATACATATTTTTATGACTTGCAAGATTACTTACAGCACAAGAAATGGGAGACTCAATCACAAGAATCATTTCTCAAAAAAAGAAAAAAACAAAGAACTATGGAAAAAAAAATCAAAGTTGATCGGGGCCACAGGAAAGTATCCATGGCAAAAGCCCTTTTCTGATCAAGGTTTCCATGGAAACTAAGGCCATACTGCTTTAAAAGCAAGTCCAGTTTCCATTCTTCCGTCTTCTCATAATCTGATTTTCTGTACCTTGGATAATGAAGAGGCATTTGGAATCTATTCGGATACTCTTCTTTTTTGATCTGGGAAGCTTCTTCCCTTCTGTCCTTAAACCCTTTGAGGTTTCCCTGGAATAATTTTCCCACCTCCTGGCTGCTGCTTGTGCTTGTGCTTGTGCTTTCCCCATTCCCTCTACTTGGCAATGCTACATTTTCTGTGTGCCCAAACACTCGAGTAAATGAAAGAAACCATTCGAAAGCCATCAAAAGATAGAAGCAAGACTCACTCTAGTATCAGAACTCAAAGCAAATTGCTGGAGAACAGAAAAATCTGCAATTATAGGCATGTCAATAGTAGGAAGAAATATCTACATATGGGGAGCTGGTTTTAAATGCTGTCCGTGTGTGGAAATTTCAGGAATCACAGACAAACTCTACTTTGTTCTAGTAGTTGTGAGTCGTTTTTGATCCCTGAAATCACCAGCTGAGTACATTGAAGTGGCCAAATTCTAGTAACTTGACCTTGCAATTATTGAATCAATCTAAGAGAAGAATCTTCTGCTCTCTGTTGGTTAAAGAAACGGGATGTGATAAGTCTGCAAAAATATCATCGTTGGAGAAACAATCTGCATGAACACCTACACGAACTGTTCAATGATTGAACGCACATTGGATTGGATTTATAAGGGGCCTATGGAATGGGCTTGAACCGTAGATGGGCTACCCCAAAGCCCACAATAATTGCTAGGCCCAATAGTCACTAAAAAAAATCGATAAAATCGCATCTAAACTACTAAACAAAAGGGAAAAGAATATTAATTCTTTCTTTAATCGGCGGAGGTTTCATTTTTTGGGGGGATGGGAGGTGGTTGTGTTTGGAAAGTCGGCAAACGAATACCAATGCAGGTATTTTGTAAAACCGACTCCCAAACAAGCCGTCAAAATTAACCCTCTTTCTCACTCTCTCTCTTGTTCGAAGCAGCCAACGCAAAACCCTACTGCAACCTCGGCGACACCCGTAGACCTTCAAAAATAAAACTGCCGGAAAATTGAAAAAGCAAAATATTTTGGTTGCAGAGGAATAAAAGACTATGTCGTCGAATGTTGTTAGATCTCGGATTATTCCGATGTTATCCAAAATGAATAAAAATGGTGAGGCTGTTAATAATAATGGCTGGAGAAGAGCTTTTAGCTCCAAAGTTCCCAAAAAGGAGCCAATCATAGCCTCT
>CP135566.1:2750732-2777350 GCA_032401905.1 Swietenia macrophylla | reverse complement strand
GTGAGTGAACATGGAAAAAAATTCTCGTTATATTAGTTATGGCGAAATTTGTTGAGTTTTGACAGCAAAATTTGTCTTTTATTTCTTATACCATTATTGTTGCATGGTGGAAAGTGAGATTTTCTTATTCACAAGTTAAATGTACATGGATGCAGGTTTATGTTGTGAGATTTTGTGGATTAGTGCTCCTTGAAGTGTTTTATTTCCTTTTTGGAAGCAAAATCTTAGGCTTTTAATCGAATTGAGGGATAACTATTTGATCAATCGTCAATTGATTCCACAAACAATTTCGCAATTAGCTAAGATTAAATATCACAATTTGAGCTTATAATTTGTTGCTCTAGGTGTGGAGTTTGTTAGTAGTTAGTGTTTTTTCTACGGGCAAAATTTTCCCTGCTTTTATTTTCATTAAATGAACAGTCTAAGGGACGTATGGTCTGTTTCTTCATTTTAGAGTATTCATTTGTTGATCTTTTTTTGGTGCCAATGTTGATCATTTGTATGGCAAGTTTTGGTTTAGTTTCATTTATGTTCAGATTTTGAAAGAAATATACTTTGCTAAGCGATGTTTACATAATGTGTACACGTTGCATGTAGCTGACTTTGTATGACCATTTGAAGCAATTAATACAAACATGTCACTTTTGATAGCTGAATAGATGCTAACTATCAACACCGCTTTTAATTGATGGAGCTTTTACTGCTGAGTATAGCATTTTTTAAAGGGCTTTTCTCGCTACCTGTTTAATGATAAATCGATAGTGTCTAACATGCAACTTACTTAAGGTTGATACTGATATTTAGCTTCATGAAGTATGGCCCTTTTCTATTCCCTAGTCAACAAGATAAAGGTTACAAATATTACTCTTGATGTTTATCTGCAGCATACAGTACAGATGAAATAGAGGAGAAGACAAAGGCACTGCGAGAATCGGTGAATTATACTGCAGGGGATGATGCGTCTGCTGGTGAGGTAAAGGTGACTGAGACCATGGCTTGTTATTTGATATTTTGAATGTGAGATGTCAAAGGAATTAAACTCTAATGCCAATCCCTTGTGCAGAAATATCCGGGTTTGCTCTATTCCGCTGCAATGACAGGTGGGTTTCCTGGACTGTATTTCAACTTGCGTTTATCAATTTCACTATCTGTCTAAGCTTTGATCTGTTGTTGCGGTAATTTAATGTTGATGCAACTAGTATTTTTATGGGAATATACTAATATTGTTTTCCTTGGGGTAACTCTTGGAATTTTGTTTTGGGAAGTACATTAATGTTCAAAATAATTGTAGTTTGAACATATAATGACGTGGGCTTGTTAACTATGTCCACAAATCTTATGAACCTTATTAGCCATAATCAGGCAAATAGTATTTGCATATAGTCTTATGTGTTACATGTTGGAAGCAATTTATGTTATTCTTATGGATATTTGCATTATGTGATTTTTTTCTCTGTGACATTTCAGTTCCTGCTAGAGCAATTGATCTCTACTTGGATCTTAGGAGGCTTGTGGAAGAACAAGTTAAAGTGAGTCTATATTTCGTTTGTTATTGGCTTGTTTGTTTGTATTTCCCACTGCTTTGCTTATGTTCTTTTTTGTGATTGAAAGTTCTTGCTTTGTTATAGGGGTTTACTGAGCCAACCTCTGATAAGCTTCTTCCAGATTTGCATCCTGCAGAGCAACATGTTTTCACACTCGTTCTAGATCTAAATGAGACGTTGCTTTACTCGGATTGGAAAGTAAGGATTGGATTTGAAAATATGTCATGCATTCACTCTCTTTAAGATTTCATATCAGAGGCTCTAGAATGTTTAAGATCAGTTGGCATGATCTACAGGAGTTGTTTGATACTCTTTTGTGTGGCCTATAAATCATATAAAAAAACCAGTATGTGTAAGTTACCACTTTGGATCAATAGCAAAGACTTGTCCTGTAAGCCTCTTTGGAGATGACTTAGGTTTGTTGATATAGGCATTTTATTACTTTTTAAATTGGAAAAATTCCAGAATCCAATTGAACCAAGGTTCTACAACTGCTGAAACAAAATCCAACATAATGACTGTATTCATGTCAGTTTGGTGTATAACCTCACGTGGAACATTAATAGGTACGTACCACATGGTGTATCCTTTCCAAATAGACTGGTATATAATATGTAGGTTTATTTCAATAACCTGAGTAACTGAAGCAGCTTGATCAGTGTCGTGAAATGGACATCAGGGAGTGAAATAAATGGATTGAAATCATCTTGTTTGTTTCAGTCCTCAGTTGAATTTCAAGTTGCATTCTGGCCTCTATATGTTGTCTAAAAAGATGCTGTTCTAGTTGTGCTTTGATGTGCATGTAGGATTTGTAAGTGTTCTGTGGTTGTGATGTTTTTCCTTTTTGGTGTGTAAAAGCGTGACAGAGGCTGGCGTACATTCAAACGACCAGGAGTTGATGCTTTCTTAGAGCATATGGCCAAGTTCTATGAAATTGTTGTTTACTCTGACCAGCTAAATATGGTAATTTGATTATTATACCTTTGTGACTACCGCTTTCTTAATAGTGTTATTGATTGTTTTTTTGAATCTCTCATCTCTGTCTCTTGTTCAGTATGTTGATCCTGTTTGCGAAAGGTTGGATCCGAACCATTATATACGGTATAGGCTCTCAAGGGGTGCTACCAAGTATCAGGATGGCAAGCACTATAGGGTATGTAATAATTGTGACTTTCTTTGTATTATTTCACCTTGTGATATACGACAAGCATTATTGCACATGTTCTGAGGAATGTTGCAATGGTGATTAGAAATGACATTTGAATTATAGCTTTTGCCAGGTATTTATTGACTGGACTATAGCTTATCTATACTATAAAAATGTACCAATTGTTTCTAGTGGATAGATTCTTGATGCCATTTTAGACTGCAACTTTTCTAAAATGGACAGTGTTGTTAACAATTAGTTATTTCTCTTCTTGGCAGGATCTTTCTAAGTTGAATAGAGACCCTGCTAAAATATTGTATGTGAGTGGTCACGCCTTTGAGTCAAGTCTTCAGCCAGAAAACTGTATTCCGATAAAGCCATATAAGCTAGAGTCTGATGATACAGTGCTGTTGGATCTTATTCCATTCCTTGAATGTAAGTGACCTATTATTTTGTAATGGGCATTCTGAAAAGTTTGAGCCATCTAATGAAATGATTCATATGTTTCCTATCCATTGTTGTCATTATGACAGTTGCTGCCACCCTTTAGTTGTCATATGCATGTTGCATTTTTGTGTAGAATGGTTAATGCAATATGAGACACTGGTGCCTATTTTGAGGGTGTATATAGAAAAGCCTCAAGTTGCTCAGCCTGTTTGAATAATAGTTATGTTTCATTCAGCTGTTTTAATTGTCTAAACTTGTATTTAATGTGGTATCATTGCTTTGCAGTTGTTGCTCGTAATAGTCCGGCTGATATCAGACCGGTACTAGCATCTTACGAAAAGAAAGACATTGCAAAAGAGTTCCTTGAGCGTTCTAAAGACTATCAAAGGTAAAGTACAGTCATGGTTTTGTGGGTTGTTGGATCATCTCACTTAACAGATATGAAGCTGAATTCTTTCCATCTGTATTTATTTTTCAAATTCAATCATGCAGTGGGTTAGGAAGCTATAAGGCAAATGCTTTAGTTAAATGCAAACTATTTCAAGCATAAAAGGTCTACATGAATGACATTTTGATTTGCCTGAATAATAATGCAGGCGGAAGCAAGAACAAAGGCAGCAGAATCGTTTCTGGAGACGTTGAGCACACTGGTAAAATATGAAAACAGGTAGTTGCGGGATTCAAAATATTTTCGAAAGAGAAACAGATAAACATCAAAGACATTATTGTAGAAGTCATCAAGCTTTTTTTGAGTTGAGTTCAAGTCAATGCCATGTTCTGCAAAAGTGAACTGACTATGGATTGATGGAATTAGTTTTCACCTATTCAATATAAACGCTGATAGGAATATGTAATTCTGTCGGCTCTTGACATTGTGTATTTCCCTTCTCTTTATCTCCCTCGTCGAAGAAAATCAGAATTTTGGGTATATCATTACTGTTTTCAAGTACTGGGAATATCTTGTAAATTCCAATTTTGGCCATGTTCGGCTTCTCATAATTGGCTTTCAACTTGTGTTTCTGGTCTACCGAAGTTTGGCTGCACATCACCGTCCGGGCTTGGCTGGCAGATGAGTTATGATACTGCTTGGAGGCCCATAACTTCACGGCGAAGCAAATAACAATTCCAGCAGGATCCCACTAACAAATGTTGTTATCACGTCAACACCCAACCAGGCTTTAATGCTGAAGGTAGTTGATTTGATACTCTACCGCTTCCAATCTTGACCGTTGATTCTGCACGTAAATATCAATGTCTATTTAATTACCCCCAGATTCCAACGTCCACGTTGTGAATCAAAGAATTTCTTCAGAATCGAACAAACACAACGGGTGAACTAGCTCCCGTGGCACGTAGTTGGGATTGGGACATCCTGAAGCAACTTGGAGGGTACGAGCATTTTTTAAACGCGTCGTATTTATTACATTGTCCTGAAATATTACTGTTAGAATTTGACAGATTTTACCCAAGTAGAAGACAATTACAAGACAGTGAGAAGATCCTGTCATCGTAACTTACAAATCCTGGAGAATAAATTTTCCTTTCTTGTACCGAGTCTTTGCTAACAGTTTTTTCTTAGAATTGGTTCACTGTTTGTAGTACAAACGAGGAAACACTCCAGAACCATAACTTTGTAACGAACGGGCGTGCATGTATTTGTCCGGCTTGCATCTGCAACAGCAGTAGCAACAACGATGTCTCGTTCTATGTTTGCATTCGTCATCTTTGTCTCTCTCCTTCTTCTTGCCAGAGCTCACAGCGGTCACGGCGACGACGACGACCATGATGATGGCGCTGAAACTGAGACTCACGACCTGCGGTCGAAGCAGTTAATTTTGGTCAAGATATTGTGCTTGATTATTATCTTTATAGGGACGTTCATTGGAGGCGTCTCGCCGTATTTTTTGAAGTGGAATGAAGGATTCTTGGTGTTGGGGACTCAGTTCGCTGGAGGAGTTTTTCTGGGTACTGCTTTGATGCATTTCTTGAGCGATGCGAATGAAACTTTTGGAGACTTGACGGGCAAAGAATACCCTTTTGCATTTATGTTGGCTAGTGCTGGGTATTTGTTGACTATGTTGGCTGACTCTGTAATTTATTATGTGTTTGGGAAGAAGAGGAATACCTCTAATGGTGATCTTGAGCTTCAAGGTAAGCTTTTTGATGCTTTCTGGGTACTCTTTTTATTTTTTATTTTTATTTTTGTGTTACGGTTGGTTGTATGGTTGCTGAGAAAATGAAAAGCCAAAAAGAGAGAGTATTATAAGGTTCTCTTTATTTGTTTGTTTATGGGTAATTTGAGAGTTGGAGCTTTGTTCATTAACTGGGAAAGGGAAATGCATCCCTCTGTTTGTAAAATATCGGGATTCAAGCTTTGTTTAATTGTTGATAAAATACGGGTAAGGCAAACATTTTAAATTACCTCCGCAGGGTTGGACAGAAAACTGGGGCCAAAATTTAATAATTTAGGCCTGATAAACAGCGAACTATCATCAATAGAACAGAGCTTAGCCAGTTAATTGGCTTAGCTGGGTTTGTGGGAAAATGTTTCTTTGAATTTTCTTAAATAGGCAGCAATTGTGTTAGGAAATCTGATTTTGTTGGGGGTGATGTGAATATAACAGTATGTTAAGACACAAATGAATTGCCTCCTGTCACTGAGTCAACCTGCGAATTATCACAGAAAGTGGGTGAATGATATAAATGGAAGAAAACAAAGCAAGCGCTCCTGTTTACCCTCCAAATGGGTCTGGAAAGATGTAAAATTTCGATGGCTGTTTGAATGTTGTTTCACCTTTTTTCTTCATTACAGGGGGAGTTGAGCAGGGGAAAAGCAGTCACCATGTCACAACTACACAATCATATTCTCAGCGTCAGGTAGCATATACACATCCTAAGCGAGCTCCAATCAATAGTTGAAATTGATTTATAAAGAATGAACTGCTGTTTCTGATTCTGTGACTTGACTATTAGTTTTGTATGCATCCTAGGTCCAAAATGTCACGGCTACGCACTCTTCACAATTTTCACTTGCAGCTGCCAGTTCTCTCGGGGATAGCATTTTATTGATCTTCGCATTGTGTTTCCACTCAGTTTTTGAGGGCATTGCAATTGGAGTTGCCGAAACAAAAGCTGATGCATGGAAAGCGTTATGGACAATCTCTTTGCATAAGATATTTGCAGCGATTGCAATGGGAATAGCTCTTCTTCGAATGATTCCAAATCGCCCACTCTTATCCTGTGTAGTCTATGCATTTGCTTTTGCAATTTCTAGTCCAGTTGGTGTTGCAATTGGTATTATTATCGATGCCACGACTCAAGGTCCTGTGGCAGACTGGATTTTTGCTATATCAATGGGTTTAGCATGCGGTGTGTTCATTTATGTATCGATAAACCATCTACTATCGAAAGGTTACATACCCCAGAATACAGTTTCAGTCGACACAGCCCATTACAAGTTCTTGGCCGTGTTGCTGGGTGTCGGAGTAATTGCTGTTGTGATGATTTGGGACACTTAAAACTCTCAAGTGGGTGCCTGTCTGATTCTTTTTAATTTTGTCTACTGGAAGTCTGCCACATTTCATAGAATTCTTATGGAACAAAACCAAGAGGGATCAAATTGGCTTCTACCAGAGTTTCTCTGGTCTATGGAGTAAGATGGTTGATTTGATTTCTGATTTCAGCTCTAAGTTATTAGTTAGATTATCATACTACGATCCTAATCCTTTAGAACAGACTTTCAAGGCAGAATAGGATTGTAAAAGTGTGAAGAAAACGTTTTCATTAGGTAGAACTTCTATCTTGATTGTATTTTTCATGATATGTGCACGGTTTAAGCAAGAGATGGATTGAAAATATTTGAAGTGAAATCATTCAGGTAAGATTTATTTTAATTGATTGAATTGACAAGATTTTAGAAGAAATAGGAGACTTTGAGATAGAATGTCACTTGCACCTAGTTATGGCGTGGTTTTGCTTGTACCGAAAAAGTTTTCCCGGAGAAAAACAGTTTCCTCTTGCATTTTCGCGTAAAGACCTTGTCAACCCATGTTGTGTATCAAACTAAAATGGAAGCAATATAGAGTACATGAAGTCAGAAGCTCACGGTTAATAAGTCAAAACCATGATTTCGTCAACATCACACTGGCACATAAATACAGTGCCATGTCCAAATTATGGGTGCAACATGGTTATGACAACTAAAACAAAAATGGGGAGAAAGTTGATTATTTCAGGAGTTCATCAGTAACAGTGGATGGGGTCAATTGACCTCCGAATGGAAAATTTTGATCAATGGCCTAGAAGCAACTTCTGCTTCAACAACTGCTTAAACTAATATGCAGTGGTAGTTTCATTGAAAAAAAAAAAAAACCCTCAAATACATGTACACCAGCTCAATTTGAAGGAGGATGAGGAAATGTCTTCTTCAACTTATCTTCTGTCTTTAAAGGTCAATGTGAAGAGCTTTTTCAAGGCAAATGGATACAATAATTGGCCCAGCAAAATCACCAACAGCACAGCCTGCAGGAGCATACAAGTTAGTGCCAAGAAATTCAGTTTGATTTCCTAAAAAAGAAAGCTCAATGACTTAAATATTATTTGTCTGCTTACCAATCCATTGGCCAACAGAAGGGCGAATGAGGATGGCACCAATCCCTGCTCCAATGGAGGCAAAAACTAGTGATGCACCACACCTGACTGTAACACCAGAAACCTTCTTTCCAAGAAGTTTAGATTCTTCAGATTTAACAACCTTATCGCTCTCTTCACGAGAGTTCATAATGCGTGAAAAGGATTGGTAAATCTCAATACCAATTTGAACAATCCATGATGCTGCAACTCCTAAGAAGTGCCCTGCTTTAGCATATAGATGATGGTTAGAAAAGAGTGAGACTGAAAGTTTGAAAAACCAAGTACAATAAACACAGAGAGAAATATATGTAAAGGCATTGACCTCTGAAAGTAGTTCTGCTAACTGTGAAGAAATAAACCATAGTAGGCATTCCTCTTTGAGCCTTCCGTGTTGCAGATTTTGGGACATCTACACACATTATTCAAGTCATCAGTTGCATGATATGTAATTGAAAAATTAATAATCAGCTGTGTAGATAACTATATGCTCTCTGTTATTGATACAAATTGCTATTAGCTGTTGATCACTTACAAAAGCATGTTCATAATATTATGGGAAGAGAGTACCTTTGAGAAGTTTCCATGCCATCCGCTGTGAAACATAATGGACAGCAAGTCTTTCCAGAACTCGTCTAGTAGTTACAACAGTTGTCTGCGATGATAAACAAAAAATAATTCATTTAACTATCTCAGGAGAGATAAGCAGCAATATTGACTACTAAAATAACTCAAGCTTCTACACTTTCCCTCTGTTACAAACTTCATTTAAAGATTATTGACAATAGTTGTTAATTTCTGTAACTGTATATAAACTAATTTGTTTTTGACTGAGCAGAACCATAACAATATTATCATAATACGCTTTTATGTTATAAAATATGAATATTATAATCCCTAATTATATAGGATACTGTTCATATATAACAGAGTTAACAAATTCATTGATTGGAATATGCACATGATTGCAATTTGGCAACACTAACGACACCATGAAACTAAGAATGGTGAAGATTGATAAAAGTTACCTCACGAACAATTTGCTTCACTGATTTTTTAAAGGGAACAACTAGATCTACATGACGTTGTTCCCGAGAGTCCCGCAAGAAGTCATCGTCATCCTCTTCCGTGTTCATTTCAGGCTCCAGAAGAGGCAAATAGAACATCAGAAATGACCTCAAGGAGGTCATAGCAAATGACCTCAACTCAAAAGCTGAAGAAAGAGGTTTTAATTCGATGTTGTACTCTTTGGTAGTATATTTAACAGCATCATGCCCGAAAATGCTTCTAGATACTTTCCGTAAATTAGAAATGTCATCTTCTGCTATTGCTGCACCAGCATCACAGTAAGCAACTGGTATTTTGGGAGAACTGTGGCATGATTAGGAAGAGTCAGCATGTGTGACCAGCAGCCAAAGACATATTCATATTGCAAAAGCACTAATAATCATAAAATAAAAGGCTGAATAGCTCATTTCAAATGAAAACTTTATAAAGAACAACATCATCAACCTGACTAAATGATAACATATAAACACAAGTTGTTGGGTGATACAAATTTAAAAAAGCAAATAGCAACAGCATCCTGTCCCCCCTTTCTTATTCTTGTTGGTGGCTTGAAGAGCATTAGAAATTCAACCATCCAAAGATATACAAACTGGAATGCAAAGATTTTACTTCATTGCAACCTATTTCCCAATCAAATAACACAATCATGAATAAAATTTCAATTAACAGTATAACCTTAAGACTCAAAACAAGTTAATTATGGCTGAACAGTTAGCATAAAAGCGGAGCAAATTGTAGAAGCAAACAACTATTCCTAATCCCTAAGCTACACCAATTAAAGGGCGCGACTTTTAACATCAAACCTTTCATCTAGGAGCAAACTATGAGCAATGAAATTCAATAACCAAGATGACACCTGCCATCAGAATAATCAACAATACTTCATGAATAAGCAATTGAAGTAATAAACCCGGTAAACCAATCTCCACAGCCACTAAAACTCACACATGCCGGTTCGTCGTCACTTAACTCGAATCAAATCAAATCAGCTCAAACCAAAACCAAAAACCAAAATTTCCTAAAATCATCTAAACATACACAAGTACAGTGTTGCATACCACGACACGAACAAATAGACATACGAAAACACGTAACTTATACGTAATACATATAAAGCGAGCAACTGAGAAAAATAGTACCCAAACAAGAAGCGAGAGGCAAAAGGGGCAGCAGTTCCGGCAGAGGCCGCGGCGGCAGTGGCTGAGAGGAACCCAGAAGAGTGAAGAGTCTGTGGTGAACAAAAGCTAGGATTTTTCCTCCATAGATCTAATATTATTGCTATTCCCGCCATTGTTACACTCTACAACAGGAAACCAAAAACCGAGATTTCCTTCTTTATTCAAGAAAATAAAGACAACCCAGCTGAAACTTCCTCTCGTCTTTGTTCACTTTCCCTTCACATTCTCGGGAAACAACAAGATCGTTTACCTATTTATTATTGAAGAAAGACAGCGAGAGAGTGACTGTCGAGTGTCTATGTTTAACTCACTTATAAGTTACAGAGAAGAGGAGGAGGGTAGAGGACAGTCCTTCAATTGGGCATTGAAGCGAGCTGAGCTTTCTTAGGGCTTTGTTTGGTTTGGGAGGATAAAGGAAGCTCGCTCGTCCTACGTATTACATCGCCGAGGAGATTGATAAATAATTTAATTTATTCCATAAAATTATTATAATTAAATGAAAATTATTTATTTAATAAATTTTTAAATTTGGAATAGTTTGCTCGTGTGCTCCGCACGTGTGAATATTGATAATCCCGCCAATCTCCCACTTACAAAAACCATAACGAAAATGAAAACCATCTTAGAGCACTGCGAATCCAGAAATTCGAAAATTGGCCGAGACCTTTCATCAAACACCTTTAAAATCTTCGATTCTTGTATTAATGCTTTGATCAATCACTCAAGGAAAAGAATTACCTTCCGGGTTTAATTGATTGGGGTTTCGTTTTTTTCTTCGTGGAAAACGAAACCAGGAAAAATGAGTACGGTGGATAATTATAAAGTATGGGAAACAAAAGCGTTGAAAAGGCCTGGACAAGAAGAAGCAAAGAAGATTTTGGAGAAAGTGGCCAAACAGGTGCAGCCCATTATGCGTAAACGCAAGTGGAGAGTTAAAGTTCTTTCTGAATTCTAGTAATTTTTATCAACTTTTCTCTGTTTTTTATTATTATTATTTTTAGAATTTTATTTGCGGTTTGTATGGCAAATGTGAGATCAGAAATGATGATCCTTTTTTGTGGTATGGGGTTCAGTTTAGTAAAGCTGTAAAGTTGAGAGGTTTTTAGGGTTTTTTTTTTTTTTTGGTTGATGTTCTGTAGTTATTTTAGAAGTTTTGCAATTAATCGTTCTGTTTTTATGGGTTTTTATTTTGACATTAATCAAGGCGAATTTGCAGTACAAAATCTCTTCTGGGGTTGAATGTGAGAGCGGGGGTGCATGTGAAATTGCAACTTCGGAGGCTACATAGGGATTGGGAATTCCTCCCCTTTGATGAAATTCTAGACACAATGCTTCACGAGTTATGCCATAATGTTCATGGTCCTCATAATGCCAAGTTCTACGAGCTTTGGGATGAACTTAGAAAGGTCCTTTTACTTTTTACTAGTCTTTCCTATATTTGTCTGTAAATTTCACATACATTAGAAACTTGGAAGGTATTTTTATGTATTTTAGGCAACTACTTATCTTTTTGTTTATTAGTTGTTGCGAATTTATGGTCTTCATCAAAGGTTGTTGCCGTATTTATGTTGACATTGGCTTGTTTCAAATTGTTGTAGTCACTAATTGTGGCAGTTTGCAGCATTAGTGAGCATCAAATAATTAAGCAACTTTATAGAGTTCAAAAAGGTTCTCATGATATATTTTTCTCTCTTGGGATTTGTATGGTCTCTTGCCTTTATGGATACTTTTCGTCAATGCGGAAAGAAAAGAAATGTCATACATGTAGTATTACTTCAATTATGAAGTTTAAACTCTATACAGAGTTCAGTTTGTTTGCTATGTGTGTTGTTCTCTTTCTATGTAATGTTGTGCATTGCTGGTTAATGTTTTATGGAGCTGCAATACGTAGTTCCCTTTTCTTTTATTTTTATTTTTATTTTGTTTCCTCTCAGTTTCACTCTAAATTTTGTTTACTCCTAAGTCTTAGAAGTTTCTCGTGGTTTAATGTGATTTATGTTGTCAAAGGTTGGGTTGGATTTTGTATATGGTTGGAAAATATTTCTATATTGGTCCTGTCTTTACCTTGAATCTGGATATTGGACACCTTAGTCCTGGTTTGCCGTTCCAGAATACATGAATAACAAACAAATGAAAAAATTTGGTTCAGATTTTGGACTGTTCTCTGGCATACATTTACTCATTTCTGGATACATATAGGAATGTGATGAGCTGAGGTCCAAGGGAATTACTGGTATAGGGGGTTTTGATCTTCCTGGGAGACGTTTGGGTGGAATTTGTCCTCAGCCTCCTCTTTCATCTCTTCGCCAAACTGCACTCGCTGCTGCAGAAAAGAGATCTCATGTGGGATCTCTGCTACCATCTGGGCCTAAATGTCTTGGTGGTGACAAGTCCATTATGGTTGATCTAAGTCCAATACAAGCTGCTGCAATGGCTGCAGAAAGGAGGTTACAGGATGATCTCTGGTGTGGCTCTCAGTCTTCAGGGATTGGGGAAAGTAGCTCTGTTATCTTGGAAGAATTCTTAGACATGGATCAAAGTGCAGGAAACTTGAAGATTTCCAGAGGTCCAAGTACCAATGCTTCAGGTGCAATATCTCGAAAAAGAAGTCGCGAATCAAATGTCAATTTAGAATCCAATTTTGTTGAACTAGATGCACATACTTCATCATCTGAACAAATGCTTAATCATGATGGCAGAACTCAGATAAGCTGTAAATCACAGAACACTATAGTTTCCCAATCTAACTATCATTCAGGTTCTGGTTTGATGGAATTATCCAGTGCTTCATCTTCTGCATCCATGTGTAATAATGATGCAACTCATAGTCCAGATGAAACAGCAATGTGGAACTGTGAAGCATGCACTTTTTTGAATCATGTAAGTGTCTTGAAGTAGGGTAATAGTTTATTAAAAATATTTTGTCCTTATTTTCTCATTTAGATACATAATGAAGATGTTTGCTGTTAGATTTTAGTTTCCCATGCTCTGTCCTGCTTAAGTTTACTCTCTGAAAGGCAAGAGAATTTAGCTTTTAGGTTGCATATATTTTCCTGCTTAATTTTGGGATGTCTTGATTACGTATAAGCATTATAAATTAGAATTCCCCCCTTATTTGTTTGTAATTTGGTTAATAGATATATTGTATGATAATTTGCTGGTGAACATGACTGTAGAAACTAATGTTATTGTAGATATACAGATGACTGTCTATTTCGTGGTCCATTGTTGAAAATAGAATCACTGAATTTTGGAACATTGCTTCTTTTCTTGTCTCATTTTCATTTTTCAATCTGGCTGCCATCATACCATTGTCTACATGAGTTTTTAATGATTTTGGATTGCTGCAGCCGTTAATCCCAGCATGTGAGGTTTGCTGCACGCCAAGGCCCAAAGGTGCTTGCACCAAAAATAAAATATGGGCCTGTAAGTTCTGTACATTGGAGAACTGTGTGAAGTTGGAAAAATGCTCAGCGTGTGATCAATGGAGATATTCACATGGTCCACCAGTGTCAACCAGAGCACCCTATCTTGGGACGTGAGAATGAGAGCTGAATCTACTTGGCCGACCAATGGATTCCTTCTCTTCAAAGTTACAGGACATTCTAATTGCAAAGGAATTTTTTTTTGGCTCTGCTGGTTTTGTTTTGTCCATGTCTTTAGGATTCCGGATTCTGAGTGTTATAAAATGTGTTAACATTTTATCCATTTTGTAGCTCGCTGGTTTGGTTTTTGGATTTTAAACCATTACAGACTGATGGCGTTTCATGCTTCCGTAAGACAAGAACGAGCTATGATATGAATGTGGCAGACGAAACCCATGAAACTTCTTCTGGTTGTAGATACCTTTGTGTAGGAAACACTGTTGACTCCGGTGGATTCTGTTTTTCAGTGAATGCACGTGCTATTAAGTTTGTACATCAAAAAGTGTATTTTTAAGGGGAAGTTATGAATTGAAAGGCTTTATGGATAATCTTTCTGCAACAGCATATATATGTACATCTGAACCTTCTTAGATGGGTACTCAACCACCACACATCAGGTAAAAACCAGTGAGTGAGTGTTGGTTTCAGGGTCGCATCACGTTGCAATGGCCACAAGGGAGAGAGAGTTTTCAGGGGAGGTAATTCCATATATTATAATAAAATTATTTTATTTAAAAGTCGTTCTGACTGTAATATTTGTGGAGCTTGAGTACACGTAACTTTGGTCGTTGATGTAAATTAGGAAATTACTGAATGGGTGAAGGTAACGGGGACCAACAGATCACACACGTGCTGTCAGATAAATCATTTCACACACACCATTAAGATTGTGGGACACACTACAATCTTGTCCATGACTCAGATTTTCTCTGAATCGTTGCCGCTCTTGTGCCTTCTCAGACAAAAAAAAAACATCCGGTTAAAATGAAATTACAGTTTAGGTTTACTGCGGTTAATTTGATCCTAAGGGATTCAATTTAAGACAAATTCATCCATTGGACATTATGAACCTCACATGATTAATTTATGAATACTTGATGCAAATTGTAAGTCAAATTTGATGCCACTCACTGCTTTACACGTGGCTGAAAGCCCAATGGGCCCAAAAAGTTAGTCCAAATGATAATATTAGGCTCGGCCCAAATTTTGGTTAGTAGTGGGCGGGTATTAAATATTATTCATTTTTACTAAATATATATGTATTATTAATATTATTATTACAAGCAATTACTTTGTTTGCCTTTTCTGTCTCTCCCATTTTTCTACTCCTCTCTCTTATTCACTACTTCCATGCCTAACCTCTGCAACTCTCCTAAATACTTATTCAAAATGCCTTCTTTTTGCTCTCTTTCATGCCCTTTCACCTCATTTTCTTCTGCCCTGTCTTTGGCTGCATGCTTCACTGCGGAATACGGACAAAAGTTCATACTTTTACCTGTCTCTTGAAGCTTTCAGAACCACCATCACCGATTCTAGTTCTGTGATAAGTGCCGGTGAAGTTTTATTTTTTGTGGACTATTTCTTGTTTTTGGGTCTAAACTGGGATTGCCATTTCATTTTCTTCCCGATTCTCTTAGTTAACTTGGTCAAACCTATTTCTTGGTGTTTCTTAAGGATTTCAAGCTTGAACTTGAGTTTTCTTGACTTGATTTCTGATCTGCTTTCAGATCTTCGAAGCCTAGACTTTTCTGCGTACTGGTCAGTTTTCTCTAGTTCACATTTTTTCTTTGGATTAAACTTCTGCGAGTTTGACCTTTTAATTCATGGTAGTTTTAAGGTTTATCAATCCTAGGGTTAAGTTTAATTTTTTATTTGTTCTTTGATTAGATGGTGAAGTCATTCTTCATTATTGATGGGCTGTTGATTTTGGAGCCAACTATGCTTGTTGGTTTTTTTTTTTCGAGCATTTGTAACTTTAGGGGGCTTAGATGGCTATGTAATTAGGGCTTCTAATCTTATTTAAAGAATCCTAACTATATGGCTTTTGTATATTATGGTTCTCGGCATCTTGAGCTATACAATTAGAGTTCTAGGTAGTTTGTACGTGTTCTCTGAACACCCCTCTTGTTGATTTCTGTCAAAATGTCTGGAGATGATCTTTGTTTTCTGGAGTGGAAAGAGGAATTTGTTTCACAGGAGCGTGGCAACCGAGTGGTTCACTACTTTTTGAAGGATTCTGTCGGGAAATCCGTCCTTGCTGTTGTGGGCACGGAGAGAAGTGTTAGGCACATGTTCTATGTAGTTGCCGAGGAGTTTATGCGAGTTTATGGTGCTGAAAAGTCAATACATGCTGGTTATAAATGGAGGTCGCGAAGAGAAGTTGTTGATTGGCTCACATCTATGCTATCTAAGCAGCATGTTCAGGGTGATCGGTCCAGTATGAATCGTTCCTTTTTTGGGATTTTTAAATTTCTGTGTATTTTTTACATTGTAGGGTGTGTCATTAAATTGCTAAATAATGAGTTATGATAAATAATTGAATAATACGTTAAGGAAAATGATGATGCCTTATTCTATTTTTATTTTTGTGTTCATTTTTTTTTCAGAGTTTGCAATAATTAAACTTCCATGTACTGGAAATAGCTTAAGGGCATTTTTTGTTCTGCCAGCATCACCGAAGCTTGCTCCACCATAGTAGCTTTCACTTATTAATCATCATTTATTATCAGCAAATTTTGTTCAGTGTTGTAAGAGTTGTGTTTGACGATCCATAAATAGACATGGTACTATGTTCTTGTTGCCATAGCCGCTATCTTTATTTTGAATCTTATGCTTTGATTACATTTACTTTGCAGAATCACCTAAACATGATTCAACACAAGCTTTAGGATCTCCTGAATGTCCTGTGAATGAGATTAGTGCTAGGAAGGTCCAAGTACCAGATGAGATGGTATGTCTCTTTTGCAGGTCTTTTGAGTAATTGATAATCAATGCTTTTAATATTTAGCTTACAACTCTTTAGCAGGGCCATCTTTCTAGGAACGTAAATGGACAGAGTTCGGACATTGTATGGTCAGGCATTGCATGGACATGCAGTAAACAGCTCAAACATTACCCAGCATTTTGCAGGAATGGGACTACAATATCGGTAAGCATCTGCAACTGAGTTAGAATGGATGGAAAATTATATGAAAGAATACATGAACAAAGTGAAAGGCATGGGTGTCTCCTCTCTCAAAATCTGCCCCTTGTATATAAAACCTCAAAAAGTTTTAGTTTTTATAAATTGACTTGGGTATCACAAGAAGAATTGAGAGGATGTTGTGACTGATGCATTGAGACATGAACCAAACGGGTTCCATTCAGAGTTTTTGCATTATTTTTTCTTGTAGGAAATTTGAGATACGTTTATTTTGGACTGTAAATCTCACACGCCTTTCAACCATAATGACAACATAATTCTAGTCTGCTGTTACATATTAGTTGTTTATTACCCTGACATTCTTTCTTCTTATTCCAATATTCAGATTCAGTCGTTTGTCTTTGTCATGGCTAAAGGAGAGAATCACTATGTTGCCTATTTGGAAGATATGTATGAAGATAAGAGGGGACAGAAAAAGGTGAAAGTTAGGTGGTTTCACCACAATCAGGAAGTAAAGGGTGTTGTTTCTCTGCGTAATCCTCACCCAAAAGAGGTTTTCATCACGCCTCATGCACAGGTCATTAGTGCTGAGTGTGTAGATGGTCCCGCCACTGTCTTAACTCGTGAACATTTTCAGAAATGCTTGGCTGCATTTCCTAATAGTTTGTTAGCCAGAATACATTTTTGCACTAGGCAGTTTAGAAGCAACAGATTGAAGCGCTTTGATTTGAGTAAATTGAATGGCTATTATGATCAACCGATTCTGTCTCTCTTGAATTCCAGTACCTTACAAGAGACTAACTCTTCTTGCCATGGGTTAACTGGGGAGGAAGATGAACTGACTGCAGGCGAGAATATAAAGCTGGGAGCCAAGAGAAACAGACGTGGTAGAGGGAGTCAAAGGCTTTTGACAGATCATTCAGGAGTTGGATCTGGTAGAGTTTGCCAGCTGATGAGTTGTGAACCTGAATACAAGAAATTGAAATATGGTTTGTCAGGCATGAGATTACTTTCCCTCAAGCATATTGAATGCCGGCCTTGGTATAGTTCTAAGGTTGATGCAAAGATAGAACTGCTGTGCCAAGATAGTGGAATCCGAGGCTGCTGGTTCAGGTGTGTAGTCTTGCAGGTATGTCAGAAGCAGATGAAAGTTCGATATGATGATGTGCAGGACGAAGATGGAAGTGGCAACCTTGAGGTATTCTTTGGAATTTGAAAACAATCTATAGTCAGGGTTGAACTTCATATACAAAACTATCATAGATATTGTATTGGAATTATCATGCAAAATAGATGATTCCAGTCCATGGTTCAACATGTAGAAAGTAGAAACCCATGATCAAACTATGGCCAAAGTTGAAATATTTACTCTTGATGTTAGTTTAAAATATATTGCACTCTTCTCCCTTCTGAAAGTTTTCCTTTTTTTTTTAAATATTCTTTTAATGTAAAAGTTACAATCACTAAATATAGATTGCAATGAGGCAAATTCTGTTCTAACATGAACGTGGCTATTATTGTGTGCCCTCTTTCTTGCTCACTCAACTTGGAACCCTTTCTTGAAAAGTAATTTTATTTCCACTCCAATTTGTAGGAATGGATTCTGGTCCACAAAGTGGCTAGGCCTGATAAACTTAGGATGAGGTGCTCAGGCCGTTCAACAATCCGACCGGCCCCTCCTAATGATGAAGAAGATCACTCTTTTGATATTGGGACAGCAGTTGATGCATGGTGGAGTGATGGCTGGTGGGAAGGGGTTGTAATTGGAGTGGACAGCCCTGGTACTGACAATCTGCAAGTTTATCTTCCTGGTATGCTTCCATTACTTAGTATGCTTATCTTAAGAAATCTACCATGCTACATCTTGTCACTTTTCTCTCAATCATTTCATTTTCATTTTTGGTTTGTATTTTTGCCCTTTTGCCTTCTGCTAACACGAATGTCATGGTTGTATTAGGTGAAGGCCTATTCTTGAATGTATACAAAAAGGATCTTAGAATTTCCAGAGATTGGATGGGGGATCAGTGGGTTGATATTGAGGCAAAACCGGACATTCTCTCTGTCATATCTGGCACTATTAATCCTGAAAATAAAACTTCCTTGTCCTCAACTATTGCCAAGGATGTCAAGACTGATGGTTTGGATGCCTATACTGAAGTACCTGTCTCAGCAAAACTCGATACTGTCGAAGAGGGAAAACCAGACTCGGCTGCTTTAGCCAGTTCTGATAGTCTTCCAGAAGATGTGGACTGGGTAAGTGAGAAGAAGCCTCCATCACGAGAACAAGGTAATGGGCAAGGTTGTGATGATGTCAATGTTAGCTGTGATGAAGTTCAGGATGGGCAAGGTAATGATGATGACAACGGCGACAATGAAGTTAAGGTAGAGGCAGAGGTTTTCGAGACTGGACATGATTGTAGAACTACAGAAGTACTCATGGAGGTGACAGCATGAGATTTTTTTGCAAGTTTGTAATGCTTTGGTTCATGATGATTTAGGTGATATTGGTGTTTGTCTGATTAGGTGGGGGTCTCAAGTTGGGGGTCAGAATGTTTGTATATAGAGGCTCTGGCCGGCAATATGGAAAGTCATTATGTTTTTGTTTTGACTTGGTGGCCTTACTAGTTGTACAGTAACGAGGTTAGAATTTTAGGATTTCTGTGTTAGCTGATTTTATTAGGATTGGGGGTGGTATTTATTTCTTTCGTAAGAAGCCCTAAAACGAGTTGTGGGTTGGTTGTCGTTGCTCACATAAGTGCTTGTTTGTACCTCGTAACATCAAGTATGTATTCTCATAATATGGCAGATTCACTTTTTCTTGGTCCTCTAATGTTGAAGTCGTTGATTCTTAAAGTTTGCTCAAGAATTAGTGTGTTTTTTTTATAATTCTGTCTGACTTGTAATGTTCCTGAAATGAAGTCTGTTATTCATCCGATGCAGCAAGTGCACATCCACTTAGTGGAGGTCGAAGCACAATCGTAGTGAAGTACCGTTTACTGTTTCAGTTCATTATGATTTAAGTGCCTATATTTAAACACAGAATAATTGCCTGCTTTGGAGAGGATAAAGAATGCAGATGAAAAACAATCAACAAATTTGGGATTTAGAACATAAGTATTATAGTCGTAGCCACTGCTTTCCATCAATGAATGTCACGTTCAGATATGGCTCTACTTCCCCATAGCCGAAACTCTTCAACCATGGCGCCCGGTGGCTTCTGTCTGCTCCCTTTCCCCTGCACTGGTATTCTCCAAATACAGCAGTCCTGTATAATAAGTTTTAAATTTACGTTAAACAATTCTAATTCACCCAAAAGGGAAAAGGAAAAAATTTGCTTGTCAACTTCATCTGAGAAACCATACTTTTCTCTGAAAGGCATGTTCCAGTCACTCCATCCTGCAGGATTTATGATATCTTCCATGTAAGAATATGAATATATTATTCTTGAATAATTCCCCCAGGCTCTTCCCAAGTATATTTTTCCAGTTCCGTTAATTAAACAATTTACAAATGAGAACCCCGTGCTGTCATTTGGAGAATCCCTATGGTGAGCTGCTATTGCTCCCGACTTTTCAGCAGTTGAATGTAGAATACAATCCTGTTTGACATGCTCACTTAAAACCAGTAGAAATCATAAAGAAAGCTTCGAATTTTTTATGCAAAGAAAGGAATACCTTATAGAGTGATCTTGCCGTGCCAAATATGAAGTCTATACTTCCTTGAATGTAACATTGGTAGAAGTAATGTGATCCAGTGTCATCCAGGAGCGTGTCCTGAGTCCCTAAGGCCCTGATTTTATAGAACATAGCTTTATCACCGGCAATTCTCAGCGCAACAGCTTGCATTCCAATTCCCCCAGGAGCTGCAACTACTGTATTCTGTCAACATTCCCATCAAATTATGAATCAATTCAGCACTGAAAAATGTGGTAAACTTATAATGGCGATTTAAACATTCGAAAAAGCCAATTGGTTGTACCGCAAAAGTAATCCCAGTTGCACAGAAAAAATCCGAAAATATGGATACAGATGCTGAATTAAAAGTTCCCAGTTCAATCCCATTACTGTCTCTGTCTGATGCTTTATTGTGCCAAGAAATGACAGTCTCAGAGGCTTGTTTTTCGTTCCCAATGAACGAGATATAAGGTTTATTTTCTGGCACTACTACCTTTTCCCTGCACAAATTTAAACAGTAACACAAGATGATCAAATCCTCAAAATCTAGAAGCATAGCGAGATTCCCGGAAAATAATGAAAAGTCAGAAACCAAATCAAAATTATAAGAATATGAAAGCTTTTGTGGATGAAATTGGCCAGTTGTAATTCTCATGTAACTTCTCTAATACCCACGTATTTGCTGTTAAGTTACCACTTAACCGAAAAAGTAGCAGAACTTTCAGGTGAGGAAAAAAAGTGCAAACAGAAAAACAAAAAAGAAAAGAAAAAAAGGCCCTGCAAGAATGGAAATAAAAGACACCTGTAGGTTCCAGGGAAAATGAAGATTTTCACTCTTTCTGCATTATTTTCAGGAACCATATCTACTGCACCTTGAACAGTGGAAGAATGTCCTGCACCATTCTTGTCAACAATTATAAGCCTGGTGTGACTGATATTTTCTCCTGTATTCAACCGTACTTTTCGCCAATCCACCATCATATCATCCCAAGTGATGAAGTTTTTTCCGTAAGCTTTATTCTGCGATAAACTCACTTGAACAACACCCAGAAAAAACAGAAAAACCAGAAGAAAAGAGCAACCCATGCATATTAATCTCAAATTTCTGTCCGGTTATCTACCTTTTTCCTGCCACCCTGAAAAAACAAGCAAACCACTAGATTTTCATGTTCTGCACGTGGGAATTTTTGTTTTCGAAAGTTACAAGTTCTGAAGAAGATGAAAGAGTGCGAAGGAGGTGAATGTAATAAATACAGGAGTCCATGTGTCGATTTACCGTTTGTTTGTAGCTGCAAAGAAATCACAATATATTGTAATTCGTAACAGACGAAGAAGATGAACAAGTGTTTCAACACAAAGATGTATGGAGGGGAGAGACGCTGCAGATGGTTTAAAGCTTTTCAAAGACTTGGAAGAGTTCAGCAAAGACACTTCTATGCATAAATGAGATTAATATATAAACGAAACTTAAAAGAAAGGAAGATGAGATCACTCGGGAGTCTTTGATCGTGGTGGAGAAGATCAAGTAGTTTGTCGATGAGTAGTTAATTAATTACAACACTTGATAAAATGTGTATAAATTAAACACTCTTTCCATGATCAAATACACTAATCAGAGGAATACTGAAACAACTTAATCACTTGATAAAAGCATTGTAAGTGTAGAATTATTCTAAAAGTCAAATTGAACTAGATTAAAAGTTGACCAATATGTAAACCAATTAAACCAATTTAATTATTAAAAATGAAAATGAAAATGATAAGTACATCCAATCTTGTCAGGCCCAAAGTAAGATCTTTATTTGGGCTTTTTATAGGAAGGCCCAAATAGGAAGAGATATATTAGGTATATTAAAAAAAAAAAATTGTCTTGGATAATTCTGCTCTGTAGTCTCTGGACTGCACAAAGAGCAGTTCCTCTTCTTCTACACGGCAAAAGAGATAAGAATTCAATTCAAAATGGCAACATTTTCACTCTGTACAGCGATATTACCCGCTTTAACCATGCCCAGTTCTCCTAATTCGAAGTTTTCTGCCTTTTCTGTTTCTTTACTCTCAAACGTTAGTGCCTCTACGTTTGGTAATACTCTCAAGCTCTCAGTTTCTTCATCAATAAGCACTAGGGTTTCTGCTGCTCCTGAGACCCTAGGTGGGTCTGAAACTTCCACTCTCGAGGTTTGTCTTCTGTTGTTCTTTTTTCCTTTTTGGTCCTCTAGGATTAATATAATTGTTGGACTTGCTGAGTTTTGAGTTTTTTCGAGGTTTGATTTGTTAATACTATTCTTCAGCTGCTGACAAAATGTGGGAAAATGGTAAAAAAAAAAATTTAATTTCTTTTTTCGGTTAAGAGCAATGTAAGTGCTACCTATGGTACCTTTGAAATTGATGTACTGTGAGTTTCAATCTACCCATGCTCTGGAATGGAATTACTAGCTATTAGATATAAGTGGGTGAATGATTGGTAAACCAAATACTTTAGCTGTGTTGCTTTCGAATTTAAGTGGAAGTTTAACAGTTACAAACATGTCCTTAGTTTGGTTTGATTCTATTTTGTCACTAGATGCCCATTGTTCAAGTAGAAATTAGTTATATTATAAATGTAATGCTTTGGTTCATGGCCAATAGAATGTGGCAAGGTATCATGAAGAAGTTGTTTTCTCATTAGTTAGCCAGCCCAACATAGCTCTTTTAATTAGTGGGTTGAGCTTTTAAATTTTGGATCAAATAGTATGCTTGAGCTTTTCAATTTTGGTTTGAAATTTAACTTTCCATCTTGATTTCCATGAACATTATATTAATAGTCAGATCGAGAGCATAGTCATGTCTTTTGTTCTGAAATTTTTATTTTTGGTGTTATAGGCTGAAGGTTCTGAGGCACTCAGTCCATCCATAAGCTCTGATGCGGACAAGGTATGGTTCTAACTAGCATTTTCTGAGAAAAAGAACAGGCTGAAATTGTGGAAGTTGGATATTTTTGTTATTCAGCACTTGAGAGACCTAATGGCTTTGTTCAAATAAATCTCATACATCCACTTCTTTTTCCCCACTCCCTTGTGAGTTGTGATAATTGAACTTATTTGGAAATGTTTTTGATTTGAGGCCAAAATACTGGAATGCATTATGTGGTATCCTAGTTTGAGGATTATATGTGGTTAGTCCTGTCATATTTACTTATTGAGATCTTGTTTCTGTATGGCAGAAAAATTTGCTACTTGTAGTCTGTATTTGTTAGTCATAGAGTCTGCAAACCTGCAATCTGCTGCTGCCGTTTGGGTATGCTTGGGATTGAGGTGTTGTGGCTTCTGCTGTTTCTTTGAAGCCACAGCTGCTCTGAGATGGAATCACTGAATATAAATATAGGTGTAAAAGTGATTGTTCTCCCTAGAAATTGGTGATTCCCAAACACTTTAAATGATATGCTTTCAAATTTAAATAGAAGCATAACAATACCAAACATACGCTTCATGTTCACACAACTTCCTTCAACTTTCTTTCAAAATATAAATATGCCTTTTCAAGCTTTGGTTGCTTGACTAGGTTCAGACAATGGGCTTAACATGAAAGACCACAAATTCTTAAAAATAAACAATGATCTAAATTAGAAAATATTGAGTGTAGTATGCACTTGTTTATTTATCATGAAAGAGAATTCCAACCTGATTGCTATCCACAAATAGTTCTGGAATCCCTGACGTTGAAAAGACTTTTCGAATAATGAATGGCTCCTGGAGTTTCCTCCTGTATGTAAAATTTTGCATGTTTTACAAGTTAATGGATGATGATGTTGTTGAGGTCTTAATAGATTCTGCTTTCTTACTATCTAACACCTACTGCAGCAAGAATTTAACCGGTTGTGTTTAGAAGTTTGAATTACCTTTAATTGTTCATCTTCTCTTAGAGAAATAATTACAGTTGTAATTTGCATGAATTCACAAGCCTGCTTGAATTTTTTATTTGTCACATTGTTATAACTTTTCTTTTTGGAGAAGTTCCAATTTTATTTTATTTTTTTTCAAAATGTTTCTGTTCTCAGATTGCCCCAAAGCAGAAAATCAGAATCAAGCTTAGGTCTTACTGGGTGCCCCTGATTGAGGATTCTTGCAAGCAGATAATGGATGCTGCAAGAACTACCAATGCAAAGACAATGGGTCCCGTTCCATTACCAACCAAGAAGCGGATCTACTGTGTTCTCAAATCCCCACATGTGCACAAGGATGCCAGGTTTCATTTTGAGATCCGAACTCACCAGCGCCTTATTGATATTCTATACCCAACTGCCCAAACAATTGATTCTTTAATGCAACTTGACCTTCCTGCTGGAGTTGATGTAGAGGTCAAGCTGTGATGAAGCATTGCTGCACAATAGTAAATTTCTTGAATTTCTGTAATTTACCCGTGTGTTTCTAGTTTACACATGGGTATGACTTGTAGATTTCCCATAAAACCAAGTCATAGAATGAGATATTCGCATTTTTCTCTTCAAGTTTCCATTGAATATGCTGCGTGTTTCCCTTGGGTACATATTGTTATATTGATTGAAAAGTCCTAAGTACCTCAAACCTTAGAACTGTTCATTTTCATTTGCATGGCAAGATTATGAGTACCAACTAAATTAGTATTTGCATGTTCTTTCTCTTTCTGGATGTGAACACACAATTCTGTCCATGCACTTTGCAGTTCAAATATCAATAATTTGCCCTTGAGATATTATTTTTGTTTGCATGCGAATTGGTTAGCTCGATCAGTAGTGAACCTACCTACCTACCTTGTCTTCTCTGTGCTTATCTTACATGAGTAGTGTCTCCATCACCAAGGTTTCAACAAACTAACAGTTTGAGAATGTCCATACTTTTTCTGATTGTGCTAAAGCAATGTAAGTATCTTCTTGAAGCCGAATGGGTGTGATTATGTGGCGATTGGTTAAAGCAAAGCATAACCTTATTTATATCCACTAAGCGATACGCGAATCTAATATTCCTAAACTAAAATTTTGTCCTCTTTGCTCAGCAAAGATGCCAGGCTCCACGGTCACTAGTTCTTCTTCATTTTCAAAAAGGCTAGAAAGAAAAGAATAAAGGTACCTCTAGTCGGATGAGCAAGTGTACAAGGGAATTCATATACACTAAAACTTCTTTACATGATACTCTGTACAGGAATAATTTCTGTTTAGGAATAAAAAATTTCGGTGGGCGGGTTAATTATAAATAAAAATAAATTTTATGTTATAATAAATTATAAATTTTAAAAATTTTATTTTAATATATTAATAATTATTTATATATCACAAAAAATTTATACCGTGTTAAATTTATTATAGACAATAATTTATTTTTTAGAATCATTACTTGGTGAAGTTGTTGAATGTGATTATTCAACGACTATATGACTTTTTATTTTTTATTTTCAATTCATTCGTGACTTACAATTTATTAATATTAAATTTTTTAATATTTAAAATAATTAATAATTATTTATAACTTCACATCAATTACTTACACATTAGTTTCAAGACTCCATTTGTTTTAAAAGTATACGGTTAAAATGTTGAGAATGATAAATTTTAAAACTTTTAATAATATTTATATCACATGCTTGAATTTTAAAAATATTATTAAAAAATAAAAATAAAAAATAAAAATATTTACAAATAAAATTTAAAATAGTTTAATAATTTTTATATCACTTATATAGAGAATAAATGAATTAAAATAATAATTTTATAATTATATTTTTATTAAATTATAATTTATTTATAATAATAAAAATAATTTAATCGATTGTAAAAAGAGTTTAGCGTAAATATGTCGTCAACTTGAAGTTTGGATTCATCGAAAAGCATATGCTATAAAATAATCCCCGAATCATGAGCAGGAGGGCTGCATTCTTGGCTCGCAATCACAGCGCAGTGGTGGGCGGCTGGCTGTCTGTCTGTCTGTCTGCCATTTAATACGTGCTTCCTAAGCAACTCATGATCGCAGAGAATTTTATATCACTTTCGGTACAATGTTTCGTCATATTTGACTGGCTAGAAGGTTCGATCTGCTCTTATAATTGTACCTTTCCACCAAATATCCCAGAAAAAAAAAAAAAAAAAAAACCATGGCCATAAATCAAGTAACGGGACGAATTTAGCTACCATATATAGTAAGGATATTGGTACAAGTATTTGATATTTGCAACTTTAGAATGTTATAGACTTGTGATTTTGAATGGTAAAAGTTGCATCAAGATTTGTCGATACCTAAGCGATATGATTGCAAATCCCATACCCAATTTTGATTTCTAATTTTATAAAGAGTTAAACGACCTATGTACTACTATATACATACCCATTCAGCAAAATCTGAAGAGGCAATCACATTGG